>JAJAGP010000449.1:117500-410538 GCA_025084515.1 Ancistrus triradiatus | reverse complement strand
GGAATGAGATCATCAGAGGGACAGCACAGGTTGGAAAATTGGGAGACAAAATTCGAGAGGGAAGACTGAGATGGTTTGGACATGTGCAGAGGAGGGATAGTGGATATATTGGTAGGAGGATGTTGGAGATGGAGCTGCCAGGCAAGAGACGGAGAGGAAGACCAAAGAGGAGTTATATGGTTGTGGTGAATGAAGATATTCAGGGAGTTGGGGTGAGAGTAGAGCATCCTGACAAAGGGAGAAGCTGGAAGAAGAAGAAGAAGAAGAAGAAGAAGAAGAAGAAGAAGAAGGAATTAACAGTTAATGTTTCAGATTTTTATTTTTTACATATTAAAAATATTTCCTACATTTA
The DNA here is from genome assembly GCA_025084515.1 of Ancistrus triradiatus. NCBI lineage: Eukaryota > Metazoa > Chordata > Actinopteri > Siluriformes > Loricariidae > Ancistrus > Ancistrus triradiatus. The sequence continues at coordinate 410,186 of JAJAGP010000449.1, read as the reverse complement.
TTAATTAAAATCATTTTATAACACATGCAATAATGAAAATATCACTAAAAATGATGCCAATCTTCCTTTGTTATTGTATTAATAACATGCATATTTATTTCTGTTAATATAAATTACAGAATATTAAATAAAACACCAAATGAATCTAGAAATAAATTGTTTCTTTTTAAGTCACCTGTATAACAAAACAGTAATAAAATATACTTTACTATATAAATTAACCTAGTGAGCTAATAATAATAATAATAATAACAATAATAATAATAATAATAATAATAATAATAATAATATTCGTTATATTTACCACAGAAATGTTTCTGATATAATAATATTATCAAATATAAAATGAATCAGTGAGTCGACACGAATCATTTTGGTGATTCAGAACAAAAGATTCGAATTACTAGAGCATCGCTTTATACAATTTTAAACAAAGAATTCATATCCTTATATTTCACTCATATCACATTTAAAAAAGATGATCCACTGTCTTTTTCTTTCTGTTTATATAATCAGCTATAATGTTTGAAGTTAGAAATGCGGTATGTTATATAAATAAAGACAAATAAATGTGCACTTCATTAGCAGTCTGAATCAGTGAATGAAAGATTTGAATCATTTAGAGAACCAAAAAAATGATTCGAATCCCTAAGACAATCGGTTTCCAGAGTCGGTGGGCGGAGTCTTTTGTTTTGCGTCACGGCTGAGGTTCTGGTCACATGATCGGGTGTTAAGTGATGATGATGATGTTGATGATGCTGAAGGTGATGATGGTGACAGGAAACCAAACAGAGGTGAGATGATGAGTCTCCCACTCCAGCTCTGTGACTGAATCATTTAAATTGGGATTAGGAGCTCAGTCAGTGGTGAAGGATGGAGGACATGGAGCCTGCAGAGCCTCTGCTGCTGCTGGTCAGGAAGCTGAAGGAAGTGTTTGAGATGTGTGATGAAGATGAAGATGGATTTATTCGGGTGGAACACTTTGTACAGCTCGGCATGCAGTTCGGACAAACGGATCAGCAGGTGAACCGATTCATCCTAATAACGTTGTAATGATTATGTGTTATATTCAGTTTTATTGCGTTCAGTTTAAACCTTCACCTCGGACTCTCATGACTCATGTTTTAGTCACGATGCATCATTTTATGATTAACACCTCAGCAATGCAGTTGTATATGAATTAAATCAAATCACTAAATTATTATGAATTGATATTTCACCCTATGAAATTAATTCATTTATTTCATTCACCAAGACTGAATATCAAAGGTATAAACTAAATTTAAAAAGGGAAATAAAATCATAGATAATTTAAAGCAATATCAGATAAATATATGATTTACATTCTAATTTAAATCAGTTATTCACAGATTAAACCTATACCTTAAATTATTTATCTAAGAGGATTTTATTTTGTACTCTGTATTTGGAATGAGATTAATTTCTGTTTTTTTACTTTAATATTTTAGTTATATTATCTGGTTTCCATTACATGAAACCTACAGTTATAAGACCAACAAAATTTAAACTTAACTGAGCTTTAAAAATTTTATAATCTTTCTATCTGTCTTTGTAATTGTTAATTTTTTAAGTGTTAATTAATTTATTCTTGTGTCCTTTAGTTTGTATCCAGCAATTAAATTTTTAGTAATACTATTTTTTGTAATTAATATATGTAATATAAATGATGAACATCTTAAATGACAAAGAAATGAAAGCTTTAGTTATAAAATCGAATAAAAAAAAGTTTAAAAAAGAACACAAACATTAGTCAGTGTATGATTTGTATGTGTCTTACAGGTTCAGATGTACAAAAGCATTACTTCATGAATATTGTTTGTTAATATTTTGTGCTACAGATATACTACAGTACAAGTGGTTTGAAAGCTGGATCTTAGGTGCAGGGAGGGAGCTGGAGGGTTCAGCGGGGTCTGGGGGATTTGGGCCGCTGATGTTTTCTCTCTTAATTAGAGGAGATTGAGATTCTTTGTAATGATTCGCTGTGTGGAATAAAAACAGAGCAGCTTTATTTATACACTCGATGTGTAATGGCTTATATTTAGCACTCGTTACAGAGCTCTGTTTCTCTGTCACTAAACCATTGCGATTTAAACAGTGTTAATTATGCAGATTACCTTAAGTAAAGAAATAATTTGTTAAAATAAAATGTACACAATGTTCCTCTTACTCTACAGTACAGTCGGTGAGCTGAGGGAGTGTTTAGTTTGGGCTGCTTCTGTTCAGCACTGAGGCTAACGGAGCTAACTAATTGAAGCTAATAGTTACATTACCTTTAAAGCTTTAAAATGCTTACACAAATCTCACAGTCGTGTTTTTGTGATTTCTGACGCTGTATTTAACGCATATCTATATGATTTGACCAAATATTGACATATCACGGAGCTAAAAGTAGTATTAGCACCGTTACTATCAATGCTAACCGTTCTTTTAAATGAACAAGCACAGCAACAGTAGCCTAGCTCCTAGTGATGTGTCGCCACCGGCTCTAAGAGTCGGCTCTTTGAAATGAACGACGGGAGCCGGTTCCTGATTGTGAGCCGATTTATATATTTGTTAATGTATTGTGCATTCCGACACATTGCTGCTTATTGCACTTATGGTTAGATGCTAAACTACATTTCGTTGCGTTGTACTTGTACACGTGTAATGACAATAAAGCTGAATCTAATTTATATATATATATATATATATATATATATATATATATATATGTATATATATATATATATATATATATATATTTATGTATATATGTATATAAATATTATCCCGTCAGACAGAATCTTTTCTAAAACAGGTCAGATCATAACAGAAAGGAGAAGCAGAATCAACCCCTCAAAGATGAGATCCTTGGTTTTTTGAATGCCAATCTTCATTAAAAACTGTAACCTGGATGCTACTTTTTCTTTTTTTGCACATTTTTATATATATTTTGTGGAGTGATGTTTTGTTGATGATGTCTGTTTTTTATTTTACTGTTTTCCATTGTGAGTATATAAATAAAAACCATATTAATAATAACAAACATTGGATATTATGTGTTTATACATTAGTAATTCATTTTACACATAATTTGGTAATAAATTAAGCTACAAAAAATCTAAAGAGCCACTTGGGAGCCGAAAGAGCCGGTTCTTTTTAGTGAGCCGAGCCAAAAGAACCGGCTCTCTGAAAAGAGCCGGAATTCCCATCACTACTAGCTCCATTACAGCTCCATTACAGCTACATCCAGGACTGATAATTTATAGATCTTAGTTAGAGAGCATTCTGTAAACTTTAGCAGTAATTAAGTTATTCGTAGTCTGTTTTGATTTCTGGTAGCAAACAGCAGCTACAGAACTTATGGTGTACTGTAAGAAGTTTAAATACAGCATTTATCAGTGGTAATACAATGTAGCTTAACTATTTATTTACGAGGCGCTATGGCAATATAGAGTATAAAGTGATTTTAGTTTATTTAAGGTTATTTAATTATCATAACACAGCAGCTTTTTAGGCAAAATTGCAGGTTTGTGCCAGGTTGTGTCCACTAAAACTGTATAAATCAACTTCTTAGCTGTTAAATAAAACGGCAAAGACCTGAAACCCTAAAAATGGATTTCTGGCATTATGTATGAAGTAACACTAAGGATTCAGCAGCGTTGCCCAGGTCTGGTGCTCAGGGTAGACCCAGGACAGCCTGCTGTTTGGCAGGATTTATTTTTACTCCTGTGCAATAAAACGAGCAGCACTGATGAATATTAACTAAATAGCTATTTTTAGCTCCTTTATAGTGCCTGTGGTGGCTGATGCAGGGATTTACTCTTCTATGTTCTTGTAAACGCTTTACTCTTCTTATTACAATATTACAAGTGTTTAATAAAACCTCTTTTTTATTCCTAGAAATCACTCAGGTTTTATTTTGTTGTTATTATATCTGAATCCTAGCTACAACATATCCTCTAGTCTCTTAAAGCTAACCCTAAACCCTAAGATGAATTGAGCTTGAATTGAACTTGTTTATAATTCTCTATTGATTCGTCCTCGTCTCTTTTGTTCATCAGATAAAGAAATTGGTGGAATGTCTGGACCCGAACGCCAATGGCAGGATCAGCTTTAAAGATTTCTGTCACGGTGTTTTCAGCATTAAAGGTAAAGTAAGAACATTGTAATAGGTGTTTTGCAAATACTTTGCTACAGGTAGTGAGGATAAATGTTAATAAGTGGATATTTCTTAACGCCATACATGTGGATAAAGCTATAAATGTAAATGTAAGCACATAGGATGACGATAAATAGGAAATAACTTGAAGTAATTTATTAACATTACAACCAGGGATGAATACATTTTCTGAGACTGTAAGGTGTCGATGTTATGAAATTCTATCTCGTTTCAGGTTGTGAGGAGATCCTGAAGAATGTTCTGCACTCTTATCAGACCCAGAGCCAGACCTTCTGCTATCAGGTAGGACCATGTGCCCCTCTAATTCTGTGACTGTTATAAAAATGGTTCATTTCTTTTAGGTTCATGTGGTTTTTTGCTGAATGTTCGCGTTACCTGAATTTCAGTTTTTGTGCATTTTATACCTGTGTTACGATGAGTGCGTATTTTGGTGATGAGGGGGAAGCAGTGTGTGCGTGTGTGTTATGTGAACAGGAAATGGCACGGATGAACCACCCTGCACTGAAACAACACACACACATCACTTGTGTACATTTCCATCACACACTGCTGTTTTAAAAAACACAAAACACACACTCGTTATTTATGATTGTGTGTGAGTTGCAGCTCAGCTGGTGGAAAATGTTTAAGATTTTCTCTCTGTAGATCTACAGAGCTTTTAATCCTGATTTATTCCTGACTTCTTTACTCAGTTATAAATCGGGTTAGTTTCAATAATCTCTCTAAGCAAAACCTAGAGGAGTTATGGTAACGCATTTATTTCCCAAAATGTAAGGAGTGTTTAGGTAACGTGTTTAAGCATACGCGTTACTAAAACTTGTTTATATGTAAAGCACTTATGTTATAATAATAATAATAATAATAATAATAATAATCATAATAATAATAATATTAATCATAATAATCATAGTTTTTGATATTATTAATAATGCATAATTCTTTTTTTACCTCTCTTCTCCTCTTCATCATTTAAATGGTGTCTGTATGAGCTCAGGGGGATTATGGGAAAGTGGGGCAGCACTGATGCATTGTGGGAAGGAGACAGCTTCATGTTTCTCTCTTGGTTTCTCTTTTGGTTGTTGTGACTGATAATGAGCCTAATTCTTGGAATAATGCATCAGTAATGTTCTTCCATAAAATAAATCATCTCTAACTACTGGGTTTCCATGGCAATAGCCCTGATTTATATTGATACCACATGGATACTGGGTTTGATTTATAGATACCTTATAAGGAGTGGGCGTGTCTCCAGTCCCATTATATAGTGTTAGGGAAAAGTTTTGGCCCCCTCCCAGATAATCCATTAGAGCTGTTATAAAATCTCAGGATTTTATCGGTTTGTTAACAGGGCTGGGATTTGTTTCTCAAGGGGGGATATGTGTGAAAGTTACTGTACATCTCTCACACGCGCGCGCACACACACACACACACACACACACACACACACACACACACACACACACACACACCTCTAAAATAAGCCAGCAGTACCCCATTAATTTTCCCTCCTGTATAAAAGTTATTTTTACGTTCTGGTTGATGTGGGAGGCTGAGATAACAACTCAACTTCTGCATGAGATCATGTGAGTGTGTGTGTGTGTGTGTGTGTGTGTGTGTGTGTCTGTGTGTCTGTGTCGCAGTGGTATGCTCTCACACTCCATCACTGCCAGGGACGGCCCAGCTGAATAGTTGCTTAGCAACAGCAGAGAGAGGGGAGTGGCCAGACTGTGTGTGTGTGTGTGTGTGTGTGTGTGTGTGTTTGTGAGGGAATATCTGAGAGAAGATGTGAGATATTGAAGGCCCCGTTCTGTAGGATGTGAGCTGCAGGGTGTGTGAGGTTGTGTGTGAGGACCTCACCTGTTGGAGCGAGGGGGTGGAGGGGGTTTTGGGGGTGGAGGTGATGGTGGAGAGGCAGGAGAGCGAGTGCTGGATGTCTGAGGACAATGGAGGGACGAGAGGAGCAGGAGATCATACCGTCCTGATACATGGGGTAAGAGAGAGTGCGGTAAAAAGGACAAACGAGCTCTGTGTGTGTGTGTGTGTGTGTGTGTGTGTGTGTGTGTGTGTGTGTGTTCCTCCTACCCACACCTGGTGTGTGAGGTTTACTGGCTTGGAGCTAACATAGCTAAAGCTAACAGATTATGGTGACAGAACTTCATTAGGATTAGAGCAGAATCACCTGATCTTACTTTGGTTGATCTTTTCCACCTGTAAACCTTTGATCCTGTATAAGCCACACCCCTTACATGCACCAGCACAAAGTGCTAGTACCAGCCATGGACGAAATAGTGGAAACACTCATGGACTGATAGATTAGTGATGATGTGCTGATGGGCGGGGCTTGGTATGGGCGTTTAAAATGAATGTGTGTGTGTGTGTGTGTGTGTGTGTGATTGAGTGAGTGAAAGAATTCATTCTTAACCAAAAAGTTACAAAAAATGTAAAAGTTCTTAAGATAACTTCTTAAGATTTATCTTTTGCTGCTCATTATTGTTGAACTCTGTTCCTAAGGACAGGGGGTATTCTTAAAAGCTTCTGTTCCTAAATGTTTTCTTAACCTTACGATAGAATCACACTTATCCTAGGCTGTAAGAGATTAAAGTAAGGATCGAAATTTAAAACTTTAAACTGTTTACTGTATTTTTCGGACCATAAGGCGCACTTAAAATCCTTTAATTTTTTCAAAAATCAACAGTGCGCCTTAAAATGCGGTGCGTCTAATGTATGAATTAATTCTGGTTGTGCTTTCTGACCTACAACCAACTGTAGATGGTTCACTGTGCTCATAAATCTGTCAAAATGTTTTAGCACCTCCTTGGTAAGTTACGAAGCTCACGGCCACCGTAGTGCGCAGCATCGCGGAGTAATACGGTATGTGCTTCAGCATTAGGGTACGTGCAGTCATTCATTTATTTTCGAAGCGGATTTCAAACTCAGCGCCATCAGTCACGCAGTACAACATGGACATAGAGCAGCTGGAGAGAATTCAGCATTAACGAATCAATGGTACGGCAGTGGAGGAAGCAAGAAGACGCCCTGCGCCAGGTAAAGACCAAACTGAGCTTCCGACGGAACTTAAGAGTTTTGTTTCATTTAATGCGCCTTATAACCCGGTGCGCTTTATGTATGAAAATAGATCCGTTAGCAGCCGATCGTTGATATCGCGCCTTATAACCCGGTGCGCTTTATAGCCCCGAAAAACACGGTAGTTATTGGAAATAAGGCCGATATTATTTTCCACCTGTCTTTGAACACTTGGCTTGGAGTTTTTCCTCTGAGCAGATTAAACTAATAACGGAAGTAACGATAAATACAACTTTTAAAATATGTCTCGATCCCATATATCTTAGGCTCTAAGATGAAAACATTGAAGAAAACAACGAAGATTTTCTTAGGGTAATATATTAGTACTTATATATTTTTTTGAGAATTGCATTTAAGAACATTCTTTTGATCTTCTTAGTGTTTATCTTAAGAAACTTTGTACGTTTTCCTTCAGACGCTTTCGTGAGTGCGGCCCCTGTTCATGTTGTTGTTCTGATGCTGATGTGGAGTTCCTGTTTATTAATTATAGATTTAATTCTAACATCACTTTCTCCATCAGAGTCTCAGTTTAGATTCAGGAAGGAAAAGGGAATGAATTATACATTTAATTTCAGCTCTGCTCGCCTCTCTCTTTTATTTATTTATTTGTTTATTTTTAAGCATGCACACACACACACGCACACACACACACACACACACACACACACACACACACACACGCACACACACACACACACACACACACACACACACCTAATCAATCTTTCACAGGCTTAAAGCGTTGCTGCAGTGATAGAACATCTTCAGACCTTCTGAGAAAAACCTTCAGCCTTCTGCTGATAATAACCCTGTAACCTTTATAGGTGTGTGTGTGTGTGTGTGTGTGTGTGTGTGTGTGTGTGTGTGTGTGTGTGTGTGTGTGTGTGACTTAATGAAGTGTGCTATAAATATCTGCCTACAGATGAAGAGGAGGAGAGACAAAGCTCTGACCTTCTTACAGATTCTGATTTTTGTTCTGGTTTGTGTGTGTGTGTGTGTGTGTGTGTGTGTGTGTGTGTGTGTGTGTGTGTAGAGCACCAATGAAGCTCTGGGTACCCCGCTGTACCCACTCGACTCTGACATGGACAGCAGCGCAGCACCCGAGTGCTCGCACAGTCACCATGGCAACAAAGATGAAATTCTCGGTAGACTTTACATACCTGGGAACAGGTAAGCAGAGAGGGGGTGGAGCTTAATATCTGCACAACTGACACTAATTAGTAGCTACTCCAGTTTATAAAGCCCAAAATCTGAAAAAGTACCTGAAAAAATTTACAGAAAATGTATTCTTTAGTAAAATATATCAAATAAAATACAATAAATTTAAATAGTAGAATACAACAAATATAAATAATAAAATAGAACACATTTAATTAGTAAAATACAACAAATTTGTTTCCTACGTTTTCTTTAAGAAAACAATTAAATGTGTCATTAAAATATTTCAAATATTTCTAATCAAGCTGTCATACGAACCTCATGTTAGGCTTCAGCTTTACCACCAGATGCCGCCAGATCGCTACAAAAGTCACATATTGTTATTCTATGTGAAACGTGACTGTATGTCTCCATCTGGTGGTGATGCAGTGTAATTGATTTAAAAAAGAAAAACAATTTTTGGCTTAAAATCATTACTAAAACGAATAAATGGTTAGCAAATTAAATCAGATTTATAATTTATATTTTATTTTAAATCCAGATTGTCTTTCTGTGCAGCTTGTGTCAGCTCGTACCTTCAGCCTCGGCGTCTGTGATTTCTGCTGAGGAACAGTTTGAGGATTATGGAGAAGGTGAAGATGTGGATTTCGTTCCCAGCAGCCCCTGTGCCGACGATGACACCAGGACTAATGGCTTCTCTGATCTCGGATCTTCACTTCCATCCAGGTTATGATCTCAGATCATAAACCAGTTCTCCCAGTTGTCCCGGTGCTGGTGCAGGTTCCAGTTTGAGTTCTGGTTCCAGTTATATGGGACATGTATAAAGTGTTTTGTTTTGCATGCAGTGCTGGACACACCCCTCAGAAGATCCGACACTTGTACAGCAGTGAGCTGTTGGACGTTTACTGCTCTCAGTGCTGTAAAAAAGTGAACCTGCTGAACGACCTGGAGGCTCGACTCAGAAACCTCAAAGCAAACAGGTGATGGTTTAAACACCCAAACCTGAGAGGGTACAACAGCACCGCCTCTCACTTACTGATTCTAATAAATGTTTGTGTTTGTGTTTTAGTCCCAACAGGAAGATCTCCAGCACGGCTTTCGGAAGGTCAGAGTACCGTCACCGTAACGTCTCTGTCCACATACTTTTGGTCATGTGATGTACACTGAGCTGAGCAGTGGACAAAAAGCTCGGTGTTTGTGTTACACCGTGTTCATGTGTTTTATTTTGATGTAAACATTACTGGATTTCACACGGGGGCTAAAAGTTTCTCAACAATAAACCCACTGCTCTAATAATAATAATAATAATAATAATAATTAATATTCTCTCACTCAAACTTAAATCGACTGTGTTTGAATACAGAGTTTTAAAATCACATGTGTTTTCAGTGGTGCTTGAAAGTTTGTGAACCCTTTAGAATTTTCTATATGTCTGCATAAATGTGACTAGGTCATGGGGGGTCACACCAGATACTGAAAGCAGAGGCTCACATACTTTTGCCACTCACTAATATGTAATATTGGATCATTTTCCTCAATAAATAAATGACCAAGTGTAATATTTGTGTCTCATTTGTTTAACTGGGTTCTCTTTCTCTACTTTTAGGACTTCTGATGATGTTTTAGGTCATAGTTATGCAGAAATCTAGAAAATTCTAAAGGGTTCACAAACTTTCTAGCGCCACTGTAACTTTGGATTTTTTTGGGGGTGAGTCTTAATCTGGATTTTTTGCATTCAGTTGTTTGAATCAGTCATTCTGTAATTTGGGTGTTGAGGTTTGGATTTTTAAAATTCAGGTGTGCTTTATTAAACATTTAGATGTGTTGAATCTGGATTATTTAAGTCTGATTTAAGTTTGGATTTTTAAAATTCAGGAGTGCAAATTTTTTATTTGGGTGTATTTAAATTTGGAATTCTTTAAATCAGGTGTGTAGATCTGTAGTTTTTAATTCAGGTTTGTTTAAATTTAGATTTTTAAATTTGGGTGTGTTTGAATCTGTAGTTTTTGAAAGGTGTGTGTGATAAATCCTGAGTGTGTAATCGGGATGTGTAATGACGGTGGTAGCCTAGTGGGTAAGGTACTGGACTATGGACCAGAAGGTCCAGGGTTCAAATCCCATCTCTGCCAAGCTGCCACTGTTGGGTCCTTGAGCAAGGCCCGTAACCCACAATTGCTTGGATTGTAGGACTGTACCAACTGTAAGTCGCTCTGGATAAGGGCGTCTGCTAAATGCTGTAAGTGTAATGAATATTTCTTGTTATTTCAGTTTATTGTTGCGGCTCCTAACCCCCCTCCCCCCCGTTGTTGTTGTTTGATCTGTAGGCAGTTGTTCCACCACAGTAATGTTAGCAGCAGCCACGGCAGCACTGAGGACCTGTTCCACGACAGCATCGACTCCTGTGACGTCGACATCACCGACAAGGTACAGAGGGCTTCTGGATCCGCCATGGACTTTTGGGCATTCAGATCCTCACCCCTATCTGTGTGTGTGTGTGTGTGTGTGTGTGTGTGTGTGTGTTTCTCAGGTGAGTTACCTGGAGAAGAAAGTATCAGAGCTGGAGAACGACAGCCTGGCAAACGGTGACTTGAAATCTAAACTCAAACACGAGAACACACAGCTGGTACACAGGTACCAACACACACACACACACACACACACACACAGACCAGGTACACAGGGTGTGTGTATGATCTGTGTGTGTATGTGTGTGTGTGTGTGTGTGTGTGTGTGTATGTGTGTGTGTGTGCAGGGTGCATGAGCTGGAGGAGCAGATTAAGGATCAGGAGACTCGATCCCAGCAGATCCTGGATGACGAAGTGAAGAGATATCGAGACGTTTACAGCAAAATGGAGAAAGATAAGAGCAACCAGATCGAAGTGCTCAGTAACAGGTACACACACACACACACACACACACACACACACGACAATGTATGCTGTAATGAATGAATGATCTGCTCAGGCTGCAGATGATGGAGGAGGAAAACTCAGACATGAAGGTGAACGTCTGCAGACTGAAATCACAAACCGACAAACTGGACCAGGTACCAGTGACATCATCATTACATCATCAACACCTGTGTGTGTGTGTGTGTGTTGTATTTCAAATGCTGTCATATTATTGAAATAATTTTATTATGTTATATACATTATTGTGATTTCTTTGTGAATATTTTTGAATAAGGTATGTTTTATTAACATTTATTGCTAATAAAAATTGGTCATGTTTTTTATATTGTTTCTACTTTCAAAAAATCAATCATGCTGCTTTAGTTGTAGTGGGGCAAAAAAGTATTTAGCCAGCTACTGATTGTGCAAGTTCTCCTACTGAGAAAGATGAGAGAGGTCTGTAATTTCCACCACAGCTACACTTCAACTATGAGAGACACAATGAGGAAAAAAATCCAGGAAATCACATTGTAATATTTTTCAAGAATTTAATTGTAAATTATGGTGGAAAATAAGTATTTGGTCAATAACAAAAGTTCAGCTCAATACTTTGTAACATAACCTTTGTTGGCAATGACAGAGGTCAAAGGTTTCCTGTAAGTCTTCACCAGGTTGGCACACACTGGGTGAATCCCATTTCAGGGGCTGCATCCTTCGAAGGACGTGGTCTACACGGTCTATGTAGGTGTGTGCTTGGAAGGCTGAGCAGACCGCGGCAAAGACGGAACCGAAATGAGACGGTCTACTCTGCATTGGATTTCCTGTTTGCGTCAGGAACCACCCGCCCGCACCGTATCACAAAACAGCAATAATTGTTAGAATAATGCAGCCAGAAATTTTGAGTTTAGTTTATATGCTGTTTTTTTTTTTTCAATTATTGGGGAAGGCTCTTCACTGCAGTTCACTGGCATTTATTTCCCTCAAGCAGTTTAATAAAGGTCTCCGTTTGCTCCTTGCTCCCTAAAACAAAACAAAAAATGTTGTGCATTTGCTTTTTAACATTTACTTGTTTGCGTTTTTAAATCCTTACATTTAAATAACGTATATTCCTCAGCCAATCGTTGCGATATCCCTAAGTTCCCCTCAGGCGCAGTGCACCTCGGGATATGGTAGGTCACATTTTTTGATATATCGGATGTATCCTTCGTTTTGAGGGAAAAAAAGGATGCATTTGTCGGCCGCTGTTAGTAGTCGTTACAGATCAGTGAGAGCCAGAAATCTTGCTTGTTTGTGGGTGACCAAATACTTATTTTCCACCATGATTTACAATTAAATTCTTTAAAAATCCTACAATGTGATTTCCTGGATTTTTTTCCTCATTGTGTCTCTCATAGTTGAAGTGTAGCTATGGTGGAAAATCACAGACCTCTCTCATCTTTCTAAGTCGGAGAACTAAATACTTGACTAAATACTTTTTTACCCCACTGTATTTTTCAGTGAATACAGATATTTTATTAACACAGTCATTTTGTTTTTAAAATGAGTTTTTTTACTTTTTTGCATATCATAATATTTATATAGTAATATATTTCATTTGAGAAAAATAGAAAAAGAAGTTAATAATAGCAATAAAGCATACAATAATGTATTTAAAATAATAGGGTTTTTTAACTTATTTTCTTACATATCATTTTATTAAAAATGAATTTATTAATAATTTTTACATAATGTTTTGTAAATGTATTATATGTATAATAAAAGAAAATAATTTATATTATGAAATGATTTAAATAGAATATTTTATTTAGTTTTATATTTTGGAATAAAATGTTTTATATTATCTATGTGTAATTGTTTGATAATATATTATGTAATTTTATTTATTTAAAAGATAGCTGTAATACCATTAAGAAATTTAGTGATATTGTTATTTTGACATATTATATAGTATTTCGCTTTTACATACAATATTTTGTATATATGCGTATTTATAGATTTTATTATAATTAATCACCTTATATATTATTCATGTAATATACATGTTTATTTCTGAGTTGCATTGTATTAATTACATAAAATATTTGAGATTTTTGAAATATTTAAGTGTTTTATAGTATGTAATACAAGTAATTAAATATTATTTATTTATTTTAGTAAGTTTATTATATTTACATGATTTCTTTTAATTTTATGAAATATGTTGAATTGTTTTTTTATTAGAAACACTATTAAACTGTGTGTGTGTGTGTGTGTGTGTGTGTGTGTGTGTTGTCTGTAATGCAGGAGAAGCAGAGGATGACGGATAAGCTGGAGGACACCAGTCTGAGGCTGAAGGATGAGATGGATCTGTACAGGAAGATGATGGATAAGCTCTGGCAGAACCGCCACGAGTTCCAGAAAGAACGAGAGGACATGCAGGAGGTCTCTCTCTCTCTCTCTCTCTCTCTCTCTCTCTCTCTCTCTCTCTCCTCTCTCTCTCACCACACACACACACACACACACACACACCACACACACAACAAACACACACAACACAGCACAGAGAGCAGAGGGGAGGAGGGTTGCGATTATCAGTAAAGGGGCGGTGCTTGAACTCCGCTCACAGCTGAATCCTGACAACAGCTGAGCCAATCAGAGCTCCTCTAATCTGAATACTCCCAGAATGCACCTCGGCCATGTGAGAAATAACACTTCGACACACACAAATGCCTCTGAACTGACGAGCTGTGTGTGTTTCCTCCCTCAGCAGTGCGTAATCATGTGAAGTCTTCCTGATTTTCTGAGCACTGGTGTGGTTGCAGCTTATTTTTCTTTAATAGGAACCATGATCAGGATTGAGTTCTCTGTCCCTCAGTATTTGTTCCAGTGCCTCAGGCTAGCGGTTTGTGCTTGCTACGGCAGCACATATACTAAAATTGGAACGATACAGAGAAGATTAGCATGGCCCCTGCGCAAGGATGACACGCAAAATCGTGAAGCGTTACCATATTTTTCACCTTTGAACATTTTTTTTATTTATAAAGCAGCTTCATACTGTAGCCGTTGTAGCGTCTGCTGAGGGAAAAGTTTAATTTATTATGTAGCTGAAGAGGTGCTGTACATTCAGATGATTTTTCAGAGGCGTTAAAGTCAGTCCATCATCCGACCTTTATATAACCTCGGAGTGCATCGAGGATTAGCGTTATACAAACAGCAGGGATCGGAAATAATAAATATACATAGGTAATTAAACACCATATCAAAGAATTTAAAATGTTAACACAAACTAAATTATAGAGTGTTAAAAATAAAAGTAAACAAATAAAAAAACAATTAATCAGGGGTTCTATATAAAACTATCAAAAGGTAAGAAAGTATAATAATAACAGTACGTAACAGGAAGTAAAAACAAAGTAAGACTGACGATAAAACTAGAAAGCAATTAATAATAGCAATAAAAATAAAGTGTTAAATAATGAAGTAAATGACAATAAAAAGATAAGTAAATAATTATTATTAGTATTATTTAGAAATTTGTTCAAGTAAGAGAAAAACATCAATAGTAAAAAGCTAAAAACCAATAGGAATTAATAATAAAAGTATGTCAAATAAATGAAATGTGTAAGAGCAAAAGAAAATTAGAATGAAACATTTTTTGAATCCAATTAATAATAGCAATAATAAAATGTTAAATAATTACATAAATGACAAATTAAACAATAAATAATAAGAATAACTTGATCTGTTTATTCATGTAAGAGAGAAAATTCAACAGGCATTAATAATAAAAGTGTTAAGCAAAATAAACAGTTAGTAATAACAATAATAATAAATATTCAATAACAAAGTAAATGACAATTAAAATATATAAATAAATAATAATAATTTTAAAATCTGTTCCTGTATGATTGAAAAATCAATAGAAAAGAAAAAAGATACAAAACAATAGGAATTAATAATAAAAGTAAGTGTCAGATAAATGAAATGTGTAAGTGCAAAAGAAAATAACAATGAAAAAAAAATATAAAGAGAAAAGTAAATAATAAAATATTAAATAATGAAGTAAATGTTCTTTTAAAAAAACAATAATAATAATAAAAACCTGTTCATGTAAGAAAATAAAGGAAGATTCCTGCAAGGAAGGAACAGTGATATAAGATAACAGATTAAAAGGTAACATACTCAGTTTAAAGTGTAAAAGCGTTTAAACCAATCATTTATGGAATTCTGCTTTAAAAATGCTATGCTCTGGTTTTATTTTATTTTCTGCTGAACATGAATTTGATGGTGACGTGTGATCCAGGGTGTTTAATCGTTTCAGGGACGTCAGACAAGAAAAAAGGTCGAGAATAACAGACCATTTCAAGAAAATCTCAACTGAGCATAAAGTCCAGAAATACGTCTGCAGTCTGAAAGCTGCAGTCATTAATCTGTGTGTGTGTGTGTGTAGCTGGTAGATGATCTACGTCGTGAGCTGGACCATCTGCAGCTCTTTAAGTTGGAGACGGAGAATCCTGGGCAGGGCAGAAACCAGTTCAGTGCCAGGTCCAGGGAGATCGAGCTGGAGCACGAAGTGAAGCGTCTGAGACAGGTAGCACCCTGATCAGCTCTGGGCTCTGGGCTCCAGAAATGCATAAGACAAGCCTCTAGAGCCTTAATGTGCTAAATCCAGGCTAGAGACTAGAGGTGGGCATTGTGATGTTTTATCGTGTCGTGATCAATTCTGTTATTGGTGATAGACGAGGTCTTTTCTCAGGATATCGTCAGTGCTCAGAGAACACTGAAAACTGCATGTTTCATTATAAGCCATGTAATTAGTCCTGTTTAATTGGATGAACTGTAGGACATTTTGAATATAAATCACTTTACGAAGTACGGGTTAATATTTAAATAGTAGCTTTTCAGAATCTGTCGCTACTAGTGCACTTTTTTTGCGGTCACGTCTCATGATAAATCTGTATTCTGAAGATCTTTTTAAATATCGTTATAAGGTAGTTTTACCATCTTGCCGACCCCGTTTGGAATTGACCAAAGAATTTAGTCGTCCATTTTGTTTGTGTTCTCCTGTAACACTTGAAGTTTTTGACTGGTCAGAATCGAGATTTAAGTTTATTATATATATACCTATTTTAGTTACTTGAAAGACAGCTGTATAACATTCTACTTACAGAATATAAACAACATTTAAACCAACTTTAACCTTGTGATTTCTTCACATCTCAGAAGTAAAACAGAAACTTTAAGCTTGTCAGAAATACTGATTTAATTAATATTGTGATATATATCGTTATCGACTGATGTGAACAAAATTATCGTGGTACTTTTCCGTATCGCCCAGCCCTACTGGAGACCCAAAAATCTTCAAGTTTGAAAGTGTTTTGTTTTTTACAGCGCATTTGGTTCAGCGTAATAATGGAGCGCAATTCCTCTGATCACCACAGGGTGGAGCTGCTACACTGTTCTACACCAGACTGATAGCAGTGTCGGTTTAATATTACCGTCAAATGCTGTGTTTATGGTTTTTTGTGAAAGTTTATTTTACTGTTTTAAAAAGATATCTATATGCTTTACGTTTTTTATCAGGAAAATTACAAGCTGCGCGATCAGAACGACGATCTGAACGGACAGATTCTGAGCCTGAGTCTGTATGAAGCCAAGAACCTGTTCTCCTGCCACACTAAAGCTCAGAGCCTCGCTACAGAGATCGATAACGCCTCCAGAGACGAGGTACCGCCCACCCAAAGGCTACATGGCTAACGCTAAGCACGCTAAATAAAGCTTTTATTTGGTTAAGTGTTGCGCCAAACTCTTTATTCTGAACACTGTGTTGGATTTATAAACGAAACGTCACTCAACTGACATAAACTTAATGAAACCAAACATGTACTGGACTAAACAGTATCACAGAGCATTAAGCAAGCTTTATAAAACATGCTAATCCTTACAGAACACTGACTCATTTAATACAACCTTATATAAACCATTAAACATTTACATTTGCAGCATTTAGCAGACGCCCTTATCCAGAGCAATTTACAATCCAAGCAATTCAATCCAATTGTGGATTAAGGGTCTTGCTCAAGGACCCAACAGTGGCAGAGGTGGGATTTGAACCCTGGACCTTCTGGTCCATAGTCTAGTACCTTAACCGTTAGGCTACCACAGTCCCTACAAGCTAATACAATGACTTAACATTATTAAACTTTCAAAAACGATTAAAAAGATATAACAAACAAACAAAGATATAACAAAGACTAAAACATAAAACATGCTAAAATCTAGCATTTCTAAGGAAAAGCTATGGATTAACACAAGCTAAAAAACAGTAAGTTGCTTAGGGCTAATGAGACGCTAACATAGCCTAAGAGCGGCTAAGAAGGCTAACAAAAGGCTAAGTGCTAACAAGGGACTAAAGGCTAACAGGGAGGTAACTACAAAGTGCTAAGAGATAATACGAGTTATAAGCTAACAAAGGTGTAGGGGCTAACCAGAGGTAACGAGAAGCTAACAAAATACTAACAGGATGCTAAAGACTAACAATGCGCTAAAGGCTAACAAGAGACTAAAGGATCACAAAATTGAAAAGAGTGCTAAGTGCTAACAATATGTTTAGGGATAACACGAGCTAAACGATAACCAGATGCTGGTTACAGATCCACTGAGAGCTCAGGCAGAACTACAAAATGGTCACCAGCCTAAACAGTGCACTACAGAGGGAATGTGGAGTAGCTCCTTCAGTGACAGGCTGCTTCACCCCAAGTGTGGGAAGGAGCGCTATCGCAGGTCCTTCCTTCCGGCTGCTGTAAGACTGTACAACCAGCACTGCTCCAAGCTCACACACTCACTGTAAACTACTTATGAAAATCACAGTGTGCAATATTTTTCTCCTAAGTGCAATCGTTTGTAATCATTTGTAATTATTATTGGAATCTTGCTATTGTCTATCTTCCTTATACTGTGTGCTGTACTGTTCCTTTGCTGATGCAACAAGGTGAATTTCCCCATTGTGGGACTAATAAAGGATTATCTTATCTTATCTTATCTTATCTTATCTTATCTTATTAGGACACAGCCCATGACTCAGCATTATTACAGTAAGACAGTTAGCTCATGATTATGTGCTGAGTGTGAACAGGAGTCAGTGCTTAGAGTTTCAGTATTTATTAGTTGTGTACTGATGTTGTTGTTTTTGTTGTTTGGTTTTATTGTGTGTGTGTGTGTGTGTTTGTCGTTGTGTAGCTGGTGGACGCTCTGAGGGAGCAGGAGGAGATTAATTTCCGTCTGAGGCAGTACATGGATAAAATCATCCTGGCCATCCTGGATCATAATCCGTCCATTCTGGAGATCAAGCACTGAGACGGAGCTGCTAACGTTAGCATTAGCATTAGCATTTTATAAACTCCATTTCGTTTTGGTGTTTCCCGGTAATATTAATTGAAAAGGAAATAAAGATCTGAAGCACAAGCACGACGAATATTAACACAGCTAACTACAGTTATGCTAGCTAGCCAATTCATGACGCACAAAGCAGAGTTAGCATAGTTACACATTGCATTTGCTAATAGAAACTTTGGATTCATTTTAGGATTAAAACTAACAGGGTGTGTACAAATAAATTATTTTAATATCAGTGTAAAAAAGCTAAACCTAAAACACGTAAACAAGTTGGCGCAGGACTACAAATCAGGCTAGTAACGCTGTAAATAAGCTAACCTACAAATTAGCATTAGAAATCAGGCAAAACCCAAACTACAATTTTGGTAAAGTGGCAAAATCGATTAACTAGCGTTGGAAAACATCGTACTCAGGCTAGCATTGTATTAAACTGGCTAGTAACTCATGAACTAGCATCAGAAAACATGCTAACTTAGCACATAGCTGCATTATGAAATTCACATTTACATTATTATTTCACATTTACATTATTACATTATAACAATTTGATACACTAGCTGTCCAGGAAGCTTTAGGTTACAATGTAGAATTATATTTTGTATTCTACGTTTAACGTAGCGTTGTTAAAGATGCCAAAACTTAAACGTATCTCTCCTCGAAGCAGTTAGCAATGCTAATAGAAACGATACTGTATATAAATATGGTAGCGGTTGATTTATCGAACATTATTTGCGTTTCGATAAAGAGCGCCTCTATAAATAAGATGAACTCGTATCGTTGTTAGCGTTAGGCCTCTGACAAATAGCATTAGGTGTCGGAAAAATAACGTACGGAGTTTAGAGAGGAAGTATACTCTATATTACTATGAAATGTGCTTCTACGTGACCTAGCCTCACGAAACGGACCACAACGCAAAGTAAAAAGCAGGCTATCTAATAAAATGTGCGAAAACGTTAGCTAGCGTCGCCTTAAACAGGTTCTCCGACGGACTAGCATCGTAAATCATGCTAATAAATGTAACACGGCTGATTTTCCGACGACTGACGTTCGTTTTTTCATTAAATACGTAAGCGATGCACGCTGAATCTACCCAATCGCACAAATTGCACGTTCCTCATTCGTTATGTTTGTGCCTTCACTTGTGACATCATAGCTTTGAGATTTTTGTATATAGGATATGTGCTCACTTTATTAGGCACACCTGCTTTCATAAACGCAAAATATCTAATCACGTTACCAGCTACGGCGTACCTAATAAAGTGGACGGTGAGGAGCGTATTTTATTCGTACTCGTGTCGTAGAGACTTCTCATGCATTGTAAATGTTGTACAGTCACGATTTGTATTGACGTAACACACGCTGTAGCTAAGCGTAGCCCAACTTTATCGGTTTTATACGGTTTTATTTTCAGTCATCGAAGCATGTAACGGACGTTTTTATTCGTTCTCACTGCACCGATGTTACAAACGAGTCATAGCTACTGTGTTTAAT
This sequence comes from Ancistrus triradiatus, assembly GCA_025084515.1. Taxonomy (NCBI): domain Eukaryota; kingdom Metazoa; phylum Chordata; class Actinopteri; order Siluriformes; family Loricariidae; genus Ancistrus; species Ancistrus triradiatus. Next base: position 390,005 of record JAJAGP010000449.1, on the reverse strand, counting down.
GTTATATTTACGCTGTTTTGACTTATCGTAACCAAATATCACGTGTTATAAACGGAAACGTGCAATCAGTTCATTTATTATCGTAGACCGATGGACGTTTGTGGGTGTTTGCAATAACAAGCCGTGTTTCGTCTCACTCGATTTATCGTGTAGATTAATACGATTAGACTTACGATAACGTTTTGGTCACTTTTGCTTAACTGAGAACTGAATAGTTAGTTTACAAAGAAATTTGTACTATTTGGAGTTTAACAGACGATGATCCATCGCACACCGAGTATCACACGTAATTAGTAGGCTTGTGTGAAATAAAATACGTTAAACACACAAATGACTTTGGCCTGATTCTGTATTTGTCTAATTCTTCCTTTTGATGACTTTAGCATCATCGTTTACAGACGTATGGTCGGTATTTTTTAATAATATTGTTAAAATATCTTATTATGTGTGTCGAAGTCTGTAAGAAGAGTATCTGTCCCAATACTTTTAGCCACATGTCGGTTTGTGTCCCAGTACTTTTTGCCCAAAAAAAGAGCGGGAACTTTTATTAATTTGAGATTTTTCCACTGAAAGTTTGACACTTTAAATAAACGTGGTTTTATTTTTTATTATTTTTACGTTAACAATTCATACAGTGATGTTTATGGAGTAATAAATAAAACATCACTGTTTCTTCAATGTTCAGGTTTTATGAGTCATTTTAATGCTCAGGATTAAGAGAATTGTTTATAAACGCAGTCTCTGATCGATGTTGGTGCGTCATGCCAGGAGGAAAATCCGAATGTAGTCAGGCCGCGTCCCAAACCACACAACACTCACAAATTGGTAACGAGACAGAATGTGGTCTGGGGAAAAAAATCAGATTCATCTGTCATCGTGTCGAATTTGAAAACCACACGAGAAAAGAGAAGAAAAAAAACCCGCCAACGCTAAATCTAAATCTAAACAAACATCTAAACAGAAGCTGCCAGAGGGTAGGGTCATCCAGAGGTCAGGCTCAGTACGAAACGTGAACGGATCCACTTCCATTACATTTAGGATCAAGTTCATTAAATCTGGGGTTACATGGTGGTGTGGTTTGGCATGTTCTCCTAAAGTCTCCAAGCGGCTGAATGAGTGAGTCGGCTAACAACAGCAGATCCTAAAATCAGCACTGGTCTTTTTGATCCCTCCAGGCTCCTGTAGATCAGTGCCAGGCCCGGTGCCAGGTCTGTGCCAGCTCCGCGCCAGCTCTCAATCCCTCCCCGGATTTTGGCAAAGCAGTGTTTATTCCAGCAGTTACGGAGAAACGTAAACACCGCGATCTGCTGCTGTAAGAGACGCTGAAACGATGGATCCAATCAGAGAGTGCGGATAGTGCTGAGGTTCTAATCTACTGATCTAGAACCAGACTGTATCAGTAACATTAATATTCCCTCTAACCATCAGAACCAGAACCTTTATTCCATTACAGCTGGTACCACGGTAGAGCTGCAAACACCAAACCCACATTCAGGCTCCAGAGTCCAATCAGTGCTTTATACCACTCCAGATCTTAGGCTGTGAAAACCTGACCTGTAGAGTCAACAGTACTGGTTGTGGAGAGGGTGTCCATATACTTCTGGAACGAGGAGGAAGGATAAACACACACACACGTATCAGTGTAAGTGATCGTGGATCAAACCTGATCCATAAAGATCCTGATCTACAGTTCTGCTTCTGGGTTTGTTTTGTCTTTGTCCTGGTGCTGGTCCTGATTCTGGTTCTTGTTGTTGTTCTGGTTCTGATGCAGTAGAGCTCCGCAGTGATGCAGCAGTGATGTTTAGGTGCTGGTTCTGGTTTCAGTTCAGTGTGATGCTTATTCTAGTTCTGCTTCTTGTTCTTGTTCTGGATGTTGTTCTTACTTGTATTATGGTTCTGGTTCTGATGTTGGTGCAGTAGTGATGCTACAGATGATGTTCTGGTTTGTGAGGTTCTTGTGGTTCCGATCTGTTGTTGCTCTCAGACTCAGGTGTTTCAGTGCTTTATACCTCTCTATATCCTTTACGTTTTACTGCTGGATCATTAAACCTGAACCATAAAGCCTCTGATCTTCAGCTCTGATTCTGGTTTTGATTCTGTTTATTCCTCTTTTGTTCTGGTTCAGGTCGTTGTTCTTGTTTGGGTTCTGGTTCAGGTTCTGGTTCCTCTTGCTCTTTGTCTCCATCAATACAGAGTTGAATGAAGAGCAGAGAAGCAGATTAGTTAAAATCTGTGATAGGACTCAACTGTAATAACACACTGCTTCATTCCAACCTGAGTGAGACAACATGACCACATGCGCGCGCGCGCACACACACGCGCACACACACACACACACACACACACACACACACACACACACACACACACACACACACACAGTAGCAGAGTAGTTGATGTGGAAGTGGAGACTCTATAAATGTCAGTTCGATTGTGTTACGGCGTCTCCGGAGTTTAACCAAACCTCATTCGATTCAGGATCAGTCAAGATCTTTCCTCTGCTACGGTCACTCTGTGTGTGTGTGTGTGTGTGTGTGTGTGCGTGCGTGTGCGTGTGTGTGTGTGTGTGTGTGTGTGCGTGTATGAAGGGGAACTCCAGTTAAACCAGGCACGGTTCCAGCGCTCTCTCTTTTCCCATATGATGACTCATAGAGTGCTGGGGGAATTTCAGAATGTAAAAAAAATCTGAGTGCTTTTAAAAAGTGTTTAACCCTTTAGTTCCACCTGAGGAACCCGAACCATGATCCAGCAGCAAAGCCCAAGATCTGGAGTGGTGGAATAACCAGAACCAGAACCTTTATTCCAGTACAGCTGGTACCACGGTAGGGCTGCAAACACCAAACCCACATTCAGTCTCCAGAGTCCAATCAGTGCTTTATACCACTCCAGATCTTAGGCATTCTTGTGGTTCTGATTGGACTCTGGAGCAGTGGAATCACCAGAATGCAGCTTTATGTGATCCTCTGCGTAGCACCTACCGAATCCTGTAGATGAAAAGTTGAAGGTAAGCGTACGGTTAGGGGAGATGTTTTTCGGGAGTGACCCCCCTCCTGGGATCCTGAGATAAACGACTGAACAAAGACGAGGTTTTGATTCGGGACGTTCATTCAATCTGCCAGATGTCTGGAAGCACTCGGGTTCCTGGATCTCATCCTAGCTCAATCGGTCTCACATCTCTCCCACACACCTATCTGAGTCACACGGCAGGGCGCCGTCCAAACACCCTCAAAAACCTCAGCCCCCATCCTACAACCAGGAATCAATCAGTGTCTGAATCAGTGAATCATTTGGTCACAGCTTTTGCTACTCTCTCTCTCTGTCTGTCTGAATCAGTGAATCATTTGATCTTGACAGATATTCAGTACTCTATAGTTTAGTGAATCAACGTCTGAATCAGCTTTGCTAACTTTGATTCGCTCCTTTCTCCCTGTGTGTGTTGATCAGTGAATTATTTGGTTAAACGACTTGCTGTTCTCTGTCGTTCCCACTCGCTCTCTCTAACTATTTGAATCAGTGAATCATTCCTTATTAACAAGATCTCTCTCTCTCTCTCTCTCGCTCTCTCTGTTTGAATCAGTGATTCAATCGTTTCTTGGTAAGCGAGACAAAGTCTGAATCAGTGAATCATTCTGGCAATACTTAACTTTATTCTTTCTCTTTCTCTGTTTGAATTGTTGAATCATTTGGACATGACTCTGATTCTCTAACAGCAGTTAACCAGTTGCTGTTACCCGAGTGCTAACTATTACAGTCTGACTATGTATAACGTATGACTCAGACACCAGGAGTGTGTTCATTCAGATTCCACACACACACACACACACACACACACACACACACTCTGGACGGTGGGTGCTGCTGAACCTATTTTCCAACGGCGCACACAGCAGAAGTTTTTGCCAGCATCTTAAAATAGCAGCGTCAGTGCGCGGGGGTCAGGTGGTTTTGAAATGCGTGACAAATGCGCCGAGTGTGTACGGTTCGAGGGGTGGGGGGGTGGCACAGAGAATGACTTCACACCCTCCAAACAATCAGAGAAACGAAGAAGCTGGAAAACACCTGCGCCACTTCAGAGTCGGAAACCCGACGAGAGCCCTTAAGGTCCACTAAAGCAAACACACACACACACACACACACACACACACACACACACACACACACACACACAGGATACAAATCAATAAAACCACGGATCAGGGGTGTGTTTCCTGATAACAGTTACTCTTACAACTTTAAGAAGGACGTAACTTTAAAAACTTGTTTTGCCAGCATTTCCCACAAGCCTTCTAAATCCCTATTCAGATGGGATTAGTTTTACATAGGGAGGTGGACTTCAGTAATTATTACCGGTGTTTCTCCGTCATTTTAGTCCCGTACGAAAGCACCATGTCAGCCATTTTCGTAACGAGTCTCAAAATTACCACTGAGTTTTAAGTAGTTCTTTGCACTTTTTGGAAAAGAACCAGAAGTCAAAAACTTTTATTATTATATTGCAAAAAAGACTTATTAGGAAAATAGTTATTAAAAAAAATAATAAGTATTTAAATTACTGATTTAACAAATGTGTTTGTTTGAGGTGATTTTAATGACTGAAACCCTGGAATAAAATAAAAATCTCTGTAGATTTAGGTTCTTCGACTCTGTGTTTGATTCACTGATCAAAACTCACATTAGTTAAATCAGTGAATCATTAGATTCAAGAGTCAAGTTTATTGTCATTTGCACAGTAAACAGGTTTCCGTGTGCAATTAAATTCTTTCTTTGCCCCTCACCAAGAATGCCAACAGAAAAGAAAAAAAGAAAGAAAAATACAATGAATCAACAATAATAATAATAATAAAAACAAAATAACTAGTACAAAATTAAGTAGAACAAAAAAATTACCGCCATATATAATATGGATATTATTACCACCAGTGGGAGTCTGGCTATTGTTTACAGATCAATTAAAAAGGAAGTGAAAATGTGCAAATGTGTAAATTGGCAGTGGCATGTAAACATGTAGACGATAAGGTGCAGGGTTATTTCTGAGGTAGGTTCAAGAGTCTGATGGCAGTGGGGAAGGAGGAGTTCTTTAACCTGGTGGTTTTACATTTGACACTCCTGTACCTCCGACCTGAGGCCAGAAGTGTGAACAGTCCGTATTAGGGGCGGGTGGGGTCTTTTAGGATGGATGCAGCACTCCTGTGGACTCTGTGATGGTAGATGCTCTGCAGAGAGGGCAGTGGAGTCCTGGTGATCTTCTCAGCAGTCTTCACCACTCTCTGCAAGCGTTTACGGTCCATCGCAGTCGTGCTGCCGTACCACACGGTGATGCAGCTGGTCAGGAGGCTCTCAATCACACAACTGTAAAAGTTGCTAAGGATTTTGGGAGACATCCCAAACTTTCTCAGCCTCAGTCGTTCATTTATGAGTTCATTGATTTAGCTTCTAAATAAGTGAATCTTTGGGTCATTGTCAGTGAATCGATTCATTCTTATTCAGTGAGTCCGTGTTTGAAGCAGTGAATCTTTTCGCCATAATTGTTATTCACTTGCTCAGGTATTCAGTGAGTCGTTTTTTTCAATATGAATCCTGTTGCTCTCTGGCTTTGGTTCTCTCTCTCTCTCTCTCTGTGGGTGTGTTTTCTTTCTGGATGTTTAGTTGTTAGGCCACTGTGAGTTTGGGTTCACACTCTGATGAGAATTGGAGGATGTGTGTTTGTCTGTATGTGTGTTTCATAAACACAAGTGTGTTAACCCTGTGATTCACATTGCTGAGGTTTTAAAGCCAGGTGACGGAAACTCTAATAATAATAATAATAATAATAATAATAATAATAATAATAACGAACCTGTTCTGGAATCAGCAGACTTGTGGGTAGGTCGCTGCACTGTCTCATGATCGCATCTATCAAGCATTTTGATTGGCTGATAATTAATGATGTACTTTAAGGTAGCTGTAGGACGGCCAGTAGGAGGCGTGAAGGGGCCATTAAGTACGAGGGCTTCTGTTTTTCACATCAGTGCTGAGAAAGAGGTAAAAAATCATCTGACATGTCTTCAAGACAGGACTGGAAAACTGTGTGTGTGTGTGTGTGTGTGTGTGTGTGTGTGTGTGTGTGTGTGTGTGTGAGTCAGAATCAGGGTGTGGCTCTGCTCTGATTCATACACATATTTTCATCTCTCCTGTAGATACACACCTTCACCCTAGCATAGGCAACACACACACACACACACACACACACACACACACACACACACACACACACACACACACACATGATGTCAAGTTAAATTGGTAAACAAAATAATATTGTTAAAGACAAAAAAAAATCACCTCTATACTGTATTGTTGTTAGAATCAGTTTCATTATAACAGCTGAGACACAACAACATATACTGTATGGACAAAAGTATTTGGACACCTGCTGATGAGGCAGAAGTACCCAAGTTCTTTATTTAAGTAAAGGTACTACTAATCTGTAAAAAATACTCATGTAAAGGTTTTACTTAAGTAGAAATATAAAAGTACAGGCTACTAAATGTAACTAAAGTAAAAAAGTAAAAGTATTTCTTTAAAAGGCTTTCTAACTCTAGTTTTTGAAACAGGGCGCCTTATATTGGGGGTAAGAGGTACAGATCTATGACCCTGAATGATTCACTGACTCAAGCCCTGAAATAAAAAAAGTTCCAACGACTCCAACCAAACGACTCACCAAATTAGCCAGGAGCGAATCACAATCCTGACCAAACGACTCACTGAACAAGAGAGAAACATACCTTAGTCATATGAGCCAACAATTCACACAAACAAGGAGCGACTCAAATGATTCACTGATTCAGACACTTACTCACTGAACGAGAGAGGTTTATAATCTGTAAACGATTCTCTGATTTAAACATTTGTTGTGCTGTGTAAACAAGCAGCAAATTCCTGTAGATACCAAACGAATCACTGATTCAAACACTGACTCACTGAGTGACTAAGGACCAAAATCTCTGCAGGTACCAAATGATTAAACTGTTGTCATATCTAAATGATTCACTGATTTGCTAAATAAGAGAGGAAAGTTTTCACCAAATGATTCAAACCCTGAAAGAAAAAGAACTGAAGCTCCAAAGACTCCAACCAAACGACTCACCAAGTTCGACAGGAGTGAATCTCAATCCTGAACAAACGACACACTGAGTGAAACACCTACTCACTGAATGAGAAACGTACCTTAGTCATACCCACGTGAGCCAACGATTCATACGATTAAGGAGAGAACCAACTGATTCACTGATTCAGGCGCTGACTCACTGAACAATATCTGTAAATGATTCCTTGATTCAAACATTTGGTTCGCTAAACAATAGTCGGCTGAACCGTTATTGTTATAAATGATTCACCTATTCAAAAACTCCATTACCTTTATGTTAAACTTCTGAACTGAGATACACTCCCAGTCCTGAGCAAAAGTTTTTGCACCTCTAATAGAAAACAATGTAAAAATAACACAGTCTGATCTTGCATCTGATCTTGTGTGTGTGTGTATGTGTGTGTGTGTGTGTGTGTGTGTGTGTGTGTGTGTGTGTGTGTGGATCATGTTTCCGCCAGTTCAGGATCAGGATGTGTGTGTGTGTGTGTGTGTGTAGGACGTGTTGGGTTGGGATTCGCTGAACATTGCAAGAGCAATAAGGATTTTTAGGGGCATTATGACTGGGTTAATGAAACACAGCTGCCCCTAAAAGCCCCTCATTTTTCTTGCTGCCTCTCATCTCGAACCCGCTGAAAAGCCGCTGTCCAACCAGAGGCCGGTGAGGAATGGAGGAATTTTCCTCTAACACACACACACACGCGTCAGAGGGGTTTATGAGGTATAAGTGGGGGGTGCGCTGGGATTTCGGTGAGAGAGGTTACTGAGTTCATGTTCCTCGTTCAGCAGAACTTTTTCCTATTTGAGCTTCTGGAGCGCAAACAGCGTCCTAAAAATAATCCTTACAATACTCTCCTTATTCCTGCTGCACTGCATGTTTGTGAGCGCCACGGCCAAAACTATTCGGACGCAGATGTAGAACGTGGAATTTCTGCTCAACTGCATCTTGTGTGTTGTTTTTAATTGATTTACACTCATAGCAAAATATTTCAGCACTCTGGTTAAATTGAAAGCCATCTGCAAACTTCTTTAGTGCCCAAATACTTTTAAGTGCATGTTTACTCCTCCAAGCAATCTCATAAACCTCTAATTTACTATGTCGCTACTTACGCTCTAAAATCCAACCTGTTTACGGTACGGGTGTGGTCATTATTCCATGGTGCAAACCTTTTTTTCTTCATGCATTTTACCCTAGCAGGAGCAAGCTTATGTCAATTTGAGTGAAACATACATTTTCATTGGTTGTTTGCATGCTCTAGCTTGAGTTTTAAAGTTATGCTTGCTCTCCTTGTGCAAGATTTGGTTTACTGGCACCAAAAGTGTGTTTTGATTATGTTTCCACTTTTCTGAGTTGATCTGAAGTGGCACAAAATACAAATTTAAAGATGTGTTCCATTTATTAAAAGGAACATTTAAACTAAATCACAGACTGTAGTCCACCTGTTGCTTTGCATACCTTTTGACCCCTTTATTAGTTTGTGGGTCAAGACACAGCAGTGCTGCTGGAGTTCATAAACACATCAGTGTGACTGCAGTGCTGAGAAGGATCCACCACCCAAATAGTACCTTATCGGTCCAATGGGGGTCCTATGGGGGTCCTGACCATTAGAGAACAGAGTAAAAGGGACGAACAAGTGTAGAGAAACAGATGAACTACAGTCTGAAATTGTAGAACTACGAATACCAGCATTATGGGTAGTGGAACGGATAGAGTGTAAACTCAGACCTGGTTTAATCTTATAGCCGTTCTGTTATACTGTAATTATTTATTATTATTACTACCATTATTCCATATTTGGTCCATAGTCTGGTCCTGTAAATTCCCAGTCATTAATGCCCGCCATGTGCCCAGGTGAGGAGACGTATGCCAGCCTTGTGGCCATCTTCTTTACATCAAGTGAACTTGTTTGCCTGAACCTCAGCAGGGACAGAGTTGTCTGTACAGCACCATGGAGATGATCCCTTGTTTGACTTGGCCTCCCTCAGACATGGGCCATTGTGTCTGTGTGGCACCTGACTGCTGTACCACCTAAGCATCTCCACTTATTTAATAATAATCCTTACAGATCTCCAATTTTACCATCCAAGCAATTGTAGGTTAAAGGTTTTGCTCAAGGGCCCAACAGTGGCAGCTTTGCAGAGGTGGGATTTGAACCGCTAGGCTACCGCAGTCCCTAGTATATAACTGATCTCAGGGCAGAATGGCGCCGCAGTGGTTGGCACTGTCGCCTCGCAGCTATAGACGTCCTCGATTTGAGTCCATGCTCTTACTGTGCCCATGTGGGTTTCGTTGGGGTACTTACCCTGGCACCCCACAACCCTGAGCTAAATCAAGAGGGTATGGAAGCTTTTATTGAAAAGCTTGTAAACAAACAAAAAATCGTTCTGGATGAGTAAAAGAAACGGAAACGGACTGTCTTTAGTGACGGATCCAGGTTATGTTTGGGATCTAGTAGTGATATGAGGGACACTAACAACTCAGCCACTCTAATATTGTAATCGCTTACATATAAACATTCATTCAATCGCAACAAATCCTTCTTGGTGCGTTATGTTTCTGTAGAGATTTTATTTTTTATTATAACCGGGAGTTTGTGTAACTCTTGTATACACTTTAGTCGCTCAAAATGCTTCGTTATGTTTTTTACGTGTTTGTGGTTATTTTATAGACATGTTTTTTGTTCGGGAAGCTGTGTGCATTTCTATAAGTTTAGCTGTAAATTTTACTTATAATTTTATATATAGGTATATTTTTTATTAGCCCTGATAACCTGTAAACCTACACTTATTTATCTCTATTTATTTTGTAAGTTAATTTAAGGAATATTACTCTAAAATAGCTAACAGTTAAAATGTGTGTACTGAATTCATTTTAGAAGTTAGAAATCTGTATCAGAAATGTACAGTGATAAACATTTAATATAGAGCTGAAACATTTTCTTTTAAAAGGGCAATAAAATAAATAAATAAGACAGAATTTAGAAAGAAACCTTTAACTGTTGCAGCCTGACTACTTTTAGTGCAGACTTTTGTACTTTTAAGAGAAACTGAAAACAAACTGTTCTTATATGAGCTGATGGTTTAAAGAAACGCAATTAAATAAATAGATAAACATAAATAAACGGTTTTTGTTGTATGTTTATTTAAAACTGAAGAAACCTGAGCACAAACCGCTTCACATCCGTCACGCACACTCAGAAAAGGAATGATTTTTGTTTTAAAAAATTGAAATATACAACAAATAAGCTGCAGTTTGAATTAATAAATGATTAATAACTGAGTATAAACTGAATATAAATATATGAGTCCTTCCTTCTTGGTGCATTACTTTTTTGTGTAGAGATTTTATTTTTATTATAACCATGAGTTTGTGTAGATCTTGTGTACACTTTGGTCGCTCAAAATGCTTTGTTTAATTTTTTTACATGTTTGTGGATGTTTTATAGATATGTTTTTGTTCAGTAAGCTCTTTTTTATTGAGGAATTTAGTCTGGACATTAAAACAAATGTAAATCAAATAAGGATGAACCAAAAATAAATGATAACAAACACTGTAATTTTTTCACTTTAACCCCATACAGCCCCAAATGTACACACACACACACACACACACACACACACACACACCAAAAATAAATAAATAAATCATAAAAAAATATACAACAAAAAGGAAATAAGAAATTAAAAACAAAATATATATATATATATAAAACTAAATCGGGGGGTTGCTGCAACATTTCTGCATTCTCGAGAGCCTGGAGTGAAAGTTTGTGCACCTTCTGAGCTGAGCTCTACAGGGTGTGGTTATATGGTTGGGCGTGAGGGTGGTGCGGCACCGTGTACCCGCTGGCTCTTTTTCTAGTCCCGTCTGAAGGCATCTCCGGGAGGTCGGGGATCAGCAGGAGGTTTCGTACAGTCTGAGTGCGGACGGAGCGATGAGTCAGAAACTGGGACTTTGTAGGCCAGTTGAGAAAGCGAGTTACAGCACTCACCTTGCCTGCAAAGACCCGACTTCTAACACACCTCGCTGTCAACACACACACACACACACACACACACACCTTACTGCAACTACACACAGTGATTCACCTGAGTTAGTAATCATAAATGCATTTCCACAGCTACTTAATCCAAGTCAGAGTCAGGACCCATAGGGCACCATCAGACCTGAGGGCACCAGTCTGTTACAGAGCACGTTACACACACACACAAACACACACACACACACGGAACATTTTAGACCTAACGCATGCCTTTAGAATGTGGGGGGACACTGGATCTCTAAAATCGGGGAGGCCACTGTGCCACCTGTTCATATGAATCTAGAACCCCATCAGACTATCAGACAGTGCTGGTTTTATGGATGCTGATCTCTGTGTTTGCAGCAGGGACCAAAGCCCGAGCCATGTCAGCACAACGGTCAGAGTTGATCAGTTTGCCCTCGTTACTGATTAAGTACTGCCATGTCATGCCACATTTCTGCACTTTTTATTGTTCTGTTACTGAGACCCTTACAAAAACACGAGCGGAGCTGAAAAGGACCAAAAATTTAGGTTTTATTGTTTAGAAGGTTTTATTTATCCCGCTTATAATATTTGATCACTTTGCTATTCAATAAAATGAGTCACTGATCATTAGGCCTGGTACTAAAGCACGTAAAATGATTCATTCTAGATATTTAAAATAACTTTCAATCTTTTTGTTTAGCTGTAGATTTTACCTATAACTTTGTATATAAGTATATTTTAGACAACCTGTGCTTATTTTTATTTATTTATTTCTGTTTATTTTATAAGGTAATTTACAAAATATAGTGGGACTATTACTCTAAAATAACTAACAGTGTGTAGTGAATTTATACATCTGTATCAGAAATGTATAAACAGGGAAATTTAAATTGTTAAACATTTGTTGTAAAAATAAATGAAACATTTTCTGTTTTACACTTTTATTAGAACTTATAATAAAAAGGCAATTAAGTAAGCAAATAAAGCAGAATTTAGGAAGAAATCCTTAACTGTTGCAGCCTGACTTTACTTTTATTGCAGACTTTTATACTTTGAAAGCCAAAAAAAACAAACTATTCTTATATGAGCGGATCATTTAAAGAAACACAAGTAAATCATTAGATAAACTTAAAAAATAAATAACTGCAGGTTGGTTTATAACTGAAGAAATATCCATCACACACACTCAGAAAATGAATGGTTTTTATTTAAATAAAACAAATAAGCTGCTGTTTGAATTTGTAACAGAGTTTATCCCTGAGTTTTAAAAGTATTTTTAATTAGCAAATTATTGTTAAAGCTGTAGATCGTGTTTTATTTATATTTTATTTTTAGTCGAATTTACTCTGAGCTTGTAATAATTTATATTTATGGAGCAGATTGATTTAACTTAATTTACCTGACTGCATCATTTGATAAAACTTGGTATAATATCATGACTGGGATCTGATGTTATTAGTAAGTTATGTGTAACTACAGGTTTTAGTATTGAATGAAATACAGATTGGTGTTTAGAATAGCTCCACGTGCGCAGCAGAATTAACCTAACCCGGGTTCAGCTCTGCATGCAGCCGAACTCAGACTTTAGCCCGCGCCATGCAGGGCGGATCGGATCCGGTCTCTTACCTGCTCGGGGTTTCACAGCTTCTATTCCAAATGATCCGGATTTAATAAACCGCTTTATGGCGCTTTTAAACGCAAACCGGACTGGATCTCAGCCTGTAATCCCATCAGCTCCTGCACTGCAATAATGAGGAGGAGGAGGAGGAGGAGGAAGGTGAGCGCGCTTTCCTGTGCTCGCACCTGGACCATGAGGATCATTAAAGTGAGGTTAGAGAGCAGAACCGCTCCAAAAACATCAGCGAGTGAGAGAAGCTTCACCGGAGCCGCGAGGAGGATACTACTGAATCAAACGACTCCTTAACGAATCACTCAGTGAATCGATTCAGAGAGTCGACCCAGTCTGACTCTCAGTGACTGAGTGAGCGGTGCTGCTGGACCATGAGGAGGGTTATGAGCCTGAGTCAGAGGCCGGAGCACCCCGGAGCTGGACTATTGATCAGAAGGATGAGGGTTCGAGTCCCAACCTGTTGTTGTTATTTATTGTTCATTGTTATTATAGAGAACATACCAAATTGCATATATCTATTCTGTACCTCTGTTTGAGTTTCAAACCTGGATCTGTTGCTCTGTGCAGCACCAACACTATTGTCAATATCAGTCATTGCTCTAAACAGAAAGCTCTTGGTTTGGGAGCTTAAAGCTACAGATGGGGATCGAACCTGTGACCTTCAGTTTACAGGACTGACGCCTTACCACATGGTAATAATTTTGTTTTAAATGCTATTTTAATTGTTGATGTTATGGGTAATTGTTTTGTTGTTATTCATATTATTAATTGTTGGTATTTGTATTACTTTTAATTGTTTTGTAATTTTTTGTTGCTTTGTTATTATTATTATCTTTATATTTATTTTTATTGTTGTAATAAAAGTTTTAATTTTTTATTTTTCACCATTATTTTATTATTATTTTATTATTTCATTACTTTTATTTCCTTCTTGTAGAGAACATGCCAAGTTACATACAAAATCTGTACTTTCAAACTGAGTTTCAAACTGTGAAGAGAACATACCAAACTCCACATACTCAGTCACTGTAACATCGTACCACATGAAATCTAATTTCAGTTAAATGACTATTTTAATGATCTTACTGAATTCAAAACGATAAAACATTTAATACCTTTTTATTAATATAATTTTTATTTTGTGTTCACATAAAAGAGATTATTGAAAGTACTGTGCTATCACGTGATTCAATTTTGTGTTATTAGATTTATTATGAATGAAAATAAATGAATTTTAATTCGTCTCCTCGGTTATTTTAATTTCAGGTAACGTTTGTACCGAGTTACGGTTTAACCCATTTAATGCTCTTAGAGCGCCATCCTTTGGTCAGTCCCATATTATTACTACCACTACTAAAGTTCTTTTAGTTTTATTGCTGTTGTATTTTTCCTTTTTTTCAAGTTTTATTATTGTTATTTTATTTTGTTTTTCTGTTGTTTTTGTTTTTATTGTCGCTGTTATTTTATTTTATTTTTTTTGCTTTGTCATTCCTTTTGTTATTGCTATTTTGTTGTTGTTAAAATGTTTTATGTTGTTGATATTTATATTATTGTTGTTGTTTCTATTGTCACGTTTAACGGTCTTTTAGTTTTTATTGTTGTTGTGTTTTGTTGTTGTTATTTTGTTTTCCTTTTTTGCTGTTGTATTGTTATTTTATTTTATTTTTTAAATTGTTTGTGTTTATACTATAGATATTTATAATGTTATTATATTGTTGCTGTTAATGTTCTTATTATTTTTATTATTAGTGGTAATATGATTATTTTGTTAATGTTATTATTATTTTTTAATTATTACTATTGAAATTAATATTATTATTGTTGATGTTATTGTTTTATTATGATTATTATTGTTACATATCCATGGCGACTTACAGAAGTGTTGCATCCATCGTAGTAGACATTACTTCATGCCATTATGAAAGAGAACATGCCAAATTTCACAAAGTCTGTACCTGTGCAGCTCTGTACAGCACCAACACTACCGTCTGTCCGCTTTACTAATATTAGCGTTACTCTAAGGAAAAGGAAAACACATGGTTTGGAATCCAAAGGCACGGACGGGGTTCGAACCCGCGATCTTCGGTTTACGAGACCGACGCCTTACCACTTGGCCACCGCGCCTCACGAGCGCAGAGCCAAAATGTCGGTATGTGAAGTTCTGAGGAATGAGGCGGCTGTGATTGCGTGTGAGGGTTTGTGTCAGAGTCCGAGCGCGCGGTTAATCCTAAAACCGGCAAATCAGCGTTAAAACTGTAATGATATAAACCGGATTTAAACACTGATTCGGATTCAGGGCTCATTTAGATAGAAAAGGATTGAAGAAAACATGAGTAGTGAACATGAGGAGTGTACAGGGCTGAATTTGGCACACGACCCATATTCTGCGCATGCGTAACTCAGAACAGCCCGTCCAGTCCGGTAGCTTTATGTGTTGACGTGGTTGCCTTGGTTGTTTGGCTTCGTGGTGAGTAAAGTATTCTTTTTAGGCTTTATTCTTCACATTTTATGTGTTTTAAGCTATTTTAGAAGCCGGATCGCGAGCTATATGAGCCAGGGCTTCCTTAAGAGCTTTAGATCACAGACTGTGTGTGTTTATGCTCTTATTACGGGGGGTTTTCCCTTATGAATTTGGTTTTCTCGATCAGAAGATGGTCAGAGGTGATCCTGAGCACACCTGGGACCTGGAGCCACGCTGTACGTGATGCACATCTGAGCAGGGTGTGAGGATGAAGCTGATCGTGGACATGGTGTGGATGGTGTGGGGCATCGGAGCCTCCGTGTATGACTACATCCACACCAGCGCCCTGGAGGACAGGATTCGGACCCTAGAGAACGTCCTGACCGTCCACCAGATCCTCATCGTGCTCCTGACGGCCGGCCTCGTCCTGCTCGTCTCCTACGTCGTCTTTAGGAACCACTGATGGACCTCCGGGACATGCGGGACGTGGACGATGGATCGAGGAGACGATGAGGGTGCAACAGTAGCTTTGAAAATGGAGAGGAACCTGCTGGTCCTGATAACTCCTCAGACCCTGGGAAATTAGTTTGTATTTTCAGAAACACACCTCTAACATAATAATAATAATAATAATGGATTTTAGTTTTAGGAAGTTAAAACTAGGTTTTGGGAAGTTAAAGTTGAACTTTAAGGAAGTTATGTTGTTTTGCGGCTCCCAAATATGAAAGGTTCAGTATTTCAGATAGCGATAACCACTAGGGGGCACCCAAGAGCCCAAACAGCTGTGCCTCGACGATTGGGAGGCGTGTCTGAAACCTCACTACTGTACTAACGACGTTCATTTGTTACACCACTAGCATGGCGTGCGTTTAAAGATCTAATTTTATAGATGCAAATATTGTTTTACTTATATAAATATTTATAGATTGTGCCAATTTCTGTGGGCTGTAAATCAGGATGTTTTCATATTGTGAAAGCTTTGACGTTTACGATTTAACAATTTATTGCTAAAAGATTGTAAGTATTATTAATTCCTATCAATAATTACCTCATAGGCAGTTAATTCTTCAGGTTCTGGAATGTCGATCTAATCTCTTATGTAACGTACGATGTTCTCCGTTGTACATGAGAACTGTAATGAGTTTTGGTTTCTCTCGTTTCTTTGTTATGATGGTTAATTTTTCTTTGCCACTGCCGCGGTGTTTTTTAGGTCTGAGTCTCTAAGAGCTGCTGAAGTTCTAATGTTACTGTAACACTATAGAAATAAAGTTCATTTTGATTGACGTCAGATAGGCGTTGATTGTTCTGTACTTGGATTACTGATACTGGTACTGGCTATACTGGTACCAGTGCTGGGTACCGACCTGATATTGTACTCATGGGCCAAATACGAGAGCCGCTTCCACCAATCGATGACGACTCTGCACAGACACGATGAACCACATCTGAGGGAGGGAAGGTTGGGAGAGGATCTTCTCCCCCCTACTGCTACAGTGCCCCCAATGGCCAGTTGTGCCAGCAAAGATCGTCTATCTACACTGATACAATACATCTATCACCATTATTAATTAATATTAGAATTACTTTAAACAGAAGGCTCTCCTCTTGGGAGCATAAAGGCACGGACGGGGTTTGCTCCCACGATCTTCGGTTTACGAGATCGACACCTTACCACTTGGCCACCGCACCTCACATGCACTGGTTTGCTAAAATCTACTGTCCCGAAACTAAGCAGGTAGTAACCGATGATCATGAGGAGGAACTCGCTGCTGTTTTGGTTTTTATTGTTGTTGTTATTATTTTTATAGTTGATGTTATTGTTTTGTTGTTATTCTTATTATTATTTTTGTTATTTTTGAAGGTGTTCAACTATTTATTTGTATAATACTTTTAATATTGATTTTGTGACTTTTTAAAATTATTTATTAATATTTCTGTTGTTTTGATGTTGTTATTACTTTTATTTTTGCTATTGTTGTTGGCATTTTTTAAATCTCATTTTTGCTATTTTTAAAGAGAAACCTCTTGCGTTGAGCTCTAAAGGCACAGACGGGGATCGAACCCATGATCTTCAGTTTATGAGACTGACACCATACCACTTGGCC
The DNA here is from genome assembly GCA_025084515.1 of Ancistrus triradiatus. Lineage (NCBI taxonomy): Eukaryota > Metazoa > Chordata > Actinopteri > Siluriformes > Loricariidae > Ancistrus > Ancistrus triradiatus. The sequence continues at coordinate 372,682 of JAJAGP010000449.1, read as the reverse complement.
ACCATGTTAAGGAAGTGTGTGTTTGTGATGTCCAATCACCCAAAAAAACAAAAAACAAAACAAACAAACAAACAATTTTGATATTATTTTTTTATTTTGCGGATATTTTTTCTTTCTGTGTTATTATTAATATTGTTTTATTGTTTTTGTTATTACAGAGAACATGCCAAATTACACAAAGTCTGTACCTCTATTTGAGTTCCAAACCTGGATCTGTTGCTCTGTGCAGCACCAACAACATCATCTATGAACGTTATTAACAGCAGTAACTGCTCTAAACAGAGGGTTGGCAGCTTGAAGGCATGGATGGGGGTTTGAAGCCACGATCTATGATTTATGAGATCAACGCCTTAGCATTTGGCCACCGCACCTTATGAAGCGCCCCCTGCAGGCCTGCCCTGTTCTCGGCATAGGACGTGGAGAACCTGGAAAAGGAAAATGCAGCAGGAGAAGTTAAGCTTAATTCGTGTTAGCAGGAAGAATGGAACAAAATAACACCTGAACCACTAAATCACTCGGTGTCTTTAAGTTTTGGGAGAAGGAACGGTGACTTTACAAAGTGGTACATTTTAGAGTATCCGTTTTTTTGGAACGTGTTACGGGTCTGAAGTGGAGGAACGGATGTTTGTTTATAACCTCCTCACGGAGGCACCTGTAAGTGAAATAACTCTGCTTCTGAACACTTTGGCGATCCATACAGCAGTCATGGTAGCGTTTAGAGTTGGAGTTTAGAGTGCACGCGGCTGCTATGGTGACGGTTGGGCGCGCGCTGCTCCTCCCGCGAGCGGAAACGCGCGTGTCTATGAGCCGCGCCGCCTTTTGTTCGCTGGCTCAGGGGTCCGGATTCTCTCGCGCGCTCTCTCGGCGGGTTTTCGCTTCGTTATGGCTCCGCACAAGTCCGGTTCGGACCCGTACCGGCCCGGCAAGGTCCACGCGCATCCCCCGGCGGGCAACCCGGCCATGGCGGCGGGCAAGAGACCCAGAATGGATCAGCTTCAGGCCGACCATGAGCTCTTCCTCCAGGCCTTCGAGAGTGAGTTCAGTCCGGTTCATCTAAAGCTCCTCCAGGGCTTCAGTTCATTAACTCTAACTAAAATAACTAACTAACTAACTAACCAACCCAGTAACTAGCTTTGTTCGGCTTCAGCCGCATGTCTTTAATATCAAACATCAAACGGGGTTGTTTTCCCTTTGATCTGCACTCGGAGCTTCATCTGAACGTGTCATTACAAACAAAATATAATCCCTCAGTCAGGTCTGAGCATGGTTATTGGGCTGTAACAGTGTTCCGTACAGCCCAACTTAATCAGCGAGTTTGTGATCGATACAAAGGTCAAACACAGGCTCCTTATCGATTTATAAACCTGCACGAGCATGGGATCCGGCCCCCAAACTAAACTAAACTAAACACTGCTTAAACGATTTTAACCTTTAATAACATCTCACATCGAACTGTACCACCATCTGCAACTTTAAACAGAATAAATATTAAATATTTAGACTGAATTGTTTAATAAATACAAATTAACTGTTTAATTAATAATAAATCAAGGAGGCTGAGTAATGTGTGATAAATACAAATGATCTGGTTAATAATAAAAAGTAGACTGAATTATGCTTAATACAAATTATGTGTTTAATTAGTAATTAATAATTATATTGAATTCTGCTTAAATACAAATGATGTGTTTAATAAATAATAAAAAATAGATGGAATTAATTATAATAAAATGGACTGAATTATGCGTCAATACAAATTGTTTAAATAATAAGAACAAAGACTGAGTAATGTGTAATAAATACAAATGAAAGTAGATTGAATTATGCTTATTAAGTACAAATGAATTGTTTAGTTAATTATAAAAAATACAATGAATAATTTAATAAATACAAATTGAGTTTAATTATAAAAACATAATAAATACCACTTTAATCAGGATGGTTTGGATGTTAATCAGTTTTTATGATTAGAAATGTAAGTTATTATTATTATTATTATTATTATTATTATTATTTAATGTCCATAAAAAGTGTGAAAAGAAAAAAATACTGGCTATGAAATGTGGGGTATTAATATTTATAATTAATAAATAGATAAAGCAGCATATTTCTTGATTTAATTTGTTCGGATTTATTTTGATATAACGCTAATAAATGTGATAAACGTTGCCTTAGTGCTGTTGTGACCTTTAGTATGGAATATATCAAATAAAATAAACCAGGTGCAGAAGATCAAACTTTCTGCTTTACTTTAATAATGACTAGTTTTATGTATCAGCAATGAAATCCGTCCCGTTGCTGCTCACAGATGCTTTATATTTAGATAAAACTGTTTCTTGCCCCTCAGGGTTTTGTTTCTGTACAATTTGTCTTTGCCTTTTCTTTGTTTTATTGAATTTAATTGTGGTATAAAGTGTTTTCTGGCTATAGTTTAGTTGAAGTGTTTATTTTGTATGTGAATGTCGGTGTGTTTGAGTCGCCTCTTGCTTGCTGATGTTGGAAATAAACAAGGATTTTGTGACGTGGCTTCATAATTGGTGTTTAGAGTCGGTGCCGGTTTGTGTTTGGTGTTGATCAGGCTGGTAGAAACGGAGATCAGTGCTTTTATTTTTAAATTCTTTAGCTCACTGTGTCTAACACGAGGCTGTAACTACAGTAAAAGAGACACAAAACATAAGAAAATGCATAAGAATGATGTGTTATAAATCCTTTCTGCGCCTAAATTGAGGATTTTTAAAACGAGGCCCTTTTTATTCATTGTCATTGGAGAAAGAACCCAAATAAAGCCAAGTCATTAGAATGTTGTTACTCTCATTTAAAGCAACAGGAGCTCAGAACTGACCGTACTTAAAAGTGCTGCTAGACAAAGTGAGAAAGCGCTGTGGGATTTGGTCTTCCTGTTTTCTTTTTATTTGTTTGTTTTTGTTTGTTTGGTTACAGAACCGACTCAGATCTACCGATTCCTTCGCACCAGGAATCTGATGGCGGTGAGTAAATCTAGATCGTAGAGCCTTCAGGACAGCTTCGGATGGTCACGTTAACGTTTCCTGTGTGTTTATGTTTCCAGCCCATTTTCCTGCACAGGACCCTGAGCTACATGTCGCATCGCAACTCTCGCGCCAACGGCAAGAGGTGAGAGTCTGGAAATGTCTTAATTCGAGCCTTCCCTTTAAACTCTGGTTGGATGAGACGATGTTACTAATTATTAAAGAGCCGCGTTTAGATATAGGTGTAGCTCTGGTGCAGAGGTTTAATCATCTGATGGTCTGATAGGCCACGCCCATCAGCACCTGAACCCTCAGCCGTTTGCATATCCAGGAAAAACCACTAACCGACCCTGAGCGCAGCTGAGAGGCCCAGAGCTTCCTCCTAACCTCGTACTGATCTACAGCAGCGCCCACAGAGATCACACAGCAGCTTTACTACTCATTTAATCTGGAACAGTTCTGCTGCTCCAGAGTCCAATATCAGTGCTTTACACCAATCCGCAGTTGCATTGTGCCTAAAGTGGGCACGCCAGGTCCTGTGTTCCACATTTGGGTGCCGATTCGCTGTTTTAATGTGTGTGATGGTGCTTAGTACGAACAATAACCGTTAGCTAGATTGGTGGAAAGTTTGTGAACAAACTTTAATATTTTGGCGTATCAAAGCCAGGTAGTTGCTGAGTGGTTGCTAAGGGGTTGCTCCGTTGTTGATAGCTGACGGCGTGCCAATGCCTTTGAGTAAAGCCCATTAAGATGTCTAAATAGATATGCCTAAAGATCAGATATTTATGGCTCTGTGGTAGCTGTGTTGTTGCTAAGTGGTTGCTCGGCGGTTGATAGCTGTAATGGGGATCTAAATAAGTCAAGTCAAGTCAGATTTATTTATATAGCGCTTTTTACAATGGAGCATTGTCTCAAAGCAACTTTACAAGTTTAGATAAGACAGCTAAATGAGATTTTTGACGAAAGCTCATTTAGATGTTTAGATATTTATGGCTAAGGGTCATTAACTGTCCAGGTACTCTATGGTAAACGGCCATTTAGCTGTCTAGATATATTGTATATGGCTAAGGATCATTTAGCTGTCCCAATATTTATGGCTTAAAGGTAGTTCCAAGAGTGATTGCTAGGCTGTTGCGATGTGGTTGCTACATGGTTACTGGGCTGTTGCTATGTGTTTGCTGTTTGGTTGCTACATGGATGCTATGTGGTTGCTAGGCTGTTGCTAAGTAGTTGCTAGGCTGTTACTGAGTGGTTACTACATGGTTACTATGCTGTTGCTATGTGGAGACAGAGTGGTGGCTAAGTGGTTCCTAGGCCGTTGCTAAGTGGTTACTACATTGTTGCTAAGTTGTTGATGTGGTGGCTCAATGGTTGCTAGGCTGTTGATTGCTGTGATAGAGGTGCCAATACTTTTGATTAACATTTACATTTACAGCATTTAGCAGACGCCCTTATCCAGAGCAACTTACAATTAATACAGTCTTGCTCAAGGACCCAACAGTGGCAGCTTGGCAGAGGTGGGATTTGAACCCTGGACCTTTCGCTCCAGAGTCCAGTGCCTTAACCGCTAGGCTACCACCGTCCCGATTAAAGTTCATTTAGATGTCCTAATATTTATGGCTTAATGTTAATTAAGAGTGGTCGCTAAAGAGTGTTAGCTGTTTAAACAACATTGTTACAAAAACCGTACGTTGGTTCACTTAGAAAATCGTCAGCAGACTTTTCAGGTATAAGGTCTATGATGCTGCTAAGTTTAGTGCAGCTAAAGCCCAAAGGGAGAGGAAAATGTTGAAATTGTTTGATTGTGGAAAGGAGAATAATAATAATAATCAGTAGAGCAGTAGTGTATCTTTGACAGTCCAGTCTAATGCTGCTGTTTCTCTTGTTTTGTGTTTTTAGGAAACTCTTCAGTGTGGATGATCTGTTCTTTAGAGTGGAGAAAAGTAAAATGGAGGTGGAGTCACACACGTAAGAATCAAACCTCACTAACTCCCCGATCATTAATACTAAAGGTTAAAGGTGTTTCTTTTCTAATGTGTGTGTGTGTGTGTGTGTGTAAACGGTTCCTCAGCCTGGCCTCGCACCTGCAGCTCACCTTCACCGGCTTCTTCCACAAAGTCGGTAAGAGGCGCTCCTCTGTCCTTCAAATTATTACATCCAGGAACTGGAACTCCACAGGGATCACTGATGATAGGGCTGAGGTTCTAATCCAGTGATCAGAACCAGAACCTTTATTCCATTACAGTTGGTACCATGGTAGTACATTTAGGTGCTTCCACTGCTCCAGAGTCCAATCAGTGCTTTATACCACCCCAGATCTAGGGCCATTAAGACCTGATCCAGAAAGATCCGGACCTACAGTTCTGCTTCTGGGTTTGTCTTCGTTCTGGTTCTTGTGGTGATCTTTGTTCTAGTTTTGGTTCTGGTTCTGTTCTTATTTTTATACTGATGTTGGTTCTTGTTCCGCTTCTTGCTGTTGTACTTGTTCTATATTTGGTTCTGGTTTCTGCTGATGTTCTGGTTCTGAACTTTCTTCTTGTTTTTATCCTGGTTCTTGTTCTAGTAGTGATGCTTGTTCTGGTTTTGGTTCTCGTTCCAGTTGATGTTCTAGTTCTGGCCCTTGTTCTTATTTTTATTCTGGTGTTGGTTTTTGTTCATGTTCTGGTTCCAGTGTTTGTAGGGATGCTTGTTCTTGTTCTACGTCTTCTTGTTGTGCTGGCTCTATTTTTTGTTCTGGTTCCAGCTGATGTTCTGGTTCTGGACCTTTTTTATTTATTTTTTATTCTGGTGTTGGTTTTTGTTCCGGTTCTATTGTTTGTTCTACATACCCAGCTATCATTGCGTCTTAAGACGTCTTTGACAGGCTTAGATAAGATGTCTTGAGACATTGTTACACCAAGACATCTTTGACTGAATGAATGAAGACATCTCTCTGTCATGAGACATGGAAGTGATAATTTTGTATGTTTTGAAGACAAGGCGTGACTTTAAGACATGACATTGTCTTGAGACACAGAGGACTTGTGTCTTAAGATGGTTGAGTTGAGAGCAAACAGTGCCCCTCAGGGTGATGGTTTATTTGTTTTTCATATTAATACCATGTTGTATTAACTGTAATACATTTTTTTAAATGGTTAATTTAAGGTAGGCTAATCATTTCTAAGGCAGGTTAAACCTTTCAGAAGTATTAGTTTATGTAAATATTATCATCAATTGTAACACATAAAGAGATTATAACATGAATTTGGGTTAAAAATGGTTTTAATCAGGAAAACAAGTAACAATAAGGAATTAGTTTATATATCAGTAACATCAGTGTTTGGAGAATTACAAAGACTGAACTTGTGTTTAAATTCACAGTGTTACATTAAATAAATATCTAAATACTAAATCTAAGTGCACTGCTCTTCAGCTCGGACAGGTCAGCAACACATTCTGAGCTGAGCTGATGTTTAAGTTTATTAAGTCCGTTGAGAACGTTAGCAATATTCTCCGATCGCGAGACATGGTAACCTCACTGGCCATAAAGCCCAGTCTGGTGCAGTGCTGCAATGATGGTGGACCTTCTGGAAGTTTCTCCAATCTGCACACAGGATCTCTGGAGCTCAGCCAGAGTGACCATTGGGTTCTTGGTCACCTCTCTTACCAACACCCTTCTCCCCGATTACTTACTTACTTACTTTCAATGCAGCAGATGTTATGTATCCTTCTCCAGATCTGTGGCTTCACACAAACCCGTCTCTGAGCTCTACATGTAGCTCTTTCCTCCTCATGGGTCGGCTGAGTTTTGCTCTGATATGCATTGTTAGCTGTGAGACCTTATATAGACAGGAGTGTGTCTTTATAAATCATGTCCAGTCAACTGAATTTAATACATTTAATGAATTTGCAAAAATTTTTAAATTCTGTTTTCACTTTCTCGTTCTGGGGTATTGGGAGCAGAATGATGGGGAAAACCTTCATTTTATTATTTTTTTTAAGCACAAGGGCACAGCATAATGTGAAAAAGTGAAAGGGTCTGAAGACTTTCTGAATGCACTGCATGATCATGACATTTTGAATTAGAAAACTATTTTGCTGTGTTTTAGGTGATGTGAATGTGTGTGATTGATTGTTGTCTAATATTGATGTAATATAGTTTAGTTTTATTTTTGTGTGATTGTAAATAAAATGAATGCATAGAGAATTATTTGGTAACATTTATCAAATGAAAATTGCAACGTTTAATTATTGTTAGTAATATAACTTGACAAACTAAGGAGCTGAAAATGTCAAACAAAAAATATAATAACATCTACTTTACTTCATAAAACATGACAATTTACTTATTATTTTGACTGTCTATAAAAAATTGACTGAATAAATTTAAATAAGTGTAACTTGTAAAGTTAATTCAGTACCATTTGCTTAATAATATTTCCTATAGGATTTTTTTCAGCAACGTTGAAGTCATGAAGCCCTCTGCCACGGGCTTTACATTACAGTGGTGCTTGAAAGTTTGTGAACCCTTTAGAATTTTCTATAATTCTGCATAAATATGACCTAAAACATCATCAGATTTTCACACAAGTCCTAAAAGTAGATAAAGAGAACCCAGTTACACAAATGACACAAAAATATTATATTTGGTCATTTATTTATTGAGGAAAATGATCCAATATTACATATTAGTGAGTGGCAAAAGTATGTGAGCCTTTGCTTTCAGTATCTGGTGTGACCCCCCTGTGCAGCAATAACTGCAGCTAAACGTTTCCTGTAGCTGTTGATCAGTCCTGCACACCGGCTTGGAGGAATTTTAGCCCATTCCTCCATACAGAACAGCTTCAGCTCTGGGATGTTGGTGGGTTTCCTCACATTAGCTGCTCGCTTTTCAGGTCCTTCCACAACATTTCCCATTGGATTAAGGTCAGGACTTGGGCTGGCCAATCTAAACATGAACTTTATTCTTCTGTAACCATTCTTTGGTAGAACGGCTTGTGTGCTTAGGGTCGCTGTCTTAAATAAATGTCAATAAATAAAGGACCAAGTATAATATTTTTGTCTAATTTGTGTAACTGGGTTCTCCTTATCTACTTTTAGGAATTGTGTGAAAATCTGATGATGCTTTAGGTCATATTTATGCAGAAATATAGAAAACTCTAAAGGGTTCACAAACTTTCAAGCGCCACTGTAAATAACATGATGAACAAAAGAGTCAACAGATGTATATTTTCAAAGTTACTTAAACATAAAAATGAATAGGTACAGTATGTATGAAGTAATTAACATTCATTATTCTAGAGGTTCAGTATATTTTATGAGCTCCTTAAATTGATCTTAACTTTTCCTTTCACTGTATTTTTTCATGAATTTTGTACAGAGGAGTGATGTTTAATGATCCTCCAAGGGTTCACAAACTTTCAAGCACCACTGTATTTTGTGGTTTCAAGACATTTCATAAAGTTCTGAAGCAGTGCGTCAATGATTTTGATAATGTAACAGAAATACTGATATTTTACTTACATGGTAAGTACTAGTGCAACTTGTTTTCCAAGTAAAACCTACAAGTTATTTTTTCTTTGTATGACAACAAAACGATTTAAAAAATATATTTAAACACATTACCATAAAACATTACCATAAAATTTTAAAAATGTAAAAAGTGAAAATGAAAATGGGTCACTAGATAGAAGCAATTTATTTATCTGTAAATGATCAATGTAGTATGTATATTACTATTAAGGATTAATATTTAAAAATATTTATAAAATAAAAGCAGATTTGTATAAAAATAAATATCATGCATCCTACATCTTGAGACATCTTGAAATGTTCTAATAGTCATCTTAATAGTCTTAAGATGCGGGTCTATAGACATGTCTTAAAAACATGCCTCAAGATGTCTTAAGACGTCTTTATAATGTGTCTAAGGACGTCTCAAGGCATGGTGATGGCTGGGTATGTGGTTCCAGCTTTTGTAGTGATGCTTGTTCATGTTCTGCTTCTTGCTGTTGTTCTTGTTCTAGTTTTGGTTATGGTTCCAGTTGATGTTAAAGTTCTGATTCTGGAATTTGTTCTTGTTTTTATACTGGTTCTTGTTCTGCTTCTTGTTCTTGTGTATGTTCTGGTTTTGGTTTTGTTCTGGATATAGTTCTCATGGTGATGTTTGTTCTAGTTCTACTTTTGGTTTTGGTTCCAGTTGAGGTTCTAGTTCTGGCCCTTGCTTTTATTCTGGTGTTGGTTTTTGTTCTGCTTCTTGCTGTTGTGCTTGTTCTATTTCCGATTCTGATTTCAGTTGTAGTTCCACTTCTATTTTTTTTGTCTTGGTTCTAATGCAGTAGTAGTCAGTAGTGATGCTGCAGATTATGTTTAGGTTCTGGTTCTGAAGAACTGATTTTACAGAGCTCTATGGATCTGTAAAAGTTTGTGAACCCCTACTTTTTTTGTATGTTATTCTGGTCATGTCGTGTAGCTCTTTGGTTCCTCTTAAGGGTCCTTGATGCTGTTTCTCAGTAGTTTTAGGATTTAAACCTCTTTTTAGAGCTGCGTGTTGGATAAATAGTGTTTTTATTTTATTTTTTTGTAGATAGGACTCAGAACTGTGAGAATGAGGAGAGCTCCGTGTCTCTGGAGGTCCTGCTCCTCAAAGTGTGTCATAAGAAGAGGAAGGTAGAGTTCTTCGTCATCATCGTCGCTCTTCGTCCACCAATCAGAACGTTCCATTATGAGCTGGTGTTCCGTGAGGTAATGTCTTGTGTTTATTCATGCAGGATGTGAGCTGTCCAATAAAACAGGTCCCCACAGCCAAGAAGCAGGTTCCCCTGAACCCACGGGGCAAGGTCACGACCTGTCCCACCATCACGGTTCCCAGTCTGGAGTTTGAGCCCAGTAACAGTCACATGGTGAAGTCGTACTCTCTGCTCTTCAGGGTCACGTGTCCAGCGGGGAGAGAGTCCAGCACCCGAGATACCAGTATGACTTTATTATTACTATGATTCACAGTTCCGTTATCACCGCTTATCGTTCGATTTTAAGATAAAAAGAACAAAAAGGCTAAAGAGAATTACTGAGTAAGAAAGAAAGGCTAAATAAAATACTGAGAAAGACAGACAGAAAGAAAGAAAGAAAGCCATGAATGCCTAAAGAAGGAAAGAGCAAAAGAAAGCAAGGCTAAAGAGAGTTCCTAAAAAGACAGAAAGACAGAAAATAGAAGAGAAAGAAAGGCTAAAGAAAATAGTGAGACAGAAAGAAAGCCACAAATGCTAAAGAAAGAAAGAAACTAAGAAGTTCATACCCGCCTGTCTATTATAATTTAAATGAGTTATCTGAAGTTCTTAATGTGAATGGTCTGATTCAGAAAAGTTAGAGTTCTAGATCATCAGCAGCTCGGTCAGGTTAATCAGAGCTGGACTTAACAGATCCATGAATGAGGCTCCGATCAGCTGTGGATGGTGTTTAATGAGAGACGCCGAGTTTAACACCAGCAAATGACGTGAAGGAAATCAGAAAGGAGCTGCTGGAACCGGCGGAGCTGCTGATGCTGTATAACTCTCCCGGAACATTTCTGCTGATCCATCAGACCAAACCCAGCTAGAAGCTGCTCCAGCATTTCTGCTGATGGGACTCAAACTGATCTTCAGTCCAGCTGTGACTCCATTAAGAGTCCAGAACCTTTGATTTAAAGGACTGACTAATTTTTTTAGTTTCTCTGAACTTTCCAGCTTAAATCTAGATCCTTGTTTATAATTAAGGGTGACGACCCTCGGCTCGTTGTAACGTTGCTGCTTTGTCAGGGCTGGTGTCGTTGTTATGGTTACATGTGTATGGGGTGCAGTAATACTTGAAGAGCTTCGGTCAGAGAGCTGTTATTGGCAATACTGCAGATTGCGGGGTTGGAACTAAGTGTGTGTGTGTGTGTGTGTGTGTGTGTGTGTAGATGTTGGGGATGATCTCCACGGGAAGAAGAAGCGTTACTCCTCACACAGAGACGACGGAGAGACGACCTTCATGGCCCAGATGACTGTGTTTGATAAGAACAGGTGTGTCTAGGTCCAGACCAACAAAACAAAGACTGTGTTAGTCTCCATCACTAAGTGTGTGTGTGTGTGTGTGTGTGTGTGTGTGTGTGTGTGTGTGTGTGTGTGTAGACGTCTGCAGCTGCTGGATGGAGAATATGATGTGTCCATGCAGGAGATGGAGGAGTGTCCCATCGGCAAGAAACGAGCCACATGGGAAACCATCCGTGAGGCAAAGGTAGGTGTGTGTGTGTGTGTGTGTGTGTGTGTGTGTGTGTGTGTGTGTGTGTGTGTGTGAATTTATTAACCATTATTGTTATTACTCCGTTTTTTTCGTATCTCAGTGGGCTCCTCCATTCGACACGTTCCACGATCCGTCCCTGCAGTTCACGCTTCGCTGGACGGGGGACGCCAGCGACCTCTCCACGCCCCCCCTGACCCGACCCCTCGCCACTCGTAACGCCCAGCAGAGCGGCAGCGAGAACCAGAGGAGTAACCCCCCCAAACCTTCCCCCACAGTAGGTACGTCATGGGAACGTTACCTGTAGGTTTGAGTGATATTTAATAAAAACACTGCCCTGATGTTTCTGGATGTTCTCCAGCTGTTAAAGATCCGGTGAGCTCCGAGACAGCCGTGAGGAAGGAACAGGTCCACATGGAACCACGCCAAAAACTACGGGTTTATTATCAGGTAGCATATCTGCAGTCTGATTGGTTATGGCAGCACTGGGGGTGGAGCTTTCATTGGGGGTGTGAACTGGGTCAGACTGATGGGAGAACTGGGGTCACTGTAGTACTGGCAGAGATGACTGGGGTACTGACTGGTTGTATTAGTATTGGTGGTGACCACTGGGGTCCAGTCGGTAACTGTCTTTCTTTCCTAATTTTTTTTCTTGTATAGTTTTTGTACAATAATAACACGCGGCAGCAGACGGAGGCGCGGGACGACCTGCACTGCCCCTGGTGTACCCTGAACTGCCGAAAACTCTACAGCCTCCTCAAACACCTCAAACTGTCCCACAGCCGCTTCATCTTCAACTATGTGGTGAGAGGAAACGACTCTGTATTAAGTTAAAATAACATCACAGACTTTACTTTTAGTGTGTTCGTACGCAGTTCGTACGCTGCTCTCCAGGTTCAGCCAGATAACAAATTTTTTTCCGAGCAGCCTCATCCTAAAGGAGCGCGGATCGACGTGTCGGTGAACGAGTGTTACGATGGATCGTACGTAGGAAATCCTCACGACCTGCACTGCCAGCCGGGCTTCGCCTTCAGCCGCAACGGTCCTGTGAAGCGGACCTGCGTCACCCACGTTCTCGTTTGCAGGTCGCCATTCGTACCGGAGTTCGTTACGTTACGAGTTCAGTAAACGATCTCTAACCGTGATGTGTCCGTAGGCCGAAGCACACCAAGCCGAGTCTGTCCGAGTTCCTGGAGTGTGACGAGGTTCCTCTGGAGCAGAGAAGGCCGATAGTGAGCGGCCACAACCGGCTGTACTTCCATAGCGACAGCTGCATGCCGCTACGCCCTCACGAGATGGACGAGGACAGCGAGGACGAGCGAGACCCCGAGTGGCTGCGAGAGAAAACCGTCATGGTGAGGGACAAGCGCTCACTTCATCATCAGAACCAAACCAGCACACACTGTGGCCTTAGGCATGATCCGATTCCTCACCGTCTCTGATCTTCTGCAGCAAATCGACGAGTTCACGGACGTCAACAAAGGAGAGAAGGAGGTCATGAAGCTCTGGAACCTTCACGTGATGAAACATGGGTATGGACCTGCGTCCGCTTACTACTAACTACAGATATTAACGTCTGTAGGGCACCTCTTAATATGCTATAGGGCATCTCTATCAGGCTGTGTTCCAATTCAAACCATAACCTAACCAGATACTTTCCTTACTAGCACTATAGGGCATCTGAAGTGCCTGACAGGCTGTGTTCCAATTCAGACCTTTTGAAAACATAAAGGAATCCTCGATATACCCACCAGACTGCTTTCCAATTCAAACTACACAAACAATATTAATACCTATAGGGCACCTACAGTATTCCTGCTGTGTTCCAATTCAAACCTTGCAAACCATAAGAGAAAATTTTATATGCCCATCAGGCTGTGTTCCAATTCAAACCATAAACTAACAATATGAATGCCTATAGGGCACCTCTGATATGCCTAACAGGCTGTGTTCCAGTTCAAAGCTGGTGAGCACTAAAGGAAATCGTTATGCGTTCCAATTCAAACTATAACCTTATCAGTTACTTGCCTTACTATGCACTATATGTTATGTCTGTTGTGCCTGACAGGCTGTGTTCCAAATCAAATCTTAACCTACTCATTTGCTGCCATATTGAACACTATAGGGCATGTTTCATATTCCTGACAGGCTGTGTTTGACGCTTCTCTGAATATCGGAATCTAATTTTCTCTCTTTCCGTTTCATCAGATTTATTGCGGATAATCAGATGACTCAAGCCTGCATGATGTTTGTGGATTCCCACGGTCCCACCATCGTGGAGAGGAGCCTGTGTAGGAACTTCCTGCTGCATTTAGTTAGCATGCACGACTTTGGCCTGGTGAGCACAATGACCATCGACCGGGCCATGACCCGCCTGCGACAGCTCGAACTGCCCGCCAGGAAACATGGTGCAGAACCCACCATGGAACGCCACGTCTAGATCTGCAGGAGGCTTCATTTGAACTTCTCCGACCTCCATGCGGAGGTTCGGACGCCAGTTGCTGGATGTTCAAGATTTCAGAACCTGATACGGACAGAAATATTTTTAATATATTTTATATAGCGGGACTGAAATGTTGTTACTTTCACAGATCCGTTTTTATTTTTGGAATAATCGCTGTAACCGAAACAGGGTAACGATCTCAGAGGGGGGCGGGCCATACGGCGAGAATATCGCAATATTCGGGATTGTCCCCATCGGCGTTCCTCGACTGATGAGGGCGGAGCTTACGTAATATATGTTTAAATTTGATTGTGCGAAGGTCACGACTGGCCTTTCGTTGTAGCTCAACATACTGTTTCGTACAAAACGCTAGTTTTACACAGTATTTACTACAGCAATACCACAGCTAAACGGTAAAGTAGATAACGTTACCTCAAACAGCTATCTTTTGTTAGCAAGCTAACTAAAAATTGATTACAAGCTACATCGCTAATTTTAATAAAACTCTACGAGTTAGCTACAAACGTTGCGTATAGTTACGTAACACACTTGTATAGCTATGCTAAAAGTGGAACAGCCAAGTGGTTAGATTCTGACTTTACCTCGAATAGCTATGCGTTATTTCTTGTTTTCCAGCTAGCTTAGCATATAAGTCAAAGAAACGACTAGCTACATCGATAATGAATCTTCTTTTACGTAGATTAGCTTAAATCACAGGTTTATTTACACAGTGTAACAATGCCGTGAAGCTAAAGTCACAACACAACTGTGGTAATCTTAGCTAGCCGAGTTGTTAGATTAACTATGTCAATTTCGCTAATTCGCTACCAAATCGTGAAGTGAATCAGCAAACTGGAGAAAATGGCTAACTAAACTGACTACATCGCTAATGCTAATAAAACCGTCATGCAGGTTAGCTTCGTGCTAGCTAGGTTGCTAGATTAGCTAATGCTACATATAGCTGACTAATGCGATATTAACTGCTACATTGTTTAGTACACAGTATTTTATGACCTCAGAGTTTGAGTTAATTTAAACATTCATGGAACGTAAGCTCCGCCCCCTTTGCCTCACAGACTCGTCACGTGGAAAAATGGGGCGTGGCTCAATCCATGATCCATATTTGTAGTTTTTCTATAGTCGTCCATTTTAGAAAGGATTAACTTTCAAAAATGGGTGACTAATCAGAAATCATAAAATCAGCTTCCTGTTGCTATGCATTGCTACTCTCTACATTCCCAGCGATGCCATTGGTCGAGAACAGGCTCCGTGTGATTTGGTCTAAGTGTGTCTGTTTAAAATGTACGCAAAAAGGTATGGACAATGTTACGATACTAACGATAAATTCAGCGTATCGCCTGTCCCCTGCGGTGCTAAAATCCCGATGTGAATGTTTCTGTTGCACCGAAAACGGTGCTACACACTGAGCATGTGCGAAACTTGTACGGCTAACGCTCTGTTAACATCAACGCGTGTCATCACGACTGCATTCCAGTTAGCGAGAAGTGCGCGGGAAGCAGAACTGCGCAACAATTGCGCAACGTTGTTATTGCGATAATATCATACACCTGCTAGTTTAAGTTCAGCCTGCTTCAGGGTCGTTAGCTAACCTTACATAGCTAATATAGCATAGCAGTGCTAGCTTTTATTAGCTAAATGTTACCTCTAACATCCGTATCATTGCGTAGTTCGTTCACCGACAAGCTAGTTTAGCATGTAAGCCGAGTCAGCAAACCGAATAAGACCTACATTGCTAATGTTACTGTAGCTAGTTAAGTTTTTGTAATTCCCTCACACGGCGTCACACTTCATGTAGGTAGCCGAAATCAATAACGAGCTAGCTAAGCGTAAGAACTCTAGTTAGTAAACTCGAAATCATTGCAGTGCTAATGTTTCAGTGCAGAACAGCACTAGGTGCGTTATCGGACCTACATTAATGCTATCTCGCTAGCAAAGCTAGCTAGCTAGGCGTGAAAGCACGAATTGGAACGTAAGAAACGTTTCTGACCTGCGCAACATCGTTAATTATGAGATTTAACAACATAGCAGGCGTGGTGATAATATCGCAATATAAATTGTGTAAAAATAGGCAAGGGCTTAGACGTATTCTCTACGCTCGCAAGCAATTGCATGTTATTCTGGAATGAAGGCGGGAGGCAAATCGTATCCAGATGGGTACCAGAACCCATATCGTAAAGCGTGTCGATCATCCACGTCTGTTTACATTTTTGTTTGTTTGTTTGTTTTACATAAACTTTAGGGATTTTTAGTAAGATGCTTTTTTTATAGGTGCAGGGTCAAACTGATCTGATTCGAACTTCTGATATGATAGCGTTCCGAT
Source organism: Ancistrus triradiatus (assembly GCA_025084515.1). Lineage (NCBI taxonomy): Eukaryota > Metazoa > Chordata > Actinopteri > Siluriformes > Loricariidae > Ancistrus > Ancistrus triradiatus. Next base: position 356,676 of record JAJAGP010000449.1, on the reverse strand, counting down.
ACTGAGGTGGTACTGACGTTGTTGTTTCTTTAAGGTTTACGCAGTTACCATTCTGGGTTACGTGGGTCACGTTTAGCCTGTATGCAGTCGCTCGCAGTTTAATGTGCTTATTTAATGAAACTCCTGAGTGTAGTCTGTGGTAACGTCACGTCTGTAACGGACTTATTAACAGAGTATACTGTTACCAAACGAGTATATATATCTTTGCGAAAATGTGCGTCCCTCTTTAAAGTATCAATACTTAAGGAACTCGTAAAGTATAAAATGTCAAACCCATTCCTGATGCGACTAAGCCCAGCTGTATGCAAGACCTTATTTTATGGTGCTGCTAGCTACATAGCTATCTATATTTAGTTAACAAACACCACTATCCTGGATTTTCAGCTCTAGCTAGCTTTTAAATATTGAGTATTTTATTATAATTTGGCGCATTTCGCTCTTCTGTGAAATACCAACGCGAGATTTTGGTTTCCTCTACAATGCTGATATTGGGTGCGTAGTTAAAAGCACAACTTTTTATTAGCGTTTCTTTAGTTTAGCTAAATCCATAACGTTTTCCACGTCTGTTTTCATTGTTTTAACGACAATGCAGTTTTTAGTGCAAAGAAATGTGACGATGTGTTTCATACTGTGAAATTGAGCACGCAAACTCTTTAGAATTCCACGTAGGACGGTGCCACCTGCTGATACGGTCAGGCAGCTCTGTGAATTTTAGAGTAAACAAGCGCATCTCGATATGATATCGGTAGCATGCAGCACTCCGAAGATTCTGTAATTGCATTGTGATAATATCGTAGAATTGGTTACGTGGTCGTACCTGTGGAACAAGGAACACGACGCGGTTCCGTCTCGGGATGGACGGAGTTGCGTTTACATACCAAAGGTTTTTCACTCTGGTTTCTCTTCATTTTTATTTTATTTTATTTTATTTGCTAAAGTTGTGAAGTTTTTATGCTGCGACTTTTCTTCAGAATGTGACTTTACCAGCTCGAAGGTGTTTGTGGTTTTGTGGTTTGCACTCGACTCAACTGGTCATGAAAGATAAACTATAAACCGATAAAGCTGCCATTTCGGTGGTTCTGCTCTAAACGAGCATGTTTTCTATTTAAAATAAAGAAGTTTTCCATGACTTACGACTCTGCGTATCTCTTCATGTGCACATTCCATTAACTGTTTGTTTATTAAAAATGAATTAAATATTATTTATGCCATAATAAGCTGAAAGCGCTTCCTAAAAGGGTTCTGAAATAAAATTTCTGTCAAACCTAAGTTTTACTTTATTTCACTTTTAAAATGATTAATCTGCTTTATATTATACTAATTAGTGCATTAATAATTACTCATGACTTTGTTGTTGTTGTTTTTTTACCTCATAACACCAAGCAGAAGAAACTGAGGTAAGTTAAATATAATATTCATTAATTGATTATTTTTAGATTTGTACCTCAGCTTGCAGAGCTGAGCTGATGCTGGCTGGCACAGGTTAGCGTTAGCCCGTCAGTCTGTACAGTTCTGCAATAAGTACATTTATTTATAGTTTTTCACATTTTATTTGATCACACTTTATAGGACATTTTAAACAGTCTTTGGGCTGCGTAAATTATGTACCCTTAGCATTACTAATCGTTGCTGTTTACACACTATTTAGTTTAATGAGTGTGATTTGGGACGCAGCCCAGATCAGAAACACCGAGTAGAAGAGGTAAGTTATAAAAAAAATTATTCAGGTTATATGTCAAGGTGTTCAGGTCTTCACACAGAAAAGAGACTTAAATACAATATATTACTTAGTAATTAATTATTTCCAGAATTTTACCTTAGTTTGCAGAGCTGAGGTGATGTTGACTGGCACAGGTTAGCTTAGCTCTGTCTCTCTCTAGAGTTCTGCAATAAGTAAAATGATTTCTCTTTAACTTTTATTACATTTTAAAACGACATTGCTGCTTTAATGTTGAAATTTCCATACAAACCGTTGTTACTTTATTCACTTTAAGGAAAATTAAGTCCTAAATTGCGCACTAACCTGCTAAATTGTGTGCACTACGTATTGCTAATCATTACTGTTGAAACACTATTTAATAGCATGAGTGTGGTTTGGGACGCAGTCCGAGTTTTTAACCTCAGAAACACGAAGTAGAATATCTGACGTTATTAAAATGTTTATTAATTATATTTACCCATGAGTTCACACAGAAAATAGACACAGATTGGCGTTAGCTTACTAATCATTACTATTTGAAACACTATTTAGTACCGTGAGTATGATTTGGGACGCAGCCCAATTTCTTACCTCAGAAGCACCGAGTAGAACTCAGGTAAGTTATTAAAATGTTTATTCATTGTCTATGCTTTCACTCAAAACAAAACGCAGTTAAACAATATATTTGTTAGAACTTTGATATCTTTAGATTGTTTTTTTCCCCTCAGTTTCTCGGTATCTTGTAATATTTAGTGTGTAATTTGGGGCAGACGATTTCTTTCTCACACAGAAAGACCAGTGAAAGATCTGGGGTGTGCTCTTCTTGTCGGATTTTAACACAATTAGTAGTAATGATTTGTTTTTAGATTTTTACCTAAAATAAATGGGACAACATAATCAGGTTAGCTTTTTTTCTGTCAGACAGTGTATATATACGGATACTATAAACTATATAGTATATGTCACTCGTAATAAATTCTTAAAAAAAACACCCAGATGCAATGCAAGTGCTATTACTGTAACATGGACATTTTTAGGAGCAATCGTGAAGATCTTCAAGCTCTCCATAACCAAGCAGCAAAGCCTAGAGCGGAATGGTCTAAGGCACTGCCACTTGGACAGGAGACCTTCCTGAATGCTGGGGTCCAAATACAAATACTTGATACAACACAAGTGTGTAACAAACCCTTTTATAAATCAGGCTTTGTAATGCCGAGTATGGTAGAACATTAATAGATTTGAAAAACAGCCTGTCAGGCATATTAGAGGCGCCCAATCCCGCTGAGTAAGGCAAAACCTGATTCAGAACACTGTCCAAAGGTGCCCTCTAGTGTTCAGTCAGGCAGTACCTGGGAGGTCTACTTTGGAACACAGCCTGTCAGGCAATCAGAGACGCCTAATTGTGTTCAGTATGACAGCAGTTGAGGTTTAATAGTATATTGGAGTAGTTTTTTTAAGTCAGATTGAATTAGTCAGGTAGCTCAAGAATGCCCTAATTCTTTATTTGGAGCACAGCCTGTAAGGCATAGAGATGCCCAATAGTGCCCAATTCTCTGTAAGAAACCATCTAGTACCGTGTTAAAACAAGCTTGTCAGGTAGATCAGATGTGCATTACACTGCTCATTACGGCAGCATACACTCAGATTATGGTTTGATTTGGAACACAGCCTCTCAGGCATATCAAAAATGCCCAATAGTTCGGCTGCCACAAAACGCTCTCAGCACCTCCTTCCTGAACGTTTGAGTAGGAGTAAAGACTTCACAACACACAGGTGTGTAACCATCTCGTTTATTAATCAGCCGTGCTCTTACAGGTACAGACGTTAATGAGGTACAAAATAATTCACTGAACCGTCACAGTTTGATAAGCAGAGCTACGCATCACTTCCTGTCGTCCGTTCCGTGGCTGCGAGTACCTTAAGTTCAGGAATTATCGTATTTATTCGCTCTGTTTTGCACATTTGTAACTTTTTAAATTACATTGTTGAATACTGCATGTTGGTGAGTTGGCTGGTGTGGCTGTGCTCCAATACTTTCTCACTACACCAAGTCCCCTGGGCTATTTAAAATAAAAACAGTCACGCGATAACATTAAATGACTCCATCTAGTCAGAGAACGCTACCTGTGTTTGCAGTATAGTTTCCTCCAGTGAGTCTTTTTTTCAGTAATTTGGCAACAAAACTGAGTGAAACGTTGACGTTCCCAACGGATCGGTCTCTTTTCCGTCATCGTTGCTCTTTTACAAATACTTTATCTAGCTAAACCATAAGGTACCCTGACATTTTATAAGGATTCAGTTGGTGCCAAGTATATTTACAGCATAAATTCTGTTATTTTTGAGGAATTTACCGATGGATGTGAGTAAAATGTTGGTATTCCCGACAAATCTGTCTCGTTCCTGTCAACATTACACCTTTACCTTGACTTTATCCATCTAAACCATTAAATTGTGAGCTAAGCTAGCATTTCTCTTTATGTAACAGTTTATTCCAATTGTATTTTCAGTGTAGTTTAAGTGCAATTTACCAATAAATCTGAGTAAAGTGTTGATATTCCCGAAAAATCTGTCTTGTTTTCAGTTTTCAGTAGTTGTGTATTTACAGAATAATCCTAGCTGTACCAATTCTTTTTGTGACATAATTTAACAGCAGATCTGAGTAAGATGTGGCTATTGCCGATAAGTCTCCATCCTTACTGCACCTTTACAGAGACTTTAACTAGCTAAACTGACATTTCTCAGCATTTTACAAACCATAGATTGTTACAGGTTGATTCTAACTGTATTAACTATAATTCTAGGTGTATCAAGTCTTTTTTAGCAATTTAGCAGCAAATCCGAGGAAAATGTTGAGATTCCTGTCAATGTTACACCTATACAAAGACTTTATTTAGCGAAACCGTTAAAATCGTAAGCTAAACTGACATTTCCCTTTGTAAGAAACTAGAACGACTCTGACAATGGTTGATTCCAGTTGTAATAAAGTGTAATTTTTAGTCAAAATGACTTTTCTTTAGCAATTTACCAATAAATGTGAGTGAAATGTTGATATTGCTGACAAATCTGACAAACTGAAATGTCAGAAGGATCATAAGGATTCAGTTAGCAGTTGGTGCTAAATATATTTTGTAATATAATTCTAGCTGTGCAAAATATATTTTTTTAGCAGTTTAACAATAAATCTGAGTAAAATGTTGGTGTTCCCGACACATCTGTCTCATTCCCATCGACATTACACCTTTACAAAGACTGTATGTAGCTAAACAGACATTTCTTTGTCAGAAACCGTTAAAATTCTGTTAACGGTTGATTCCAAGTGCATTTACAGTGTAATTTAAGTATTTTTCTAGTAATTTAGCAATAAATCTGAGTAAAATGTTGACATTTTGTACAAATCTGTCTTGTTTTCACTGTCGCTGCACCTTTACAAAGACTTTGTTTAGCTAAAATTAATCAACCACAAGCTAAATTATTACTCATGTCAGAAACCATTAACATACTGTTAACGGGTGTTGCTTCACTCTTTTTAGTAATTTAGTAACAACTCTGAGTAAAATGTTTATATTCCTGATAAATTGGTCTTTGTCGCACGTTATCCAGATAGTTCTATGAACCATGGGCTAAATCCTACTCGAGAGTTGTTAAGGTCTTGGTTTCTCATCGGCCCTTTCTCTCCTATCTCCAAAAACCCCAAACTTACTGCTCGATTTATCGCTAAATCTTTTAACATTTAATGTTATTATTCGTGCAAACATCTTACCAGCTTTGTCAGACTAAAGCTTAAACCACCATCCTTATTTCTGTGCTTGTTAACCCATTTTATTTGCCGCCATTTCGGAATTGTGGGACTGTGGTAGCCTAGCGGTTAAGGTACTGGACTATGGACCCCACGTCTGCCAAAGCTGCCACTGTTGGGTCCTTGAGCAAGGCCCTTAACCCACAACTGCTTGGATTGTGAGACTGTATCAATTGTAAGTCGCTCTGGATAAGGGCGTCTGCTAAATGCTTTAAATGTAAATGTAAATAAAACCACGATGTTTTGATGACGAAGCTACATCGCTGTTACGTCAAAAGTGAACGCCATTTAGGAAATGATGGCAAATGAAATTCGTTTATAAGCTGCCAGGACATTTTTTACAATTACAATCAACGTCCCGAAGCTCCGCATTTAACAAAGAAGCTGCGTCGTATGTTAGTAAACGCCACGTACGAAACTACAGCAAAGCTTCAGAGGACAGTAATAAAACGTTACTTAAAACAAATTTAGATTCTACAGTTCCTAAGGGTATGTGTAATTTGATTGTACGTCACGACACAATACCTTACGAACAAACAGCAACCTTGGAAGAAAGCATTGGCACAAACATTTCTACGCCGTTCTCCTCAGTGTATTTTGATACTTTCTCTCAAAACGCAGAGTCGAAGCTTACCGAGCCACAATGGAGGACTATTTCTCCATAAACCTCCCAGTTTCACCCTGGCCACGCGCATTTTGGCTAATCAACCAACCAACCGACTGACCAATCAGTGTGCTTTCTATTGAATGCATATGAAATGTCTAAACTGAAGAGAATTGGAGAAACGATGTAAACAGCTTTGACGTCAAGATAAAAAAACAAAAAAAACAAACAAAAAAACAAAGCACAATAATGAAAGGTGTAACATCATCAGAAGACAAGGACTTTCCAGCCGGGGTGCACGAAGGAACATCCGAAAAAGAGGGAGTCCACCACCTGGTCCAGGATCCAATCAAAAACCACCTCCCTGTTCCCCGACCCGATGGTGACCCTCAGCTTGAAGCCGCCACCATCGCTGGGGTTGTTGTTGTTGGAGGGGAGGATGGTCACCACCTCCATATCGAAGGTGATGGACGAGCCCACGGTGACGGCTGGCAGCTGATTGGTCATTTCTTTTCCGTTTACGAAGACGGCGCCTGCGAGGAAAACATTCTTATTTTATTTTTCACGTTTTAACCTTTTACCGCCATTTAGCTCGGTTTTTGATCCACTAAACTCCATGGAGAACCTGAGGAGGTTCCATAATAGACTATCTGGACCTCAGAAAGCTCTCAGCTCAGAGGAAGGTGGCTCTTATTCCATTCACTCGTCTTTCCCACAGCTGAGGCTCCAATACTTATGGAACTGGTCGTACCGTTAGTTGAGATGCAGACGGCCTGGTCTCTCTGCAGGGACTCCGAATCGCTGCGTTTATCCGCACACACTCCCATGCTGTCCCGCTTATCCATCTGTCCAGCTGCTGTAATCCTACACACACACACACACACACACACACACACACACACAGTGAAGTTATAGCTAGAACCCTGGGTTACGTCAGGTCAGCTATCATTCCTACGTGATAAATACAGATCGTACGAGGGACAGGTGGGAGGGGTTACAGGTGAGATGAGGGACAGGTGAGAAGGAGGCGGCACAGGTGAGAGGAGACCAGGGTAAGAAGGTGGGAGGAGGGACAGGTAAGAAAAGGCAGAGGTGAGAGGAGGAACCCGTAAGATAAGGGAAGAGGAGAAGAGGCACAGGTGAGAGGATGGACAGGTATAGAGTAAGAAGAGGGACAGGTGGGACTAGGCACAGGTAAGAATAAGACGAAGCTCAGTTAAGATGAGGGAAGATAAGAAGAGAGACAGGAAATAAGATGAGGGGCGGGTGGTACTTGAAGGTGAGGGTCTGGCCGCAGTAGAAGGTGGGTGAGTTGGAGTACAGCACCAATACAGAGCCTGATGATGATTGGTCGTTTCGTAGCATCATGTTCTTCCTGCTGCTCAGGATGTAGCCGTCCACACCTGCACTCCACTCTACACACACACACACACACACACACACACGGTGTGAGGTGACATCAACACGACTATGACACGCAAACAATACACCGTACTCATCCTCTGCTCCCTCGAAGGGTGTGTGTGTGTGTGTGTGTGTGCACGCATACCGTGCGGCGTGAGCGTGGTGTACCCGGTCTGTGGGATGCTCCACGGGCTCCACTCGGTACGCCCCTCTCCGCGGGCACACACCCTGAACATGTAGTCGGTATGAGGGTCGAGGTGCAGCAGCAGGAACTCACAGTCGCCCCCTATATAGGCGTCGTCATAGTGGGCAGAGTTACTGCGACTGTACTGCAGCCTGTACTCCTGAGGGAAAAAGTCCTCGTCCACCTACACACACACACACACACACACACACACACACACACACACACAGTAAACGTAAAAAACTTTGCCTGCAATATAATATCAGTCCTTTTTTAGGAATTAAGCAACAAATCAAAGGAAATTGTTGATATTCTGCATCAAATGTCTCGTTTGTGGTTGCTGCACCTTTATTGAAGCTTCATCTAGCTAAAACATTGCACCCTAAGCTAAACCAATGTCTTGAGGATAGTTAATGCTGGAGGGTTCAGTTGGCGTTCAAATACATCTAGCGTAATATTTTTGCGTAAGTGTTTTTTTTTTATTATTTTGGAACAAAAACGTTCAAGTAAAACGTTTATATTCCCGATAAATTGGTCTCGTTTCCATCTTTGTTGCGCCTTTATGAAGATATTATCCAGATTATTTTATGAACTGCGAGTTAAATCCTAGATTGACAAACACTAAAGTCTTGGTTTCTCTCCCATCTTATCCTCCAAGAACGAACAAAAACCAACAAACCAATCTTACCGCTTCATTTATCGCGAAATGTTTAATCATTTATACGTTATTATTCATACAAACACATTACCAACTTCATCAGACTAAAGCTTAATCCTTCCAGTGTAGCACCTTGCTCCAGCGCACCATCACACCCCCGGGTCTCTCGATGAGCTCATCTATCTGTACCGGGGGGTGTGACGAAACGCTGCCGTGACGCGCCACTCGCTCCTGCACCGCGCCCGCCAACGAGTCGTCTAGCTGCGCCGACACACACGGTACGTCCACCAGCGCCGGTACCTCGGGGAGGCTACACACACACAAACACACACACAAAACATCAGCATGCACCACCTAGTGGCTGTAAGCAGCATTGTGCTCTGCATGCAGTAACGTTTAGAATGATGTTTCTGACCTGTCTAGCTGGATGTGCAGAGATTTTTTGGCGAAGCTGCACAGTTTATCCTCCCGGTCACTGATCCCACACCGAATCGCCGCCTCCCCTGCAGGAGGAAACATTTAGTAATCCGATCAGAGCGAGATTAGACCCAACGATAACGAAACCTGAACTAGTTGGCATGACCGTGCCAACCGCGTAAAGCCCTTATTCCTCCGTCCAGCTCGTCCCAAACCAGGGCTCAGATCACGCTACCAATTCTTTTAGCTATGAATCAGTATTCAAACGGTCATGTAAACAGCATGCTCCAATCTAAAAATCAGCTCAGCGCGTCTCCCCATTCCGATCTCAGTCGGGTTTCTCTTGGTTTTGCCAGGTCCACTTGTTCTAAGAGATCTCGCTTCTTTTGGGCTCGTTTCCTTGCAGGATCTGGAAACCCTGGAATTAAATGCAGCACCCATGAAATGGTGTTTTATTCCGTAACACTGTGTGTGTGTGTGTGTGTGTGTGTGTGTGTGTGTGTGTGTGTGTGCGCGCGCGTGTGTGCGTGCGTGTGTGGTGACATCATCAATTTCAGTTATAGTCTGAATGTTGTGGGTTGATATTTGATTTCCCTCACATTTCTGTGGGAGATTTTTAATCTTTAAACTTAAATCTATTAAAAATGATAAATGGGATCAACTCAAACACACAGCGCCCCCCACAGAGAGCGATTATCTACGGAACGGGGTTTGAACCGGGTCTGTACGTTACACGGTTCGGCCTGGGTTCATCACAGAAATGTGTGGAAGAAGAAGAACCGCCTAGAACAACAATAATAATAATAATAAGAAGAAGAAGAAGAAGAAGAAGAAGAAGAAGACGTATGAGAGATGACACTATATAAAATACAATATAAAATGTCATTCTGTGAGATTATTGGCTGGTTTCAAAAAGCATTCAAAGTCAGATTTATTCCCATAACCCTTTTTTACAGTGGAACATTGTCTCACAGCAGCTTTATAATTTTAGCTCATCTTCTAATATCTAGGGCCGATCCCAAACTGAGCAAGCCTAGGGCGACAGTGGCGAGGGAAATCCCTAAATGATTGATGATGAATAAACCTGGTTAGAACCAAGAGTCAAAATATACTGAAAAAATTCAAATAAAGTTAATATAATAACTAATATTTTAGAGAAGATGTAATATTACGAAGAGTATAGTAAAATAGAGAATATAAAACTACAGCATAGAAGACGAGTGAAAATAACTAAAATACTGAAGAAAATGACGTAAAAATATGCATATCAGCATTTTGAAAGTAGAAATCCGATTATTGCCCGAGTCGTATTCTGGAGTTTTCTTCCAGGGATTGGATCAAATCAAAATCTGATTCCAAGTCCGAATCTGACTGGCCGTCGTTTCTTATATTTTTTGTGTCATTATTAATTATTTAAATGCAAAAAATAAAAAAAACAACCCAAAAATATTTCTTAAATAGATCCTCATGTTGATGTAAGAAACCACTTGTCACGTGAGGTGAATGATTATATTTAAGGTTATATTTATATCAGTTATGAGCAAAAGTTTTCCACTGTGTAAAAAAAGAGGCGACGTTTTACCCTATTTTTATCTAAACGGAAAAATCTGAGAAGTTTCAAATAAAAGCGAAAGCAAAACCATTAAACCACCTGAAAAAGAGCCAAAGGGGGCAGGTTATTAAAAATCTTATTCAATCTTATAAAAAGGGAGACTAGCGCTCATGTTTTGGCACCTATGGCTTTCCAAATGAAAAGCTGTTCATACGGACACGACCGGGGTCTCACCGTCACGCAGGAGCTCGTCGGCCATCTTGACTCCATGCTCGATGAGTTTCTGACAGTCGTCGAGCGGACTGATGCTTTCCCGCTCGATGGCGTCCACTTCCTGCAGCAGGACGTTCAGCCTCTCGTTCAGCAGACGGCTCAGCGTCGACTGCAGCTCCTGGAAGTGCCGCTTCAGGACCTCACGGGTGTGGGTGGAGCTTCCTCTCACCTGCCACACAGATTACTGTGTCACTACAAATGCTGTCCCCAAGGGGTGCCTGTAAGTCAGGAGCCTCTGGTAAGGCAGAACTTCCACAGCCCTAGTCTTACAGGGGCCAGGCCCTCCTAGTCTATAAGCGTTGGGATCTTTCGGTCCTTCCCGGTCCCTATCCTGCAACAAACTCTCAAACTCTCAAGTGCTAAACATAAACCCTTTTGAACTTTCTTTGCCCTTAACCTGCACCAAGCCCTCGGATTCCCAGTCACCAGACCCTTTTGGTTCTTCCGGCCCCGTCCTGCATAAAGTCAAGTCAGATTTATTTCTATAGCGCTTTTTACAATGCAGCATTGTATCAAAGCAACTTTACAATTTTAGGTTATCTTATAATATCTACGTCCAATCCCAAATTGAGCAAGCCTAGGGCAACAGTGACAAGGAAAAACTCCCCAAGTGTTATGAGGAAGAAACCTTGGGAGGACCAAGACTCAAAAGGGACCCAACCTCCTTGGGCGGTGTAGATGATAAATGTAAGAATGAAACTAAGTCTTATAGTGATAGTTCCAATAAAATAGAGTAAAATATGCACATCGACATACCAGACCCTGTCTCTGAGGTGCAGGGCCCTCTTGGTCCATCCCGGCCTCTACCAGCCTTTTTCTATCAGGTGCTGGGCTCTTTTGGCCTGTGCCAGTCCCTATCCCGCACCAGAGCCTTTCTCTCTCAGACACAGCACACTCTCGGTCATTCCTAGTCCCTATCCTACACCAGACCCTCTCTGTTCTTCTCAGCCTCTATCCTCCACCAGACCCTCGAAACATCAGGCTCCAGACCCATTCGGTCCTTCCCAGTCCCTATCCTGCATCAGACCCTCTAACTTCAAGCGCCAGTCTCTTTCAATCCTTCTCAGCCTCTATCCAGCACCACACCCTCAGACTCCAGACTGTTCCCGCCCTTCTCGGTTCCTTGTCCAGCACCAGACACTCTGGTATTCAGATTCAAGACCCTTTTAGGCTTCCCAGTGCCTATCCTGCACCAGATCCTTTCTCTCGACTCTTTTGATCCTTTTCAGTCCTTTTTGGCCCTTATCCAGCACCAGACCCTCAAACACTCAGGCATCAGTGCCTTTGGTCTGTTCCAGTTCCTATCCTGTCCCCCTACTTGTTCATTCTTGGACCAAAAAACAAGACTTTCATCATCTCGAAACCAGCTCGGGATATGAACTGGCATGGCTCAGTGGTAGATCGTTGGTCTACCATGCTGACCCACTGTTGGGCAGACGCTGCCACAGGAAAGTCTAGGAAGTTGTGTTTGCAGGTACAGGTTCTGTCTCTCCAGGGGACCCCAAATTACAGGAGAAAAGTCGGTACCTTGAGTGCAGAGGAGTTAATCTCGTTAGATTCTGCAGGTTCATCATGTTATACCCTGGGTATCACGCTTTTATTTAATCGACCCCAGAAACCGAAACAAACGTGTACAGAACTGAGTCAGTCCGAGACGAGAACGTTCCTCGCTCTCACCCTCAAGATTCACCAAGAAGAAACCGCCGGGGGCAGGAAGTGAGCGGTTTCTCATGTGAAGAAATACGCACTTCCTCCGAGCGCCAGTTAGTGACGAGTTTCTGTACTGAGCAGCGAGAGCTTTCAGATCTGCTTTCAGTCTGATGGTTCCACGGCAGGATTGACCGCCGGACCCCCATTCAGATACAAGATGTGTTAATGCTGCACTGATAATGAGGGATGCAGTTCTAAACCAGTACCATTAAGATTATATTCAACCATCAGAACCAGAACCTTTATTCCATTACAGTTGGTACCATGGTTGAGGTGCAAACACCAAACCCACGTTCAGGTGACTCCTGCTCCCAAGGTCCAGTCAGTCCTTTATACCACTCCAGGTCTTAAGCTGTGACAACCTGACCTGTGGAGAGGGTGTCCAAATACTTTTGGAATGAGGAGGAAGGATAAACAAACACACACACACACACACACACACGTATCAGTGTAATCAGATCGTGCTCCTGTTGTGTTATCTGTGTTATTTTAGGCAGAGTTTCCGTTTCCTGTTTGGGACAGACAGCACTGTCTACGCACACACACACACACACACACACACACACACACACACACACACACACACACACACACACACACCTTGTGGGGACATTTTGTAAAACCAAAATGTTTTTTTGAAAAGCCAAAAGAGTCAAAAGTTCTTAACAGTTATTAGGTTACTGAGGGTAAGGTCCTCAAACCAATGGAAAGTCCCTGTCAGGATAGTGAGACAAACCCTGTATGTATGTGTGTGTGTGTGTGTGTGTGTGTGTGTGTGTGAAATCCCTAGATCCTCCTCATTCTAGAAACTTCCACACTCTACGCTTTTCCCTTTTACGTCAGTCTTGGATCGGCACTAAATCTCATCCACACCGATGTTTCACGTTAACACCGAAGGCTGTGATGGTTACACGGTGTAATTACTCTGTGGACTTTATATAACTGTCCAAATATCTCACCGCCTACCTAGGGAGCCTCTTCTGAAGTGCACACTACACCAATTAAAAAAAAAAACTCACAAAAACAAAAAACCTTCACCAAGCTTTATAGAAACAGAATCAGAACCAGAACTGCTCAGCAGGAGCTTCATGGATCAGGTTGAATGGCCCAGCAGCATGGCCTAACATCTGGAGTGGGATAACTGGACTCTGGAGCAGTGGAAGCACCCGAGTGTGGGTTTGGTGTTTGCAGCTCTACCATGGTACCGACTGAAATGGAATAAAGGTTCTGGTTCTGATAGTTAGAGGGATTCTTAATGTTACTGATACAGTGCGGTTCTAGATCACTGGATTAGAACCTCAGCACTAACAGTGCACCATCAACATCACTAACATCAGTGTATCTGACTGCAAGTGAGAATGTGGAGTGTGTGTACAGGAAGTAAGTGCTGTTTATGCTCTTTAAGCAGGGCAGCTCTTAGAGGAAGCTGCCACACACACACACACACACACACACACACACACACACACACACACACACACACACACACCCACCCACCCACACACACCTCGCTGCATCATGCTGATGTAAATCGAGAACTGTTCCAGTTTATCGATCGGTATAAATCAGAGCAGTAACAGTTACATCGTCATAAAGAGAGAATGAAATTATTCTAAGAAAATCGTAAAAATCAGAACAGACAGAGGAAACGATCGCAGACAGTGGAGGTGTAACGATACGCTCTGCTCACGATTATCGATTTCAATAAAAGACGTTCCCTTTTTATTTCTGAAATTGCAAACAAAATGTTCTATGGTAGCTTTACCGTCTCTTAAATAACCGAGTGAAAACATTCAGTTTTTATTTCTGAAGAACAAACTGAATTTATGGTAAACCTGGTCTACGATAGTTTAATGCACTGCCTGGCCAGGAAAAAGGTCTCTCACACTAATATTTCGTTGGGCCGCCTTTAGCTTTGATTACGGCAGGCATCCGCTGTGGCATCGTTTCCACGAGCTTCTGCAGTGTCACAACATTGATTTCTGTCCAGAGCTGCATTCATTTTCCCCCCACAATCTGGTATTGCTGGTGGGAGATTTGGACCCCTGTTCAGATTCTCCTCCGGCACATCCCAAAGATCCTCAGTGAGGTTCGGGTGGCCCTTCTGAAACAGATGAACATCTTTCCCACGACCACAGGATGTCTTTCTACATGGTTGTTTAACAAATGAGAAGCTACTCACTGCATCAGTTATGGTTCCATAACTTGTTACCAGCTGAAACACAACAGCCAACGCAGTGATTATCCGATGGGAGGCTCCTTTTTAAACTATTTAACTATTTGGTCAGTTAAATCCAGGTGGTGACCTTTTTTTGTGTATACTGCATCATCGAGTAATCTACCTTCAACATGTTTAAAACACTCATATTAAGCTACAGCTGGGCAAAAATAATTTTTTATAATCATATTTTCTAATTAAGTGTTGAATATTGCATGCAATCTGTGAATAATGTATTGAAACTGAAAACCAAAAATGATTACTATAAAGAAGCTTCTTTTTTCGTTTTGCGCTTCCTTCTTCCTCGCTGCCAAGATTTGATTAGAACAGAACCCTAACGGAATGTTCAACACCAGATCTGTAATCTCTGACCATGTGACTTATCAGTAATCTATTCTTCCTATGACATGAGCGCAGTCTCGCACCGATACTCAGGATCAGTATTGGTATGTCCCTCGTTCTAGTGGAACAGCACCTGCTCTGTAGATCATAGTTCCACACTGCAGAAGGCTCTCTCTTTCCTGTGTGTGTGTGTGTGTGTGTGTGTGTGTGTGTGTGTGTGTGTGTGTGTGTACCTGTTTGCGAGCTTGGCTCAGTCCCTGTAGCCTCTGCTGCAGCTCGCTCCTGTAGTTCTGCGCTGCCTCGATACACTCCTTCACCTCCTGCAGCAACGAGTCTGCCTCCACCGACATCCTACACACACACACACACACACACACGCTTTAACATTTTACCCAAACATTACTGACTTACTGTCATCTATTGCTTTGTTCTTATTACAAGATGCTGCATCTGGTAGTGTTGATGTGACACGACTGTAGGGCCCCGAGTTCGATCCTCCACCTCCCAAAATCATACCAGCAAGTGTACTAAGTGTGTGTGTGTGTGTGTGTGTGTGTGTAACCTGAGCCCTGATAAACATTTCACTGATTGTCCTTCTAACAAAGAAACCACATCATCAGTACATGGTTCTATAGTGGGCGTGTCCCAAATCACAATCCCTACTCACCGTATAGGGCACATGAACACCTATATAATGGACGTGTCCCAAACCACACACACATACATACTCACTTAGTTTTACATTATTTTAAGTAAAATATTTAATATTTAAAGGGCCCCTGTCCCTATAAACCCCAGAACAACCCTTAATTTAAATAACTTAGTTTTTGTTTACAGAGAAATAAACTTTGTTTTTGAGTCTAAAACTTGCTGCTGTTCTCAGATCAGATCTCAAGCCCAACCCTAAACATGTTCCAACTCGCATCAAGACAGACAGAGCGAGCGAGCCACAGACAGACACAGACAGACACACAGACACACAGACACAGACACAGACAGACACACACAGACACAGACACAGACACAGACACACACACACACGGAGTTTACAGCACTCTATTACACCCTGTTTAATCCGGTTAAATAATATAATTAATACAGAGCCCGAATAATGATGCGGATTTATCCTGCATTAGTTACAGAATAAGAATTAAAGCTCCGTTTAACATCGACTCTCTTCTCCGTCCTGCTTTAAATGGTCCTGATGTCACACACACCCCACTCCTCTAATCCATCTAATTAAAAACAGGCTTTAATGATCGCTGTTACCTTGAGGAAGTTTAACTTTTACACCGCAGTTCCTCCATCGAACTTTATCTCATCAAACAACAGCTTCCATCTGGAACCCGAGCTCAACAGCCAATCACACTGCAGAGCTGCCTCTATAAACCCCGCCTCCTTCTATTTCAACCAATCGGGTATTTCAAACCAATCTTTCTACCCGCCTCTCTCTAACCGTAATCGCTCGACCTGCCCGATCTGTAGCGCGCATGCGTGAAAAAACCCCCACACCCGCAGCGTCCCAAATCACACCGAGGTCAGTACGGAGTGCGCTACTATAAAAGTCTTAATAAATCATGTGATAAAATGTAAACGTATAGAAAATCAATCAGTCAATGCATTAGCACGTTGAATTGTCAGTAAAAAAGTAAAACAATATATAATATAATATACTGGTCCTTCTCAAAAAATTAGCATATTGTGATAAAGTTAATTCTTTTCCATAATGTAATGATAAAAATTAAACTTTCATATATTTTAGATTCATTGCACACCAACTGAAATATTTCAAGTCTTTTATTGTTTTAATACTAATAACTGATGATTTTGGCATACCAGCTCATGAAAACCCAAAAATTCTCACACAAATTAGCATATTTCATCGACGACCCCCGATTAAAAGAAAAAGTGTTTTTAATACAAAAAAAAGTCAACCTTCAGATTATTATGGTTCATTTATGCACTCCAATAACATGGTCGGGAATCCTTTTGCAGAAATGACTTGCTTCAATGCGGCGTGGCATGGAGGCGGGCAAATTCAGCCTGTGGGCACTGCTGAGGTTGTTATTGGGAGGGCCCAGGATGGTTCGATAGCGGCTTAGGCTCTCAATCCAGAGTGGGTTGGGGTCTTGTGTCTCTCAACTTTCTCTTCACAATTATCCACAGGATTCTCTGTCGGGTTCAGGTTTTTCGGAAGAGGTTTGGCCGCAGGCCAATTGAGCACAGTAAAATAAAATACCATGGGTCAAAGTAAACCATTTACCCAGTGGTTTTGGCACTGTGAGGCAGGTGCCAGGTCGTGCTGATAAAATGAACTCTTCATCTCCATAAAGCTCTTCAGCAGATGGAAGCATGAAAGTGCTCAAAATCTCCTGATAGCTAGATGGGCATGACCCTGCCCTTGATAAAAAACACAGTGGACCAAAGACCCAGGGGCCAGCTGACATGGCACCCCATGACCATCACTTGACTTGTGGGTAACTTGACATTGGACTTCAGAACATTTTGGGGCAGTTTCCTTCTCCCCAGTCTCCTCAAGACTCTGGCACCTTGATTTTCCGAATGACATGAAAAAATTTGCTTTTCATCATCCGAAAAAAAGTACTTTGGACCACTGAGCAACAGTCCAGTGCTGCTTCTCTGTAGCCCAGGTCAGGCGCTTCTGCCGCCGTTTCTGGTTCAAAAGTGGCTTGACCTGGGGAATGCGGCACCTGTAGCCCATTTCCTGCACACGCCTGTGTACTGTGGCTCTGGAATCAGCCCTTCTCCACATATGCTAATGATATGCTAATTTTGTTTTCATGAGCTGTATGCCAAAATCATCAGTATTAAAACAACAAAAGACTTGAAATATTTCAGTTGGTGTGCAATGAATCTAAAATATATGAAAGTTTAATTTTTATCATTACATTATGGAAAAGAATGAACTTTATCACAATATGCTAATTTTTTGAGAAGGACCAGTATTATTGATTAAATCAAAACCGACAATTATGTTAAAATTAAATACAATTTATAAACTTTAATAGTCATAAATAAATACATTAAAAATAACATCTAAGTAAACAATTATATAACATGTAAATGTAATAAAATATAAACAATATATAAAACATAATTAATATTGTTTTTTGTAAATGCAAGTAATAACGAAAATATAAATACATTTCTTCTTCTTCTTCTTTCGGCTTCTCCCTTTATCAGGGGTCGCCACAGCGCGTTAAACGTTTCCACCTCACCCTGTCCTCCACGTCCTCTATTGTCACCCCAACTCCCTGCATATCTTCATTTACCACTACCAAATAACTCCTCTTTGGTCTTCCTCTCCGTCTCTTGCCTGGCAGCTCCATCGCCAACACCCTCCTACCAATATATCCACTATCCCTCCTCTGTACATGTCCAAACCATCTCAGTCTTCCCTCTCGGATTTTGTCTCCCAATTTTCCAACCTGTGCTGTCCCTCTGATGATCTCATTCCTAATCCTGTCCACCCTAGACACTCCTAAAGAGAACTTCAATGTCTTAAGTTCTGCCACCTCGCCACCTCTGGCACCCTCCCAGCTCTGCTTCCTGTCCTCTTTGTCAGTGCCCACTGTCTCTAAGGCCATACAAAACAAAGGCTGGTCTCAACTATCTCTTAAAAAAACACCCCGCCCCCCCCCCCCCCCCTGTGTTTGTGGGTTTTGGGGTGTTGTGTTGTTGTTTTTGTTTTTTTTTTTTTTGTTGTGTTTTGTTTTTTTTTTTTTTTTTTTTGGGTTTGTGTGTGTTTTTTTTTTTTTTTTTTGTTTTTTTTTTTTTTTTTTTTGTCGTCCCCCACCCCCCCCCCCCCCCCCCCCGCCCCCCCCCCCCCCACCCCCCCCCCCCCCCCCCCCCCCCCCCCCCCCCCCCCCCACCCCCGCCCCCCCCGAGGGGGGGTATGCAGGTAGACCGCCCCCCCCCCCCCCCCCCCCCCCCCCCCCCCCGCCCCCCCCCCCCACCGGCACACCACCCCCTCCCCCCCCCTTTGGGGGTGTTTGTGGTTTGGGTGGTGGGGATGGGGTGGGGGGGGTGTGTTGTGAGGGGTTGGTTTTGTGTTGTGGTGTTTTGTTGTGGTGGGCCCCCCGCGTTCTGGTGCGCCCCACATCGCTGGGCTCTGGCGGTTCGGCGCTCCCCGCTTTTTGTGTGTGGGTTTTGTGTTGGGGGTGGGGGGCCCCCCCCCCACCCCCCCCCCCGCCCACGTGGGGAGGGAGTGGGGTGTGGAGGTGGGAGGGTGGGGGTGGGGGTGTGCGGGCCCCGGGGCGTCGCCTCGGGCCCTCGAGCCCGGCGGTCCGCCTTTTTGTGGCTTGTGAACAACCCTCGTTCTGCGTCTAGAATACGTGAAAGAAAGGCGCTGGGTGTGGTGTGGGTGGGTGGGGGGGTGTTTCGGTGTCGGTGGGGCTGAGGGGAGGGGGGGGATGGGGGGTTTGGGGGGGTTTGGGTGGGGGGTGGGGGGGGTGGTGGGGGGGGGGGGGGGGGGGTGGGGGGGGGTGTTGGGGTGTGGGGGGGGGTTTGTGGGGTGGGGTGTGTGGGGGGGGCCCCCCCCCCCACCCCCCCCACCCCCCCCCCCCCCCCCCCCCCCCCCCCCCCCCCCCCCCCCCCCCCCACCGCCCCCCCCCCCCCCCCCCCCCCCCCCCCCCCCCCGCCCCCCCCCCCCCCCCCCACCCCCCCCACCCCCCCCCCACCCACCCCCCCCCCCCCCCACCCCCCCCCCCCACCCCCCCCCCCGAACCCCCCCCCCCCCCCCCCCCCCCCCCCCCCCCCCCATCCCCCCCCCCCCCCACATCCGAACACCCCCCCCCCCCCGCCCCCCCCCCCCACCCCCCCTAACCCCCCCCCCCCCCCCCCCCCGCCCGAAAAGACCCCCCCCCCCCCCCCCCCGCCCCCAAAGAGCCCCCCCCTCCCCCCCCCCCCAAAGGCCCCCAACCCCGCCCTCCCCCCCCGCCCGCAACCACCCCCCCCCCCATCCCCCCCCCCAAGACTGAACTCTTATAAATCCTTGCCCTTTCACTTTTGGCTGCTGCCCTTTGTCACCCAGCAAACTCCTGACACTCTTCTCCCCCACTGCCATCCTCCTGTACTCTCTTCTTCACCTCCTTCCACACTCCCCATTTCCTTGGGAACAGTTGATCCCAAGTAACCTGAACTCCTGGACCTTTGTGGACCAACTTGATCCCTGTGGCCCTGACTGTTCCCACCTGCCTCCCTTTTCATTTACACACATGTTATTCTGTCTTACTACAGTTGACTTTCATTCCTCTCCTTTCCAGAATCTTATACCTCCACCTCTCCAAGTTCTCTTCTACTGTTCCCTGTTTCTCACTACAGATCACAAATGTCGTCTGCAACATTCATCATAGTCCACGGCGATTTTTTCCTGTTGGACCTCATTCTGTTAGGGTCTGTCCATCACCAGAGCAAAATAAGAAGGGACTCAGGGGCCGATCCTTGAATGCAGTCCCCACCTTAACTTGGAAGGCTATCTGTCACATCCTTACAGAAACATCTCACCGCTGTCAACGGGCTGGTTCTCATACATGTCCTGCCACTAATCTAACGTATTCTCAGCCACTTGAGACTTTTCCTCATAACACACCACGGTTCCTCCCTTGGCACCCTGTCATAAGCTTCTCTTTTCTCAAATCCACAAAGAACGCAGTGGAGCTCTTTCTGACCATCTCTATACTACGTCTCCATCACAGTCCTCAAAAGCAAAAATCGCATCCATGGTGCTCTTCCTTGGCATGAAACCATACTGTTGGTCACACACATGTCACCTCCTGTCTGAGCCTAGCTTCCACAACTCTCTCTCCCAAATCTTCATTGTGTGGCCTGATCAACTTTATGGGCCCCTGTAAAGAGCCACAACTCTGTACATCACCCTTCTGCTTAAAAATCGGTTACAAGTAAACTTTTCCTCCATTCCTCCGCGCATACTCTCATCCATCACCAGAAGTACATTGAATAATCCTAATCAAAAAAACACCCACTCCCAGCTCTCCTTAGACTTTTCCAATAACCTCAACGGTAGGTCATTCAGGTCCCACTGCCTTTCCGTTCTTCAATCCTTTTCAAAGCTTTCCTCACTTCTCCTCTAATAAATCTTTGCTACAATTCCTGTTCCACAATTCTTTCTTACACCATCCAGCCTTCTTTCCCTTTCATTTTCTACATTAATCAAAAATTCACAAAAATTCAAAATACTCCTTCCATCTTTCCCTCACCCTCTCCTCACCTGTCAGTACATTTCCATTTCCTATCCTTGATATCACCCTGGACCTGCTTGCCACAATCCTTTCCCACTCTATCTCTCTGTCTCGCCAGCAGATACAACTCCTTCTCTCCTTCCCTACTGTCCCTAACCTGTCATATAAACCATCGTAGGCCTTCTGCTTGGCCTTTGCTACCTCCCTCTTTGCCCTGTTTGCCGCATCTCCTTGTAACTCCTGCCTACTCTCTTTAGTCCTGTCCGTCCCATTCTTCTTTTGCTGACCTCTTTCTCTGAATAACCTCCTGCACTTCCTCGTTCCCACCACCAGGTTTTTCCTTGTCATCCTTTGCCTGTCCAGAAAGAACACACCTTCATTACCAGTACCTTTCTACCTGTTCTTCTAAATTACTGTTGCTTGCTACTACTACCCAGTCATCTGGGAGCTCTGTTTCCCATCACTCCAAAGGCCTTTCTAGCTCGCTCTCTCTGAAACTCCTTCCAAAAAACCATTCTTACCTTTTTTTTTTTTTTTTTTTTTCTCCTTTCTCAACTTCCACCATTTGGTCCTCTGCTCTGCCTTTGTCCTCTCTTCCTCTTCCTAACCATCCAGAGCCATCCTGCACACCAACATCTCAGGATGCTGCCTAGCTACACTCTCCCCTGCCACTACCTTACAATCACCAATCTCTTTTTAAAGCAACCTCTTCTCTTCTACATAGGATGTAGTCTACCCTTTGTGCTCCTCCCTCCACTCTATAAAGTCACCCTATGCTTCTCCTTCTTTTGGAAATATGTGTTAACCACAGGCCATTTCCACCCCCCCTCTTTGCAAAAATTCCACCAACAATCTGTCCTTCTAGGTTCCTATCCTTAACACCCAAACCTGCCCATCACTTCCTTCATCTCCTTTATTAACCTTCACCACACAAAATGACCATTTGAAATCGCACCAATCACCAGTCTCTCCTTCCCTGGGAATGCTCTCAAACCACTTCATCTAACTCCCCCCAGAAGCTCTCTTTCTTTCTCCTCTAAATTCACAGCCAAAACCTGGTGGTGCATAGCCACTAACAAACACTCACCATTTACTCCCTCAAATTTCCCTTCAAGGGGCTAATCCTTCAGACATATTTAATCCTATCTGGACAAACACCCTTTTCACCCTCAACGACATTCTTTACATAGTCCTCCTTCAGGACCACACCACAACTCATTTCTTCTTCCTATCCAAACAAACCATGGTAGAAACATGTTTTAAACCCTGCACCAATGCATCGAGCCTTGCTACCCTTCCCCCACTTTGTCTCCTGCACACACACAAAACATCGACCTTTCTTTCTCCTCTGCATCATATCAGCAAGCTTCTCTCTACCTTTCCCTGTCATCGTCCCTACATTTAGGGTTGCTACCCTCAGTGCTATATTATGGTTCTGGGCCCCTCCTGGATTTCTCTCTGTCTCCTCACCACACCTTTCCCTCCTCTTCGTTTCGGCAAAAAGCGCAGTAGGGTCCAATTTCCGCTGTGTACCCTGTTTGCTACCCAGTAACCAGTGGGCGGTCGTTGTTTAACCCGGGCCTCGAACCGATCTGTATGGTGAAATTAGGTTGTTAACCCGGGCCTCGACCGATCCGGTATGGTGAAATTATTATGAACTCGCATACTGTATTTGGCAAATGTTTTATCCGGGCTTGGGACCGGCACTAGAAATACCCTGCCTGAGCAATCTAGCGGCTGGTTTAAATATAAATACATTTATAGATTAATATTTTACTTTAGAAATACATTAATATTTTGCTTTTATTATTATTATTATACATGAATAGATTATACATATTTATATTAATATAAAAAATAAATAACATTAAAATAATAAAATTAAAAAAACTAATAATAATTATGAAAAAAACATTAGAAATATAGATCTAATTTAAACTAAAATGCAATAATGAGAAAATCCTTAATTTAAAATATTAAATGTTGGTCACAATGCAAATAAATTATTAATCTTAAACATAAACCGATAATGAATACAAATAAATATGTAATAGAATATTTTAAAAGTCGATTCCTTGTGTATATTACATTTACTTTAATAATAAATAAAAAAACATTTATTAATAAATTAATTTGGCAGTAGAATTATTAAAAATGGTAAATTCCAAAAAAAATTCTAATAGACTATTAAAATACTAACATGGATGCAATAATGCATAAATAAGTGTATAAACATATACTAATTAATAACCCCGCATTAAAATTAAAATGTTGTAAAAAGTATACATTAATAATAACTTGTAAGTGTTGATAATAATGCATATATTAATTACATAAATCCAGTAAATAAAAGTTAAACTAATTAATCTAGTTTCTCATTTATATGTACTTCACATTTAAATTTTTATAATAAATGAAATAGATTATAATATAATAAATAATAAAAAAGAAAAAATAGAAAAAAAAATAAATAAAAACTGCACTAATAAAATAAATTAATAATAATAGAAATAAGTACGTTTTTTAAATTTATAAGCAATTATTATACTAAGTCATTACTTTTTACAGTTCTGAGTTAAATTAAAGCAGTGACAGCGCCACCACGTGGATGACGTGTGGAGATGCAGATATTAAAGCTATATTATTTTGTTTATAGTGTATGCACGTGCGTTCTAGCGTTATTATTGTTGTATTTATTATAGGTTGTTTGTTGTTTAGTTCGAGGTCATTAATTATGGTTACTGCGCTTTTGCACCGCTAGTGGCGCTGTGGAGCTTCACATATAAACTCTTTAGAATTGTGAAATGAATCGGTTACTTTTAACTCAGTGTTTCTCAATCCTGGTCCTGGAGCCCCACCGCTCTGCGCAATTTAGCGCTTCTCCTGTTTAAACACACCCACTTACCCAAGAGCGGGATGTTAATGAGCCGAGTAGCTGGATCAGGTGTGTTGGGAGCAGGAAAACACTAATCCATGTAGAGCGGTGGGGCGCCAGGACCAGGATTGAGAAACATTGCCTTAAACTAATTCCAGACTAATGAAGGCTGTGCTCTGTGGGTGGAACGGGCTGCTGTTATAACTCGTGCCTGGATTTTGCTTGTGCAAGAGTATTTACAGTCCAAAAGTTGCACAAATGTATTTTAAGTCTGTCTAGACTAGATAACACAGGAGGTTGTTCGATACTCTACACGATTTATACTGTACGTATACATACTGTATATATTTATACTGTACACTGTACGTGCTGAACGCTGTAATTCTCCCTGTAAACCACAAGGGGGAGTACATGACATATATAATATAACGCTAATTGTGTTTAAACACGAAATATTTAAAACCTGTTTAGAGACCCAAATTAAGAGATCTAAATTGCTGAATTATGGGTTAATCCCATTAGACTGAACACCATAAGTGTACGATAAATGTATTTTGGGAAATCTGAGGGAGAGGAATGAGATCATCCCCCAACGCAATTGCTGATCAATCAGAGACATTTAGAAGTGACTGTGATATAAATACAAAACCAACAGAAATTAGAATTAAGCTTTTAAAGACCACGGGGTGTTGGTGTTCTCATGTAAGGATCTAACGTAATGTGACTCGGCCTGAGCTGGATTGGGACGAGGCCGACGGACTGTCTGAGGTGCCGCTCAGTCTGAAGCAGACATCAGGAACCAGAGAGATTTATCGATGGAAAGAAATGAAGTGATTTAATTCCCTTTTTATATTCCGCTTACAGAACAAATAATACTCTGGCTGATCCTTTCAAAGTCTGGACTCAGCTTTGTGTATAACTTAATAGCTAAAAGCAATTTTATTATACTGTAGATTTAACCATAAATTAAATCACTAAAGAGTCGGACTTGGTCAGAATCAGGTTAGCAGTCAGTGATAAATGTAGTGTAATTAAAGCCATGCAGGATGTTTTTTTTAGTAATTTTACATCACATCTGAGGTAAATGTTGATATCCCCGACAATTCTTAAAAAACTTTGTATGGTCTCTGTGGTTAGCTAGCTTGCTTAACCAGTCACCTCAGCCATCACAGAGCATTGCTGTCAAGCCTTCAGTAACTTCAGTATTTAAGCAGATACTATAAAATTCACACACACTCACTCACTCTGCTAAGAATCTTCCAGAACTGACCGTGTTTTAGCATTTAGTCAGAATCAGTTTAGCAGTCGATGCTAATTGTATTTAGTGTAATTAAAGCCATACAGAATGCTTTTCTAAGTATCTTAGCAACACATCTGAGATAAATGTTGATACTCCCGACAAGTTTACGTACTTTTTATGGTCGCTGTGGTTAGCTAGCTTGCTAAATGAATCCCCTCAGTCATCACATAGCATAGCTGTCAAGCCTTCCGGCACTCCAATATTAAGCATATTACTATATAATTCGCACACAATCTTTGCTACGAATTTTCCAGAACTGACTCTGTGTTTTAGCATTTAGTCAACCCTAACCCTAACCCTAGACATTTAGAAATATAATGATTAATATTTCTTGCCTCTAAAGTAAATAGAGCAATTTTAATTTTATAATAATCCCTTAGTCAGAATAAGGTTAGCAGTCGATGCTAATTGTATTGTGTGATTAAAGCATTTATGTCCCCTTTCTACTTTTGCTTGATTATTTATAATCCTCAGTCATTTAAAAGACTTCAGCTACTTAAATATAAAGCAAATTGTGTGTTTAGTTCCAGATTTAAGAGCAAAACAAATCACGAATTCCTATTTATTCAGTTCCCTGTTACCTGCTAAGTAAAGGTGTTGATAGCGGTTAGCTTTTAGTCAGAGCTGCTACACCTAAACATGGGCAATTAGTTAAACACGAGCTATTACAGGTGATGAACCGAAATGTACATTTTATTACATTTATATCTAACAATTCTCGGTGGTAAAACAACACACACAAGCAATCTTTACTAAGAAGTCCCCCAAAATCACGTGTAAGACGTTATTTAATAAAAAGAATATGGCTGTGTCCCAAACCGCATACTATTCCATTTAGTGGTGGTATGACGTTCAGAGCGTAGCGTATTGACCACTACACATGGAGAATTAACATAATTTTAACCAGCATTTACTATCCGGAGATCCGGAGGCGTGTGTTGTTGATGTACATCGTAAATCAAAAGCTATAATTCATCCTCATTTGCTCCATGGCTCCATTTCGCCTTTAATTTCCGCCCCCTGGATCCAGTAAACCTGTTTACTACCGCAGTCTCCATGAACGAACCGAGCTTCAGGTCGAGTCACTTCACTGAGTCGATTCGCTCGAACACACCTTTAGATGAACCGGACCTGGCTGGAGTCGGTTTGTTTGATTCTCTGGTCGAGTTCAGATGTAACGTACAGTTTAACAACTGTTTCTATCAATTTTAAACAACTATTGACTTTACAAGTAGTAATAACCGAAGTAGAGCATTGTGCAAAAGTTTGTGCACCCCTGCTCACCCTGACGCAAATTTTGAAGATCAGCTGTAAAGTTGTAGGTCTTAAAATGTGTAGAGACGTCATTGTAAAATTTGTATAACGACTTAAAAGCCTAAACACATATGCAGTTAGGGTGTTTCTACATATCAACACTACCTTGTCTATAAAAATCAACTTTAAATACTGCATTCAATAACAGGCTTGAGGGGAGGCTGGTCAGGGGATCATCCCACGGGATAGGTTCTGGACCTGAAACGACCCCAATCATGGAAAGTGTGGAGTGTAAATGACCAAGAAGTGAAAATAACCAACCAAACAAAATGTATAATATATAAGCAAAATGTGTAAATGGGGTGACATTTTTGTATTTTTTGTTTTTAGTAATAGTATAGTATTAATAAATAATGGGGTCCAGTTAAAAACACAGTTCTGTTTCTACATCTGTTTAGATATATGAAAAAAATATTTGTAAGACATTTAGAAATATAATGATTAATATTTCTTGCCTCTAAAGTAAATAGAGCAATTTTAATCTTATAATAATCCCTTAAAGCTGCGTATGTGATTAGGACATATCTGCAGATAACTTTGATTCGTTTTAATTAGTTTGATTATGATTAAGATCAGAGTTATGGCTGATTGTTGTACAGCCGGAGAGTCGATTCAAAAATGGGGTCCCTTGGGGTCTCTCCAGAATCTGGATTAATTTTCTTTAACTACGCAAATAAAAAAGCAACTATGCTTGATTCATTCTTTGTTGAGAGTCGATTCATTTGTAAGGAGCCGTTTGGCTGGAATCGTCTCGCGTTCGGATCTCTTTGCAGCTGGGGCACACAACCCAGAGAGAGGAGCAGCGATGGCAGCACGCGCTGCAGCTCGCACACTTTTGGGATTTGGGCTCGAATTTTGGGATGTGACGCCCTAACGCCGTTTCAGTCACGTTTTGTAAGATCCGAGCGCTCGAGAGACGTGATGCCCGGGGTGCGCGCGTGTGTGATTTTTCCAGAACGCGCCGTGGCGTGCACGATGATGCGTGCGGGCTGAGCGACGCCGCACCGATGTAGACGTTCGAGATCGTGACTCGGGGCTCGTCTTTCGGGATCGAAGCGTGGTTTTTTTTTGGAAGCCTCCATAGACTCCGTGCTCGCCGTTTTGAAGCATCCTCCGGCACAGGGAGGATCCGCGCTCACGAAACGCACGCGCACGCACACGCGCGCGCACTGAGGATGCTCGGGGTGTGAAAACACACGTTCCACCATGGGCAAAGATCAGGAGCTGCTCCAGGCCGTCAAGACCGAGGATTTACTCACGGTGCAGAAGCTCCTGCAGAGGCCCAAACCCGGCAAAGCCAGTAGGTGTAACCATTAGATTCTAATGTCGGACCGATTATCGGCTTCAGTCGGTTTATCGTGATATAACGGGTATGAAACATCCAATGGGGATGATGTCGGTTATATGCGTGCACACATAGGTACGCTGTGTCTTTCTGTTTTTATGCTGCGTAACGGAAAACACAAAACGAACGACACAGCAGGATCTAAATATAACAACGGAAATATTCCAGAATATTCTGGAAGTTCTGAAAACTGTTTTTTTGAAGCTCCATCTTTTACTTCAAATGCTGCATCAGGGTGTGGATTCAGGTCAGCTTGATCTCATGACTCGGACTTGACCACTCTAGTAAATTCACCTTTTTATCATTAATAAACCGGTTTAGTTTTTTGGTCCTGTTTTCGGGGTCAGTGGCCTCCTAATAGGTGAACCAGGTGGCCATCTACACCTGTCTAGCAGAAGGTGGCAGATTTTCCTCTAGAATTTGAATAAAGCTTCCATTTTCCCTTAAACCTAACCCTATCGCCACCATGCTTCACAGTAGGTGTGGTGTATTTTGACGCAGTGTGCTGTTTGTTCTTGGCATCAGAAGCTCAAACGAGAGCCATAAAGTCCTTTGAAGATGCCACCGGACTCTTAGTAGCTTCCCTGATCAGTGTCCAGTTTGAGAGACGTCCCATTTACTCATTTAGTTGCCCTGAGCGTTACCCTGAGGGACAGTTACAGCCCCAAAGCCTTTCATATCGTCTCCTAACTTGTTTACTTCCATAATTTGTACCTCTGCCTTTGTCCGGTCTGTCTAACCGTGTCCAAAGATCTTACACGGCCCGTCCCCATCCCCGTCCCCGTCCCGCATCTACCAGGCTAGTTCACAGGCCGGATTCACAAAAGCTTTCTGAAGAAAAAACTCAAGAAGGTTCTTAAGACAAACACTAAGAAGTTCATAAGAATGTTCTTAAATGGAATTCTTGAAAAAAGCTTAAGAAGTTCTCAGATAGAAAGTCTTTGTTTTCTTACGTAGGGTACGTTACATTTTAGAGCTTATGATACACGGAGTGAGACACAATTCGTATTTAACGTTATTTCCGTTACTTAGTTTAATCTGCTCTGAAATGGAGGTGATTGTGGAAGAGGAAAAAGTCCTCCTTGGAAAATACAATAATTAGCGAAAGTATTTTAAGGCTGACTTTCACTCCAAACTCTGAACGTTAGAATTTTTGAATTGAAAGCACGTAGGTCTTTTTCCAATAACAAAATTGTTTAAAGTTCAGTAAAGGCTAAGGTCAAGAAAACATTTAAGAACGTAAAACTTTCAGGAATACCACTTGTTCTTAGAATTGTCCTTAAGATAAGAGTTAAAAAATGAGGTAATTCTTAAGAAGTAATTTGAAGAATAACAACTTTTCTGAAGTATAAACTTAAGAAAAAACATGTTTAAGAAAACTTTTTCTTAAGACACTTTTGTGCCTCTGGGACCGGATTCACGAACGCTTTCTTAAGAAAAAACTTGCATATGGAAGGCTGCAATGAATGAATTATGTAAATAATGTGCACGGTTTGTTCATAAGCACGGCAATCCTCACTTATTTTTAAAAGTTTTTATTTAATAAAGTATAAAGTATTTATTTATAGATAGTATAGCCACATTTCCACCCCAAACTGGATCAGATCTGCTGTGTGGGAGGTTCTTAAGGATGCGATGTTAATATATTTTAGTCTATTTTATTTTATTTTATTTTGTGTAATCTAAGAGGCGAGTTGAGGTTATGGCAGTAAATAAGAAATAAACGTTAGACGTCAGGCCAGTGATATTCTAATCCCTCCGTGTCGATCAGGATTGTTGTTAAGGTTAGCCATTTCTCTCCAGATGTTTCTGCACCTCTGCATGGTGTGCGCGGAGTCGGATAGCAGCGGGAGGACGGGGGCGCAGGAGCAGGTCGGACAGAGCTCCGCTTTAAAAACAGTTGCAAGAAAGGAAGCGTTTTATTGGACACACCAGGAAAAATAAAAGTGAAAGGAAGCTTTGTGAGCTGTTATGTAACACGGCCTCCCCTCACATCCTCACCGCTTCCTCTCTGCTGCTTTGTAGGAACCAAATGGGGGCGTGGCCTACGTACCTGCCAGTATGGGTAGAGAAGGCGTGCCCCCATAATCCTGTGATTAGCCTGGTGTTTTGGGGAGGGGTTTAGGCAGAGTGTCAAGGACAAAAACGAAGGATGGAAGGAGGGTGTGTAAGGTACAGGGAGTAAAACAAGGGTGTAGGGAACAAATGAAGGGTGTAGGGGGTAAATGAATTGCGTAGGGAGCTTGTGTAGTGTGTAGGGAGCTTATATAGAGCGTAGGGAGCAAATGAATGGTGTAGGGAGCAAAGGAAGGGTGTGAGGAGTAAACGAGGGTGTAGGGAGCTTGTATAGTGTATAGCGATCGCATAAAGGGCGTAGGGAGCTTGTGTAGTGAATAGCTAGTATTTGAAGGGTGTAAGAAGCAAATGAGGGAGGCCATAGGGAGTAAATGAAGGGAGTAGAGAGCCTATGTAGTGTGTAGTACTCAATCAAAGGGTCTAGGGAGTAAATGAAGGGTGTAGGGAGCTTGTCTAATGCGTACAGTGTAAATGAGGGGCTTAGGGAGCAAATGAAGGGCTTAGGGAGCAAATGTAGAATATTAGGAGCAAATGAAGGGCATAGGGAGGAAATTAAGGGTGTAGGGAGCAAATGAAGGGCTCAGGGAGCAAATGAAGGGCATAGGGGGCTTGTGTAGTGTGTAGCTAGTATTTGAAGGCATAGGGAGCAAATGAAGGGCATGAGGAGCATATCAATGGTGTAAGGAGCTTATTTAGGGGCCAAATGAAGGGCATAGGGAGCGTGTGTAGTGTATAGCGTGCAAATGAAGGGTGTAGGGAGTGTGTGTAGTGTATAGGGTGCAAATGAAGGGTGTAGGGAGTGTGTGTAGTGCATAAGATGCCAGGACTTAGGAAGTGAATTAATTGCTTAGGGAGTAAAAGTAGTGTATAGGGATTAAATGAAGGTGTAGGGAGCTTGTGTAATGTGTAGGGCGCAAATGAAGGGCATAGGGCGCAAGTGAAGGGTGTAGGGAGCAAGTGAAGGGTGTAGGGAGTAAATGAATCTAACTGTCCACTTTTGCTGAGTCTCTGAACACTGCAGCTTCAGTTTTAAGTCAGAAGCAGAATCTGAATTGGTGTTCTGTTGTTGTAGCCCATCCGCCTCAAGGTTTGACATGTTCTTCAGTTCTTCAGGCTATCTGAGTAACTCGAGAGAATGGTGTAGGTGAAAATCTCAGGAGGTCAGCGGTTACAGAAATACACCATCGTAGTAGGGTCAAAATCACTGGGATCCCATTACTACTCGCTCTGATGACAGGTTGGACTGAAGTCATAAAATAACAAAGGTACTAAATATGGGTTTCGTCGTAAACCGTGTTATCGCGTTACAGTATTGCCGTAACTTTCGAAAGGAAGCGAAATCGAATGGATTGAATATGGTTTTAACGTAATTACACACACAGCTATTATGGAAGGCCATTGGCATCCAAAAAACCCCGAATAAATGCATAGGGGGGGAAATGGTGAATAACGCTGGCTTTTATTCTGTAGCTCAACATCTGTGTGTCGATCCAGATGTTCTGCAGCACTTCATACGTCCACCTCCTCGTACCTGGATCCGTTTACGTTTTTATTAAGTTACACCAAATCATGAAGGTTATAAATAAAACCCTGTGTGTGTGTGTGTGTGTAGTAGAGTGCAGATTGTGCTTCAGTTCGGACTCTCCATCCTCCCACCTCCACCTCCACAGCTCTGCTACACAACCTTACATAACTGCACACACACTCCACACACACGGGCCTTCAGCCACCAGCATGTGGTGTGAAAATCAGCTCCTCGCTGAGCGTCGGTACGAGAGAGCGGGTCTCAGAGCGGGCGATGCCAACAAATAAAGGATTCGGAATCGTGTTTCCTGACTGTGAATGCAGTTTTATCCAAAACACTGGGTCTGAGAAACAGAAACACACACACACACACACACACACACACACTCGTCTTTAAGCTGTGTGTGTGTGTGTGTGTGTGTGTGTGTGTGTGTGTCACTGTGCTGAATGGAAAACACACTGAGGAATTTTTTCCATGCACTACTTCCACCATCACACACACACACACACACACAAACACACACACACACGATCCGTTACGCCTCTCACAAATGTTGTTCCAGTGACTTGAGTCATTTCAGTTCCTTCCATTAAACGATTCGTCCGCTGATAATCTAATAATCATCATCAAATGAACTGTTTTTATTTTTATTGGTTTTATTCCAAGCACACCTCCAGCTCACACTCCGAAGAACCTAAAAATTCATTACATCAGAGAGTCTTAACCGAAAGATTCAGAGAGAATCTCAGTCGCCCACTGAAACAGGAAGAAGGATTTCAGATCATTGACAAAAAAATCCGCAACCAGATAGAAATGGCGTGCAGCTCTGTAATGGATTACAGGTGTGGTCGATTAGACACTGGATCTTACCACAAGAGGGCGTAAAAGAGCTTCCCCTATAGCGCTGCCTTATAAAAAGGCTCTCAGAGGCTACTTTTGGGTAGTGTACCTCTTGGTGAGAGAGAACCGTATCCAGTGTTTTTGCTACATGGATTAATTATTGTTGCCGCTGCTTCAAAACTTCATGAAATGTCATAAACTCTGCAGAGGGCTTTTAATTTGAAACAACAGATGCAGAGTGAAACGAAGTGGAGAGCGATTACGCCTAAGGGAGAGGGCGAAGAGCAAATGAAGGGCATAGGGAGTAAATCAAGGGTGTAGGGAGCTTTTGTGGTGTGTAGGGTGTGTAAGAAGGGTGTAGGGAGCAAATGAAGGGCTTAAATTCATTTATCTTAAAGTAAGTAAAATAACCTTTAAGTGAATTAATATTTAACTGCCCAGTTTTAGTGAGTCTGTGATCACTGCAGCCTCGGCTTTCAGTTTTTTCAGTTCAGCTGAACTGCCTATTTTGTTGCAGCCTGTCTGGCTCAAGGTTCAACCACCTGAAGGTTGAACCCTGCAGAGGGCTTTTAATTTGAAACAACGGGTGCAGAGCGAAACGAAAGTGGAGAGGGAGAAGAGAGGAAGGTAGCTGCACTAACTGTAGTTCATTGAGATTTAGTTATACGTTAGCTTTTCCAGTTCGCAGCGGCGCACACCGGCGCTGGCTTCATGACTCCGAGCACTGTCCAGTCCGACGTCGCACCGCACTCTGGCCCTACTACAGTAACGTAATGCCATAGCAGGGACCATAGAAAGCCACAGCAGATCAGATGTGACTTAAGACAGACGCTTAAGGCCAAGGATAGGATAGGGTAGTAGGATGTGGAGGGGGGTTTACTTTTTCCTCACAGCGGAAATACCCCGTACTGCAGCACCGGTAGGCCGAGACATTCCGGGTGATTCCTCTTTCGCATATCATTAATATCAGTGTAAAACTGATGGTAATCAATGATTTAATGAGCGAACGCTGTGTTATAGGATCTGAAGCTCCACCCCCTGATTAAATATTCATGAGAGGAAGTGCTAAATAAGGTCGTGTGACACTGTAGATGGTCCGTGTGTGTCATATATACAGATATATGCTTAGTAATAATATGTAGTGTAGGATAGCTGTGTGTGTGTGTGTGTGTGTGTGTGTGTGTCGGGAGGAGATGAAAGCCTGTGAGATGAAAGACACACTGCTGTGACGTGGTGGACGTGAGCCAGACCTGAGAGGACCTCCGTCATCCTGTGTGTGTGTGTGTGTGTGTGTGTGTGTGTGTGAGTGTGAGTGAGTGTGAGTGAGTGTGTGTGAGTGTGAGTGTGAGCGCTGGTGTTCTATTGAACACTGATACAGTTACACAGTGAACAATAGCTGCATTGTAACTCAAGGACTCAAGTATTGGAGCTGAGGCTGTGTGTGTGTGTGTGTGTGTGTGTGTGTGTGTGTGTGTGTGTGTGTTGGGGAAGTAGAGTGCATCACTGCAGTTAAGGCCAGTGACTAAAGTTGAACTGTGAGTAGGGTGTGATTTGAGACACGCCCACTATAAAGGTGTTCATGTGCACTATATAGTGAGTAGTTGGTGTGATTTGGGACGTTTCCCCAGTAGCTGACAGCGTGTCTGTAACAGAATGACGACTACATTCATAAATTCTGTTCTGATTCAGATCCAGTGCTGATAATGGCTCCTGGATTAGTGCTCATGGAGACGTTTGGAACACAGCCGGTTAGCTTCTCCTCCCTGCTGGAGTCGATTAGCTTCTGGACGTGATTCAGGAGCGCTGCTGGCAGAGTCGGTGTTTGGGCTTCATCCACCTGTTTATATCGGAGTGTTTAATCTGAGCTTTAGGAGCTCCTGAATCTCACAGAGAGAGAGAGTTGGGATTATTATTTAATTACTACTGAGAATAGGGAGTGTGTGTTTTAATCAGGGGTGTGTGTGTGTGTGTGTGTATGTGTATGTATGTGTGTGTGTGTGTGTGTGTGAGCGAGTCGTTTGGTTGTGGCTGAGATTCACTTTTTCATTATGTGTTGACTGAGTCAGAGTTTGAATCAGTGAATCATTTGACCATTATTGAATCTTGTTGAGAGATTTTTGTGAATCACTGAATCATTATTCCTGTGCCAAGATTCACTCTGTCTTTAGTAATCAGTGTTTAAATCAGTGAATCATTTGACAGTGACCAAGATTCACTCCTGTCTTGTTTAGCAGATTAGTTTATATTTATTTTACAAATATTTTATATTCCATCCTTCTTTCTTTTTTTCTTTCTTTCTTTCTTTCTTTCTGTCTTCATTTTTATTTGTTGGTTCTTAATCTCCCCTGCGTTGTTCTCTTTCCTTCTTTCCTTCTTACATATTCCTTTACTTTTCTCTTAGTAATCAGGGTTTGAATCAGTGAATCGTTTGACAGTGTCAAAGATTCACTCCTGTCTTGTTCAGTAGATCGCTTGAATCAGAAAATCAGTGAATCCGTTGAATCAATTCATTATTTGGTCGTTACTAACATTTACGTATTTCTTATTCAGTAATTCAGTGAATCATTTGGTCTTGACCAGGAGCCACTCCTGTCTTGTTCAGTGATTCAGTGATTTAATCAGTGAATTGTTTGGAATGATGAGGATTAGGTTCTCTTTTGTTCAGTAAATCAGTTGAATCAGTGAAGGACATGGCAGTGAATCAGGACCAGGATTCAGTCTTGTGATTCAAGATTTTGATTTAAGATTTTTTTCAGTCTAATTCATTGTTTGCATCAATAACTTGCTTAAAATTTTTTTTAGTGAATTGTTTGAATTATGAATTTTTATATGTACAATTTGCTTATTTCTCTAGTGACTCAGGTGAATCAGTGAATCGTTCTGTTATGATTCTGAATCTCTGTTAGGTTCTTTATGTTTGAGCTGGTTTTATCTGTAATGCTGAGGGAGGGGAGGAGGAGCAGCTTAGAGTAAGAAAGACACACCCACACACACACACACACACACACTGTGTCTCTCACACATGTATTTCCGGTTTTTATCTACGAAACGAGCACAGAACTGAAACGAGCTGCCAGGTTGGAAGCAGTTCTTGTTTTTGCTCGATTTAAAGTGATTTTGCGCTCTCGTGTTAAAGATAGTGATCTAGTTATCTCTCTCTCTCTCTCACACACACACACACACACACACACACACACACACTCTTACTGGAAGTTCCTGAAATAGATCAGTAACCGTACTGAGACTGAACTGGCCTCACACACACTGTACACAATACCACCTGTGTGTGTGTGTGTGTGTGTGTGTGTGTGTGTGTGTGTGTGTGTGTGTGTGTGTTAAACAGGAAGTTCTGCTCCCTATAGGCAGTATCAGGATGTAATTTCATAGTGTGTTTTATTGATGCGTGTTTAAGAATAAGCTTTAGATCCAGTGAATTCCTACCTGCTTCTGCTTCTTCGTCCTGCTGTTTAATTTAAACTTCTTATTTTATTTATTTCATCTGATCTCCTCTGATCCTAAACGGGTTAAATTGGGCCGAGGTCAGGGCTCTTTATGGACCTTACTTTGTCTGCTGGGACAGAAAAGGGCCTTCCGAAAATTATTCGCAGTCAAGTCTTTTCTTTTCTTTTAATTTCTTGTCCATCATTTATTTTGTTTTTATTTGTTAGTTCTTAATTTCCCCTGTGTAGTTCTCTTCTTTCTTTCTTTCTTTCTATTTGCCTTATCTTCTTATTCTCTGTTTCTTTTATGTTTTTTTTCATACTATTTCTGTTCTGTCTTATCCTTTTTTTTGTCTGTCTTTTTTCTTTTTTGATTATATATTTAGTTAATATATTTATTTACTTCACAAATTTCCCTTTTTTTCTTTCTTTCTTTCTTTCTTTCTTTCTTTTATTCTCCTTATTTTGTGTTTATTTGTTAGTTCTTATTTCCCTGTATTGTTCTCTTTCTTTATCTTTTAATTATTTCATAGTTGTTTGTTATTTCCATTTATGTTTTTTTTTCATGTATCCCTTCTTTTGTTCTTTGTTATTGGATTTATTTGTCTGATTTTCATATCCATCTATATATTATATCCATATTTTAAGTTAATATATTTATTAACTTTATCTAATTCCCTCCCTCACTTCTTTCTTTCTTTCTTTCTTTCTTTCTTTGCTTCTTATCCCTTCTTGTTCTCTTTGCTCTTTCTTTGCTTCTTTTTCATAACATTTCTGTGCTTTCTTATTTCACTTATCCTTTGTCTGTTTTATTTTTTTATTGCATATTAAGGTAACATATTTATTTACCAAGACTTCCCTCCGTCTCTGAACTTTTTCTTTCTTATCCTTTATAATTCTCTTTTTCTTCACTAAACACTTCCACTTTTCAGTAATACCACTTACAGCTGTGTGTGGCGTATCTAACTCATTGTAACGGTGCCCCCTGTGCCCCCTGTGCCCTCTAATCAGGGGCATCTCGTACCCTAGATCAGTCTCGTTATGAAATCGGGGGTGTAATAAGAGAATGACCAAGTGGGCCTCAGTGTGGAGCTGCGTGAGGGAGCCTATCCTAATGTTATTGTGTTGCTTTTTTTTTTTATTTGCTTTTTTATTTTTCTGGTTGGGTAAGTTTGGTGTTGACCTTGCTCTCTGTAAATGTGTGTGTGTGTGTGTGTGTGTGTGTGTGTGTGTGTGTGTGTGTGTGTGTGTGTGTGTGTTTATTTTTCTCTCTCCTCTCCCTCTAATCATGGTGGTGTTAATTGTGTGCAGCAGTAGCGGATGTGTGTGAGTGTGTTGCTTGTTTACAGTGTGTGTGTGCAGATGCTGTTTAGTTAAAATCTGTGTGTAAGGTGTGTGTGGGTGATACGGTGCAGCCATCCCGCGACATTTTCCCCGACTGCCAGACGTCATCCCTCAGTGAGTCGGTGTCTGAGTCACTGAATCATTTTTAATTACAGACATTTGATTCTGTGCCGTGAATCAGTGTTTGAGTCCGCTCTTAGATTAGTGTTCAGATCACAGAGTCATTTCACAAAGATGCAGCGAGATTTTGAATCAGTGAATCGTTTGGTCATGAGGCAGATTTGCTGCTCTGTTATTAAGTGATTCATTTTGTCCCTCCATTCTCATTTATTGGGAGACAGAGATTTGATTCTTTGATGCTTAGTGGGTATGTTTCAGTGAATTGGTTGGTGATGATGCAGATCAGAGCCTGTATTTGAATCAGTGAATCATTTGTTCATGAAGCAGATTTGCTCCTCTGTCATGTAGTATTGAATCAGTGAATCATTTGCTTGGACCTGAGATTGCTTTGTGTTTAAATCAGTGAATTGACCAAGATTTGTTTGTCCGTTCTTTAGGTAGTAAGTTTTTGAATCAGTGACTCTTTTGGTCATGAAGCAGATTCGCTTCTCTGTGGTTTAGTGTATCATAATTTGATTCAGTGACTGATTCAGTCGTACGTTAGAGTCGCTCTTCTTTTGAGTTAGCGTCTAATTTAGTGAATCATTTGGTGATGATGTGGATTTGCCGCTCTTTTATTCTGAGTCAGTAATTGAATCAGTGAGTCATTTGCTTACACTCATGATTTGCTTGGCTTTTGTCCATTAGGTCTGTATTTGAATCATGAATCAGTAGGTTCTGACCAAGATTTGTTTACAAATCATTAAATTGTTCTCTTTTGACTGAGATTCTCACCCAGTTCTCTCAATTAGTGAATCATTTGGTCCGATATTTTGCTCCTTTCTTGTTTGCTGGAGCATTGTTTGAATCAGTGAATCATTTGGTCACTTACTGCATTCGCCCATCTCTTGTTTAGTCCGTATTTGAATCAGTGAATCGTTCAGTTATAACTAAGATGTGTTTGTCTATCTTAATTAGTATTTAAATCAGATAATAATTTGCTTGCACCCCAGATTCCCAGCATTCTCATTCAGTGTTTGAATCAGTGAATCGTTTATTCAGAGTTTGGCTCCTTTCTTATGCACTGGATCAGAATTTGAACCAGAGATTGGTTTGGTCTTGGCCGAGGGTTGTTCCTATCCTGCTGAGTGACTTTTTGAATCAGTGAATCGTTTTGGATAGAGTCAGCATTCTTTGTTGTTCAGTGGGTCAGGTTTGATTCGTTGATTCTCCTCTGTTGTTTCGGTGATTCAGTTTTAATCTCAGTGAGTCATTTGATTGTGAAGCAGATTTACTGCCTTGTTGTTTAGAGAGTCCGTATTTGAATCGCTGAATCGTTTGTTAACTCAAGAGAGTCGCTCTTTATTTTATATTGGCTTAGATTTTGAGTCAGTGAATCATTAGTGAGTCATTAAATCGTTCAGTCAGATTTTGCTCATCTCTGGTTTAGTTACTCAGTGTGGATGGAGGAGTGGCCTCAGCCGGGCCATAATGCTAAGGGGCGGGGCTTACAGATATACCTGAGTCTAGCCCTACTCTCACCAGTCAATAGGCTGGTGTCTCGCCTCCGTTTACCCAAACTTTGTGCCCCTGTAGCCACAGAGCGCTGTACTGGGGTCTGAGAAGCATGAAGGAGAGTGAGTAGAAACGTGTGTGTGTGTGTGTGTGTGTGTGTGTGTGTGTGTGTGTGTGTGTGTGGTTTGTGCTGAGTGTGTCGATGTGATGCTGAGATTCTGCAGGAAATGAGCGTTAATTTAATTCTTCATCATCAAAGCAGAGTGTAATTAACTTACAGGGTTCAGTTCAGTGTGTGTATGAGTGCGTGAGTGTGTGTGAGAGTGTGTGTGCAGAGAAAGCACATGATTTTTATCTCTAGGAATTTAGAAAGATTGACTGAATGAATGTAGATCCCAAAATAATTACTGTTTATATGAGTATATATTGAGAGTGGGGCTAGACTCAGGTATATCTGTGTTCATGGGCACTATATAGTGAGTAGGGATTGTGATTTGGGACAGGCCCACTATGAAGGTGTTCATGTGCACTATGTAGTGAGTAGGGATTGTGATTTGGGACAGGCCCACTATGAAGGTGTTCATGTGCACTATGTAGTGAGTAGGGATTGTGATTTGGGACACACCCACTATGAAGGTGTTCATGTGCACTATGTAGTGAGTAGGGATTGTGATTTGGGACAGGCCCACTATGAAGGTGTTCATGTGCACTATGTAGTGACACAGTTGTGTTAGCAGATGTATTTTGGGTGAGAGTTGAGGTCGGATCATGTTCTAATTTCGGAGGCTCTGTTGTGTAAGGGCTCAGAGGGGTCGTACCCTGCTCCAGTCGGATGTTAGTTCAGCTGCTGTTGGATTCTTGAAGATCAGGAACCCAAATTCGGCTCCGAATCCGGCTGTGCTGTTGCTAGGAGACAGAATCGGGTGCTGGTGTAATTGGAGATCTGAACCTGGTGCTAAATTCGGGACTGTCCCGAGAACGGGGGGCAGGTGTATTTGGACCCTGGTTCGTCTCTGGACGGAGAATGAGTCACCTTATGTGTGCAAGGTGATAGTAATGTAAGGCTCCTGCAGATGGCGCTGTAGCAGGTTGATCAGGCTATAAATACCTGAGAGGTGTGGGATGGAAGGAGCTAGGAGCAAGGAAAAGCCGAAATGTTATTAGTACCAAACCTCTTCATGATGAAGGAATGGAGAATAACAATGTGTAAGAACTACAAACAGTTTAATTAAAGCTGTACACCAATTACTAGTGTGTGTGTGTGTGTGTGTGTGTGTGTGTGTGTGTTCGATACGAGTGTGAGGTGTGAAACGGATCGGGTGTGAAAACACACCATACTGACGTGTGTGTGAGAGAGAGAAAGTGTGAGGACAGTACTGAAGTTGCTAGGCAACAAGAATCTACCTCTTCCTACACATCACACACACGTATAGATGCACGGATTAGTACCAGAGACACACACACACACACACACACACACACACACACACACACGATCACAGCCTGCAGGAAAAGCTGTTTAACAGCAACAAAGTACCGAATCGTCCCACACACACACACACACACACACACACACACACACACACACACACACACACAGGGTGTCCGTTCAGATCAATGTGTGTCTGAGTGCCCGTCGTGTCTGCACTCGCCGTGTGCTTGATGGAGCGCGGCATTCATGTGCCCTGTAGGTGGCAGCAACGAGCTCTGATCTGATCTCTGACCGTCTGTGTGTGTGTGTGTGTGTGTGCCTGGTGGAGCATTATGGGTAATCAGTCAGATCCTCACAGCTGAGAGCAAATCGTTTCTGTGCAGCGTTCCAGACTCTGCTCATTAACTAACCACCTGCAACACACACACACACACACACACACACACACACACACACACACACACCCACACACACCCAGTGTATTGTGATATCATTATAACAGATCTTTAACTTTTAATCTCTTTCGATCAGACTCTCTTTTTTATTACTTCGTATCTCTCTGCAGTTTCTCTACAGCATCAATAACAATAGAGTGGTTTCTGTTTCCTCTCTCACTTCCTGTCAGTGTGAGCAGCTCGTACCCTGATCCCTCTGATTCCTCTCCATGTGGATATTTTGGGTCCTGAGGGACGGGGCGACGTCTTGCTCTTCCTTCCTGTCCATAATTCTAGAGTTTAGATAGGATAACAAGGAACAGCCACACTCATATTACATCTATTATCATTATTATTATTATTATTGTTATTATTATTATTATTGTTATTGTTATTATTATTATTTATTAGTAGTATCATTATCACTGATAGTATTATTATTACTTATTATTCTAATTATTACTGATATTATTTTTATTACTGGTATTATTATTATTATTATTATTGTTAATATTATTACTGATGTTATTATTGTTATTATTATTTGTTAGTAGTATTATTTTTACTGATAGTATTGTTATTATAATTATTACTGATATTATTATTGTTATTACTGATTTTGTTATTATTATTACTTTTTTAACTGTTGTTGTTGTTGTTATTATTATTTATTACTAGTATTATTATTACTGATAGTATTATTATTATTATTATTAATGTTTTTATTATTGTTACTGATGTTATTATTACTATATGTTGTTATTACTATAATAATTATTATTATTGTTGTTGTATCAATAATGATAATATTACTGTTTTTATTATGATTATTATAAATGTAGTAATAATGATTGTTATTGTATTATTGATAATATTGTTTAATTTTGTTTATTAAGTATTACATTCCTTAATAGTGATATTATTGTTGTCACTTTTATCTTTAATAATAATAATTATTGCATATAAAAATTGTATTATAATATCTGATTAAGCAATATATAATTATGTGTAGTAATAATACAATTGTATATAATAATGTACAATTTAAAAATGTGTAGGTAACTTAATATGTAAGTATGTTACTATTATTATTATTATTATTATTATTTCGTTGATGTGTTTCTGAATGGAGGACTTTTAAAATCCTGTCATTGTACAGTTTTAAGATGTTGTTAATAATGGCGTGCTGTGTTCGTTAGTCTCTGTGTGTCACAGTCCAGCGGTGTAACTCGTCTCTAACCCCAACTCTCTCTCTCTCTGTTTGTTCTTTCTCAGAGCTACTCGGCTCTGCTAAGAAGGTGAACGTGAACTTCCAGGACACTGATGGGTGAGTGTGTGTGTGGGTTCGAGTCCTTGTAGGGATGTGTGTGGTGTTTGGTAAACATGTCTGACTCTCCCTTTGTGGTTGCCAGGTTTTTTTTTTGTTTTTTGTTACTGTGTGCTGAATGTTTACTGATGCGGTGACTGAATCTCTTAAAAAAAAAACATTCTCATGTCCTAAAATAACCCAAAGCACCGAGAGAGAGAGAGGGGGGGGGGGGAGTTTAAAATAATGTCAGCTAAAGTGTCAAAAATAGGGGTGTGATTTTAGAACTGTGTATTTACAGGCCTGTGACACAATTGTTGTGTAATAGCTTATAAAATATTCATATTTATTCACTTTTATTAGTGACAGCTTTTAGAAAATATGAGGAGGGGTGCCAAAACTTTTGCTCATGACTTTATACTGACTGTACGTACAACCTGTTTTAATAAAATGTCTAAATAATTTAGTTTTGTGCATTAATTAGTATCGTATTGGTGGAAATGACAATAAGCAAAGGCTTTACAGCTGAAGCTCCACCCCCGATTTAATATTCATGAGAGGATGTTCCATATAAGGTCATGTGCAGACGTACATAGAGCCTGTGTCTGAGATCCTGTTGATCTCTATATATAGACTCAGAGCAGCAGGACTCAAAGCGTCCAATTATTTTTGGACAGCGCTGCAGGTCTCAGAGGCCGGAACAGTAAAGCCTGCTGATTAGAGACAGAACGGATCTCAGACGGACCAACGAGAAACAGGCAGGGCTGGGTCTCACTGCACAGACTGGTTAATGAGCGACTGAAACGACCCATACTTTAGATTTTGGAAGCCAAAAACGCATCGATAGACAGTGAGTGAATGTGGCAAGTAGAAAGAATGTGGCTTGTGTCCTAACACTTTTGGCTCATGTCACTTTGCTTCCCAATACTTTTGGCCATGTGTGTTTTTGTGTCCCAGTACTTTTGGCTCATGTCGGATTGTGTCTCATTACTTTTGGCCGAAAATAGCCAAAAAAGCACTTATAAATATTTCAAAAATTTCAAATAATTTCGGTTGTCAAATATTTCCTATAAATCCTTATTGGTATGAATTTATTTTGCATTTAACAAGCAACATGTTTAAAACACTGCAACTTAGTGTTAGTGTTGCAGACACCGAGCAAAACCAACTGACCAAAAGTTATTGTTGTATTTTTTCCCCATTTCCTTCGTTCCTGGCATTGTTAACGAGCTAGCTTAGGAAGCCGCGTCATCGATGGGACGTTAGTAGGAAGGGTTTGATTTTTAGGGGGCGGGGCTGTGGACGAAATGTGCAACAGCATAAACCTGTAAAGTTTAGCTTTGTGGTTATATTTATAGTGGAGCGAGACGGGATCAGGGAGAAAATGGAAATAAGGAAATACACTTTTGAATATTTGTAAGCAAAAATAAGTGGTAAAACCCCCGAGTCGCTTAGAATAACTGGACTTGGCAACTCCTGCTGCACTCCTGCTCGAACGCTCGGCTCTGAATGCTGATCTTTTTATATCATTTATGAGACACATTCGAATTTTTAAAACCTAAGTTGCTGAAGCGAACGGTCGTTGATCGCTACCTGTGTTCGTCCCCGTTCATCCCCAGTCGCCCCATAGGGGGCGCTGGGCACCGCTGGGCTCATTGTTCAGTCGTAGCCGCCGCTTATGACAGCCGTACGGGCGTAGAGGCGCTAATGATGGTGATTTAGGG
Organism: Ancistrus triradiatus; assembly: GCA_025084515.1. NCBI lineage: Eukaryota > Metazoa > Chordata > Actinopteri > Siluriformes > Loricariidae > Ancistrus > Ancistrus triradiatus. The sequence continues at coordinate 313,029 of JAJAGP010000449.1, read as the reverse complement.
CCCGGGGCTCATCCGTCAGACCGACTGGACGTTTGTTTAAGGCTCCGATTTGGAGATGCTTCACGGAACAGTCAGGTGATGCATAATTAACGTTCTCCTGACAGACGGGAGCATCGGAGAACGTTCACATCCATTATTAACGCGAGCTCCGAGGAGACACCGGAGTCCAGAAGAGCTTGTCAGGTTACGGGACGGTTACTCAGGGGATGATGGGATTTGGCTTTAGGGTTAGGGGGTGCGCAGTCCAGTACCTTAACCGCTGGGCTACCACAGTCCCACCAGCTTAGGGTGAGCGGTCAGGCTTGCTGCGTCAGGTCCAAGGCAGATTTATTTCTATAGCGCTTTTTACAAAGCAGCTTTAGTATTGTAGATTATCTCCTAACATCTAGGACCCAACCCAAACTGAGCAAGCCTAGGGCGACAGTGGCAAGGAAAATCCCTAACCTTATAAGGAAGATGCCCTATTAGGACCAAGACTAAAAACCCTGCATCCAGCCTAGATGATAAATATCCGAATTAAACTAAATGATCTAATCAAATGAAGGCCTTGTTTTAATAAGAGAAAATAAGAGATGTGATTTGTATCGTAGCGTTACCGTCACACCGGGTCCGAAAACTCCCTGCTTTCTCTTTCTTCGATTTCCCATCTCTTAATATGTTGGAGATTTCGCCGTGTCTTCTTCACAACTTAATAAAACAGAAACATGAGTGCAGATGAGAGCAGGAAGCTTTTCATAGTTTGTGTTTTTTCTTAGATAAATAATCAGACGCTTCCATCCAGTCCCTGTGAGCTTTATCTCCATCATTCTCCAGCCTTTCAGTTCTGTTCCATCAGATCTTTTCTTTAATATCCATGTTTCTAGAGGCAGCCTGTTGCTCGTCCTATAAGCTCTGTGAGCTGTTCTGCCCGACAACCGAGCTCTGATTGGTCAGCCTGATTTGAACACAGAAATCAGAACAGGCTCCGATTAGAAATGTTCCGCAGCGTCTCGGTTCAGCAGGTTCGGACTCGGTGTGAAGGACGGCGCTAATATACGTGCGTTCTTTTTCTAAACTTGACGTGGGTTTTTTCGTCCGTAAGAATCAGACTGGGTGTGAAAAGGCCTTTGCGGGTAAGAGTTCAGAGTGTTGGCCAGGGTTCAGCCCGGGGTCGGTCAGTCGGCTGAGTGATGTGGGAGACACACTGAGTGGTGTGTGATCATTACTACAGACAGACAGACAGACAGACAGACAGAGGGTTTCCCCCTGTGTGTGTTTAGTATTCTGCTCTGAGCGCGCTCACTCCACACTCTTATACCCGGCTCAGCCGTCGCCATGGTTACACCACATTCCACGCACCAGATCTGGGCCAGTGCACATCGGCCAATCCGATCGCTCCGTCCCACCTCCCCAAAGTGACGGATTAGTGATGGACTGTGTTTATTGGAGCCTGTCATTGGCTGAGAGAAAGAACTGACTCATTCAGTGAATCAGTGAATCTTTTACTTATTAAGGATTTGCTCTTGTTCAAGGAGTCAGGATTTGAATCAGTGAATCATTTAAGTAATGATTGAGCAAGATTCATTCCTCTCTTGATCTGTATGATGGTGTTTGAATCAGTGAATCTTTTGGTCAGAGTGAGTGAGATTTGAGTCTTTCAGCCTCTAAAGGATTTGCCCTTCTTTCTGCATCGGTGAATCATTTGTTCACAATAAAGATTTGCTCATCTGCTGTTCAGGTTAAACTTTTGAAACGGTGAATTGTTTGTGACTGAGATATGCTCTCACCTTGTTTGCTGAGTCAGTTGAATCACTGAATCTTTTAGTTGCTAAGCGATTTACTTCTTTTTTGATTCACTTACTTTCAAGTCATTAAGGGATTTGAGTCAGTGAATTATTTAGTTATGAGCAAGTGAGATTCATTCCTCTTGTTCAGGTTGTTGGTGCTGGTGAATCTTTTAGTCGTTAAAGAATTTGCTCTAGTTTAAAATTGTTCTCCTTGTTCAGGATTTGAATCACTGAATTGTTTGGTCATGAGTGAGTGAGATTTGCTCCCATTTGAATCATTTAATGTTTCAATCACTAAGAATGTCTTTTGAGTCAGTGAATCGGTTTGTCATGAGTCATTTCATTAAGTGACTCTGCGTGAATTGCTCAAGGTTCGATTCTTTCTTGCTCATTAAGGCAAAGGTTTGAATCAGGGAATCTTTCAGTCACTAAGAGATTCGCTCCTCTCTGGACTCGCTGATTCAAACACGGACTTGCTGAACGTTTAACAAGATTCATTTCTCTCTTATGAATCAGTGAATCATTTAGACTCTCCCTTGTGACCCTGACCAGGATAAGCAGGGGTAAAACTGGATGATTTGCTTTTCGGGGCAGTGAATCAGTAGTTAAATCAGCGAATCGTTTGGAAATGACCAAAGTTTGCTGTTTTCCTGTCCTGAATCAATGAGTGTATCATTTAACTGAACCTAAACAACTCAAGTGTGAAAAGATTCGTGTTACATCTTGAACCGGTGTGTGTGTGTGAGTGTGATGAACTGACCTACATATGGACTTCAGAAGTAAGTGTGTGTGTGTGTGTGTGTGTGTGTGTGTGTGTTGCAGATTTTCGGCGCTCCACCACGCCGCCCTCAATGGAAACCTGGAACTCATCTCTCTGCTGCTGGACTCTCAGGCCCTGGTGGACATCAGAGACCAGAAAGGTTAGTGCCAAGTTATTCAAAAGTATGTGGACACCCCAAATGTCCTTATCAGTCCAAACCTGTGTCCTGAGATGCACAGAAAGCCTGCCATCTGCTGGTGAAATGAAGCGACTATGGATTAGAATGTATAATGTGTGTGTGTGTGTGTGTGTGTGTGTGTGTGTGTGTGTGTGTGTGTTTCAGGCATGCGCCCTTTACACTACGCGGCGTGGCAGGGCAAATCGGAACCCATGAAGATGTTACTGAAGTCCAGTTCCTCTGTGAATCTGCAGTCGGATGAAGGACAGATTCCTCTTCACCTGGCAGCGCAGCACGGGCACTACGACGTGGTCAGGATCAATCAATCAATCCATCAATCAGTTAATCAATTCATTGGTTTGTTTGTCTTGGCTGAAAGTATTTGGACGCCTTATGGTGTGTTTCAGTCAGAGATGCTGCTGCAGCATCAGTCAAACCCCTGCATCGTGGATAACGCCGGGAAAACACCGCTGGATCTCGCCTGCGAATTCGGACGAGTCGGAGTGAGTCTGAAATATTAATATTAAAAATAAAATGTGTGATGAAAACACCCAGAGTCAGGGCAGGAACAAAGGAAGGCCTGGGTAGTCACTCCAGGGGGTAATTCACGCTTCCCAGGGGCGAGAATGACATTAGTTTAAATAATGAAATCGTTATAGTGCTTTAATATTTTAGTGTTATTCCTCATATGGAGACATTGGTGATGGTGATGGCCGAAGCGCTTACCGTACGGGCTCCGGTCACACTGGTGTTGGAAGGTGCCGGCAGTGACAGGGGGCTGTGTGCTTTGGAGTCGATCGGGTTTGCCGTTTGTAGTACCTTTATGATTCGGATGTTAGAGATGTCCCATAGCAGTGAGGGGCGGCTGGGTCAGAGATTCAAACTGTAACTGAAATAACTGTCACAAGGGTCTCACAGGCTCCGCCCCCATCTCTCCCTCACTCCTCACAGTTCTGCCATGAACACACACACACACACACACACACATTAAACACACACACACACACACTTCACATTACACATACACACAACACATACAGAACACTATACTAACATACAAACACACACACACCATACAAATACAACACATACTTATAACACCACACACACATGCTACACACACCAAAGAGCCTTCCTTTTGACCATACACCCATGCAACACACACACACACACCTCCCATTCCACACATACAACACACAACACATACACACACACAAACAATGACACACTTAAATTCCACACATACACACAACCACACACAAAGCATACATCACACACAACACGTATAACACACAAAACACACTACTCCCACACAAATACAACACACACAAAACATGCACTACTCCCATGCAAACACACACACTAAACAAATAATACAAACACACACACCACACACATATACCATACAACACACACACCCACACGCTCCACACACACACCACACACACACCACACACACTTAAAGCTCTTTTCAAGAAAGGCACATCTAGTTCTAATCGCCCTCCTAAATCGGTCCTTCGTAGGGGTGTAGCGATTCGATTCCTGATACCGAGGTTAATGCGATTATCGATTTTACACTCGATAAAAGATTCCTTTTTATTTCTGACGTGTAACCAGTGCAAACCAGAGCGCGTTAAACAAAAACTTTAGTCCGCTGCAGTGAAGGGAAAGGGCTAGAGTAACAACATTCTTCTTTAATTCCCCAGGAGTAACAGCTAAAAACGGCGTGCACTTTTCTCGTGTAAGACATAACCAAAAATAATAAATAAACAGTGTGTGGTTAGTCATCACATTTTCGTCGGTACCGTCCCCGTTCATGGCTTCATGGCTCTAAAACTTTTCAAACTCGACCAGTAAGTGCTATTATTTCAAGCTTATTCCATGCTGTTTGGGATACAGAACGCTGCCAACTGTACCAAATACAATCTATGACAAGTGGAATGCTTTAGACATTAGGGTTTATAGGCCCCTAGAGAGCAGTGCGGTTAGATAGCATTGGTATCGGTATTGGGGGGAAAAAGGGGCATCGGTGCCGCCCTAGTTCTAATGTTGAGGCTGGGTTTTGATGGTTAGTAGCTGTGTGTGTGTGTGTGTGTGTGTGTGTGTGTGTGTGTGTGTGTGTTTAAATGTGGTTATTACAGGTGGTGCAGCTGCTGCTCAGCAGTAACATGTGTGCTGCTCTGCTGGAACCCAAACCGGGAGATTCGACCGACCCTAACGGGACGAGCCCGCTGCACCTCGCTGCTAAGAATGGCCACATCGACATCATTAGGTTAGAGACAAAGTGTGTGTGTGTGTGTGTGTGTGTGTGTGTGTGTGTTATGCTTTATTGATCTTATAAAGCTGCCCTCTCTCTCTCTCTGTAGGTTATTGATCCAGGCGGGCATCGACATCAACAGGCAGACTAAATCGGGCACTGCCCTGCACGAGGCAGCTCTGTGTGGAAAAACAGATGTGGTGCGCCTCCTGCTGGATGTGAGCCTCACTGCACCCGTTCCATTTCATTTCTTGTTACTTCTCAGCTCCGGTAATAAAATCAGATTCCTCCGTTAGGGAAGATCAGTGATCCATACCTGCCTGTACAAACACCAGAGTGCATTATGGGAGTAGTTAGTGATGAGTACAAGAACTCGGGGCCAAACCTGACAGTAAAACAGCAGCACACTTCTGACCTTTTGTACCTTTATTTCAGAGCGGCATTAACGCCACGGTGAGGAACACCTACAGCCAGACGGCGCTGGACATCGTCTACCAGTTCACCGCCACCCAGGCCAGCCGGGAGATCAAACAGATGCTGCGAGGTACGACCAATCAGATCTACCACAGGGTGCTAGATAACGGAACCAGATGACTAGAACTGGCACTGGAACATCTTAATAATTATATGTGAAATATGAGTGTTAGATTACGTGTTTGTGTGTGTGTGTGTGTGTGTGTGTGTGTAGATGCGTCGGCGGCTCTGCAGGTCAGGGCTCTGAAGGATTACTGCAACAACTACGACCTGACCAGCCTCAACATCAAAGCAGGAGACGTCATCACGGTAACGCACATCAAAGGAACTTCTACTTCTACACCTGTCAGAGACAGATCAAACACAGCCTTTATTGATCCTTAATCTCAAACTGCCTTTGATCTTTGATCTTATATAAGAAAAAAACTACTGACTTTGATCTTTTATGTTATATAAAAGCTGACTTTGATCTTTTATATTATATAAAAACTGACTTTGACCTTTGATCTTATATTAACAAAAAAAACTGTCTTTGATAAACAAAAAAGCAGCGGCCTTTGATCTCTGACGTTATTGGATCTTTGATCTGTTGGAGATGGTATGATGTCTGTCAGTAAGGTGTTTTTCGTGGTGCTCTTTCCTGCCCCCTGGTGGAGGGTTTAGTCCTGCATCTGTGTTTGTACCCTGCAGGTGTTGGAGCAGCACTCGGACGGACGGTGGAAAGGCTGTATCCATGACAACCGAACCGGAAACGACCGAGTCGGCTACTTCCCATCCAGCATCGTGGAGGTGATTAGCAAGAGACCGGGCACTACAGGTAAGAAAGAGGGGGCGAGGGGCGGGGCTTAAAACACACCGTTACAAACTTTAAAAGGCTTTAGTGTTCATAAAGAATACAAGCAGGATTATCCCACTCACAGATCTACACTGTGTGTGTGTGTGTGTGTGTGTGTGTGTGTGTGTGTGTGTGTGTGCACTCTGATAATACACGACATGAGAGGTTTTGAGTGATACACAGCGCCTCGCCTGGCCAGCAGAGGAACTGCAATACTCAATGCTCTGATACACAGAACGTCAGAATGAGTGTGCCCCCTACTGGTTTGTTTTTGTATTATGATTTTGATTATTATTATAATAAGCATGGAGAAACAGAAGCGTTGCGCCTCCTGCTGGACGTATGAATATCGTTCTGGATCCGTCCTGGTTTGCCTGTAGTTCTGGTACTGGTAGCAGTTCTGTTTATAAATCTGGCTCTGGTTCCAGTTTTAGTTCCTGGTGTTTAGTTTCTGGTTAGTATTTTCACATTTGGCGCAGATTCTGGTGCTCGTTATGATTATTCTGGCCTGCTGCTGATATTTAGACAGCAATAATAATAAATAATAATAATATTAATAATAAAGACTCAAGATTGCTGAACTTAAATGAACAAATTTAAGCTGTAAACACACCGTCTCTGTTTGTCCTATCTGTTTTATAAATCATAACTAAGTAAAATGTTTTATTGCCCTTAACACCAGCTTCTTGTTTCTGTGCTCTTTTGTTCTTTTTTGCACCTCGCTACCAAAAGTCTCAGCTGATTTGGTGTTTTTATAATGATTAACGTTATTATTTGTACTATTGTTGTCGCCATACTGATAATTTCAACTTCGATACGACACTGAAAAATATTTAAATAAGACAGATGCTGGGCTAATTTCACTTTTTAAGCCCTATTTTTTAGATAAACATATCCAAATATACTATATGAATAATGTACTATAATACTATAACACTTCATTTACTGTGTTAATAGTAATTGTTTCATTAATTATGTTATTTAGACTACATCATACTGTATTTACTTTCCAATTATTTGAGTTCATCTCTATCATTTTATCTTATTAACAAAACCGAAAGCAGACTGCCAGCGTCCCGCTATTTGAATTTTATTTTCTTATTTTTTGTATTTTTCTCAATGATGGTCGAACTTAAAGATGCACACTTTACGTATTTCATTCAGTATTTCAAAGAAAGTGAGCTGAGATCTGACCTGGAGCAAAGAAAAACTCGTTTGGAGATTCGAAGTACCAGCAGTTAAAAACTAAGATTAAAAATGAATATAACTATGGCTCATTAAAATCGTTTGAGAAATCCAGTTTCGTGTGCTTTTTACCCATTACATGCAGATCCTCCGATTATTTGTATTTATGTTCAGTCCGTTCTTGCCTGGACCAATATGGCGGATGCGTTGATGTATCGCAGCGGCCGCCCGGTTCTTTGGCGTTCTGTCCTTGTCCGCACTGCTGCCGCTTTCTGTGCGGATAAAGTCGAGCTTCAAAAAACGCTGCAGTTTCACCAGAACAAACCGTTGTGTGAGGTACGGAAGCCTGGGTGGGTCAGACAAAAGCGCATTTTGATATGAATGGGATCGATGGCGTGGGAACCGGGTATTGTGCCGCATCAGACTGCTCGGTATTTTTGACAGCACTGCTGCGGACAGAACCGAGCCCGGCTGTACGTAACGTGGTGTTGTTACTCAGAGCTCTAAAGCTAACGTTGAGCTTTTGCCCAGCGCCTTTCTTTTTTCGGTACGTCAGTTTGTGCTGTTGGGGTCTAACTGAAGTGTGGTAGGAGGCGATGACGTCACTCCCTCAGCTGTGTGTTCTCATGGGCTCTATGTTCCGTCTGGTTCACGCTTCATCCTAAAGTCGGATCATCGTTACGCTGTCTGACATGAGATACGTATTTAAGTCATTCACTCACTCACACCTTCATCCTAACACTAATCACACTAATCACATCTGTCTCTCATTCATATCGCTTATATATGCGTATATATCTGTGTGTGTGTGTGTGTGTGTGTGTGTGTGTGTGTGTGTGTGTGTGGATATCTAATCGCTCTCTGATCAGCACTCTTTATTATAATCCGTTGTGTCTCTGTTTATAAGTTGTTGTTCTGAACCCTTCTGTTCTGTGCCTTATTTATACCAGTAACGTTCTGTTATTATTAATATTATATTATATATCTCTGATCTTTCTCATTTGAGTTTTGGGTTTAGTTTAGGGCTAAGGTTTAGTTTAACAGTTTAAATTTGGGTTTTAGTTTGAGGCTAGGGGTTTAGATTTGTGGTTTTGCTTTTATTTTGGGTTCAGATTTGGGTGTAGGGTTTGTATTGGGGCTTAGTGCTTCAGATTGGGGTTTTATTTTGGGGTTTCAGCATTAAACTCTATTGGACAGAACTGAAGGGTTTGATTTTTTTGTGTTTTTATTTCTTTCTTTTTCTGCTTATTTCTGTTTAATTGGTTGATTTTGTTCTGTATTTTGTTTCTGTGCTGGTTTATAGTCGTTTGTACTGAACAGTATCATACCATCGCGCCGGCGAGTGTGTGTGTGTCTCCCGCCGTCGCCATGGTGAACGGAGAAACGTGTCATTTCCTGCCACTTTCCCATCAGCCCCTTTTCACTTCCTTTGGCTATAAAAGTTCACAAAACAGCTCGGCCGAGCCGATCAGCCAGAAAGGTACAGGACACTGACACTGCATTATTATTATTATTATTATTATTATTATTACAGTCTGGTCTGAATGTCTGAATCAGCTTTATTAATTAATACAAATCCAAAACAGTGCAGTGTTTGTAAATGCTGCTCAGCTTATTATCTGTGCCCCTGTGGTAGAGTACTTACGGTAGGTCAGCTACTCCAGCACTTACAGTAAAATGACAGGCTTAGATTTGGGTTTTGGGCTTTGGTTTGGATTTGGACTCTGAGCTTAATTTTGGGTTAGGGCAGTGTTTCTCAATCCTGGTCCTGGAGCCCAACTGCTCTGCACGTTTTAGAGTTTAACTAACCTTCCTTACTCCCAACTCATCTGATCCAATTACCAAACCCATTAATGAACATGAGTACAAAGGGGGTGTGTTTTAAACAGGAAAAGCACTAAAACATGCAGAGCAGTGGGGCTAAAGGACCAGGATTGAGAAACACTGGGTTAGGTTGTGTTTGTGGAGTTTGGTTTGGGGTTAGGAGCTTAGTTTTGGGTTACTGTTTCAGTTTTTAATTTTTTTAGGGGTCTTTGTTTGATTCACTTTGTCTTTGGATGACGGGTTTGAATCTCAGTGTGAGGTTTGGATTGGGTTTTTAGGTTAAGATTTGGGGTTAGGACTAATGTTTTGGTTTAAATTTGACTTTAGGTTGAAGTTAGGGAATAAGACATGGGCTAAACGGTTACGGTCTGGTTTGGGCGGGGGGGTAATGTTGGGTTTAGATTAGGGGTTAGGGGTCTAGCTGTCTGTTTTGGATGAATTCAGAGCTTCCGTTTGCAACAAGAAAAGGTGATAGTTTATCAGGGAACCAACTATTACTAAAGTAGAAATGATTTGGTTGGCTAAAATCCAAATATCTTAATATTTAACGTGAAGATTTATATGTTGATGCTCTCAGACTTTTAAACCTGACTGTATTATTATTATTATTTCTTCAAACTTTCAGGAATGTCTAAAATTGGATAATCTCTTATTAATAAACCCAGCAGCTCTCAGACATTCCTGTAAGTTTTCAGAAACCGTTTCCTCATTTTCATTCTTTTTGCTTCCGTATTTCTTTGTTTCGCTTGTGTCTGATCCCCTCCATCGCTGCTCCTCCGGTTTGTCCTCTCATCTGTCTCTCGGAGCGATTCCTGTTCCTCTCCTCTTCCTCTGATCCTCTGTTTAGAGACGTTTAGAGACAAAAAAGATGGAGTGTGAGATCCTTATGCTGGGTTCAGTGACCTAAGAGTGATGTTAAGGATGTGATGTAGTGAACCGGGGTGTGACATCACACACAGAATAAATCTGATTGTGGCATCGTAAGCCCCGGTGAAGGTGCAGAGTGCAGTTCCTCTCGTTTCTAACCCTGTTTGCATATATAATTATCTCTGTATATATTATATATGTATTTATGTGTGTGTGTGTGTGTGTGTGTGTGTGTGTGTGTGTGTGTGTGTGTGTGTGAGGCATTTATATATGTATACACACGGATCTGCGTGTCAATATATTTCTGTACTAATATATAAATGTGCCTGTGATGTGCGTGTGTGTGTGTGAGGAGAGTACGAGGTCAGCTCGGGATAACCATGCGTTATATAGCGTTAATCGAGCCCTCCGGAGCACTAGAGGGCGCTGCAGCAGGTTCTTTTTTAAAGCTGCTCTCTGTGTTGAAGGTTCTCGGGGATCAGAATCCTCCGGAGGGCCACAGGGGGGCAGCGCTGAGGAAATCTGGGTCCTGCGCAAACCTGCAGCAGGTAACAGCAGGGCCTTCGCTCTTCCTCCTCCTCCTCCTCCTCCTCCTCTCCTCCCTCTCCTCTTTTCCTCATCCCTCGCTCGCCCTGCTCGACCTCAGATCGTCCCCCTGGCGTCCCATCCATCATATGCTGGGCATGTGCCGATAATCAGTCGGACCAGATGAGCTGTGGTTCTGGATCTGGGGTCCTGGAACACAGGGCTTTAGGAACATAGGATCCTGGAACATGGGGATCTGGGAACACAGGGTCCTGGAACACAGGGCTTTAGGAACATAGGATCCTGGACTGTAGGGCTCTGGGAACGCTGGGTCCTGGAACACAGGGCTTTAGGAACAAAGGGTCCTGGAACATGGGGATCTGGGAACACAGGGTCCTGGAACACAGGGCTTTAGGAACAAAGGGTCCTGGAACATGGGGATCTGGGAACACAGGGTCCTGGAACACAGGGCTTTAGGAACATAGGGTCCTGGAACATGGGGATCTGGGAACACAAGGTCCTGGATCACAGGGCTTTAGGAACACATGGTCTTGGAACACAGGGCTTTATTAACATAGGATCCTGGACTGTACGACTCTGGGAACATAGGGTCCTGGAACACAGGGCTTTAGGAACATAGGGTCCTGGAATGTAGGGCTCTGGGAACACAGGGTCTTGGAACACAGGGCTTTAAGGAACATAGGCTCGTGGAACACAGGGTTTAGGAACATTGGTTCTGGAACACAGGGCTTTAAGGAACATAGGGTCCTTGAACACAGGGCTTTAGGAACATAGGGTCCTGGACTGTAGGGATCTGGGAACACAGGGTCTTGGAACACAGGGCTTTAGGAACATAGGGTCCTGGAACGTAGGGCTTTATGAATATAGGGTCCTGGAATGTAGGGCTCTGGGAACACAGGGTCTTGGAACACAGGGCTTTAGGAACACTGGGTCCTCGAACGTAGGGCTTTATGAATATAGGGTCCTGGAATCTAAGGCTTTAGGAACATAAGGTTCACAGGAAAACAGGGCTCTTTGAAATAAAGCCCTGGACTATAGGGCTGTGGGAACATTGGGTCCTGGACTGTAGGGCTGTGGCTACATAGTCCTCCAGAACATTGAGCTCTAGCCACATAGGAATCTTAAAATGTAGGATTGGTGGAATATGACCATATGGTCCTGGACCATAGTGCAGAACGAAGACAGAGTCCTGGAATATAGTGCTTTTGGAACATAGGGTCCTGGAACATAAGTCTGTAGGAATGTAGGGACCCAGAAAGTGTAAAACAAGATTCTGAGATGTAGGACTGTGGGACTGTGAGTTCAGACCCCTGGATAAGAGGGCTCTGGGGACATAGGGTACTGGGAGGTAGGGCTTTGAAAAGACAGATCTCTGGACTTTAGGGGTCTCAGAACATGAGTTCTGGGAACATGGGACCCGGTAAATACAGAACAGAGTGGGAATAAAGAGGACCCTATGATGGACCGTAATAAGCTAATCATCGGGGTCTTTGATTATCGGCACATGCCAGTAGAAGACAGAGTGTAGAAGATGAGACGCTCTTCCTGTGTGCGGCTTCCACTCATTTCAGATCATAAATCCGCTTTTATTTATTTTTTATTTTCATCTCACTCTTATACGATCGGAGCTCAGCTTAAAAACGAGGTCAGGTGTGTGTGGAGCCTGGTTTATACTTCCTGAGGGGTTACGCATCGTTTGGTTTTCGTTTAATTAACGTGAGCTCTGGAAATCGGTCGGTTAGTCTCAAAATCATTAGAGCCGCCGAAACCCAGATAACAAACAAATTTGGATCACGGATAGGGAACGGAGGCTTGAACTGTAAAAGGGCGTGGCTTCTAAAAATGCAGAGGAAATGCGGAGCAGGTGAGAGTGTGAGAAAATCTGGGATGGAATCCAGAAGGTGCGACAGATAAATCGGTCTAAACGAAGTGCAGAAAACTAACACTTTAAAAAGAATAATTTGTTTGAAATCATCTCTGAGCCCTGGCTGAGCAAACCTTAGGCGACAGTGGCACGAAAAAAACTTCTTAAATGTGACAAGGAAAAACCTTGAGAGGTGTCCTGTTGCAGCAACGAGGGATGATCCCCTGACCATCCTTCATTCCCTCAGGCATGGTCAATCTCCGGGACTAGAACCCTGGCCATGATTATCACTCGCTCGCACACTTTATACCTGATCAGTCCAATTCAGGTTCGGAGGGAGCTGGGCGTAACCGGCAGCACAAGGTGCAAGGCAGAAACCGACCCTAGAAACCGACCCAGAAACCGACCGGCGTGGGCCGGGTCAGGACTCTGCACCCCTGTATTTTGATGATGAAATGAAAGAGCCTTTTGAGCCTTTATGAGCCTTTTGGTGACCAGAATTTCATCGTTCAGACGCTTCTGATGAAGCATAAACCAGGTTCATGCAGAAGGCTGGGTGAGGGTGGGCACCGGGCGCGCATTCCACACCTGCAGCAGGTACGGTACGAGTCGTGTGAACGAACACTGAGCGACCCGGGTTTGAGATTAAACCAGACCTGTCTGTGTTTATGCTCTGTCACCGTCTCCCGTCTGCCAGTGTGTGTGTGTGTGTGTGTGTGTGTGTGTGTGTGTGTTTTAACCCGAGTGTCTGTTGTATCGCAGTGTACACACACACACACTGTTGAGTCCAAGTTCCTGGGCTGATCGTGTGTGTGTGTGTGTGTGTGTGTGTGTGTGTGTGTGTGTGTGTGTGTGTGTGTGTGTAGGTGGAGATCGCAGCAGTAGTGTGAGCAGTTCGAGCAGCATCCGCTCGTCAGGCAGCGGGCAGAGCAACACACACATCCTGCACGCTCAGGCTGAGGGAGTGAAGGTGACCCCCCCCCCCAAACACACACACACACAGTACTGTTTAAAGACACAAATTGACCACTCCGTCCTAAATTCATATTCAGTCACTAGATGCAGCGTCTGTTACTGGTATGTAATGTGTGTGTGTGTGTGTGTGTGTGTGTGTGTGTGTGTGTGTTACAGCTCCTGGCTACAGTGCTGTCTCAGTCAGCGAAGGCTAAGGAGCACCTGCTGGAACAGTCCAAATCCGTGGACTCATCCATCAGCACCACTAAAGGTCAGTCAGTCTCACTCGTACTCCCTCATAGGGTCCTGGATCAGTCCCTGTTGTGCCAATGGAATATATATTATTAGTTTAGACTTAACTTTCTGTATGTGTGTGTGTGTGTGTGTGTGTGTGTGTGTGTGCGTAGCTCCTGCCTCACGCAGTCAGAGTGTGTCCAGTTGTCCTGTCCATGAGTCACAGTACACCGAAAGAAAAGGAGACGACGGCAAGGTAAACACACACACACACACACACACACACACACACCCCCGTACACACACACCCGTACACACACACACACACACACCCCGTACACACACACACACACACACACCCGTACACACACACACACACCCGTACACACACACACACACCCGTACACACACACACACCCGTGCACACACACACACACACACACACACACACACACCCACACCCCCCCCGTACACACACACACACGTGTATTGGAGCAGTCCATATCCGTGCTGCTAATGCTGCTGCTGCTTTTAGAAATCCATTTCAGCTTTGTTTTAAAATATATATTTTTTTATTTGTTTCGTTTTATTTTGTAATCCCAGGTCGTGCCTCTGAGAGCCACCCACAGCCTCGTATCCTCCTGTTATTGAATGGCTGAGCAAAATTTCAGCTGCAGAATATTTTATTTTATTTATAAAATATAATAAAATAAAAATACATACCATTAGTCCCAAGGTAAGAATAAAAATAAAATCATGTAAAATAGAATAAAATAAAATGAAAAATATTCACCATTAGCCAAGTGAGCCCCCAGGTAAGAATAAAATGAAATGAAAAAAAATTAAAATGCCCATCATTGGCAATATGAGCTCTGAGGTATGAATAAAAATAAAGTAATACATTTAAAATAAATTGAAATACTCACCATTAGAAGAATTACACCTGAGACAAGAATAAACAAAAACTAATAAATTAAAAATAAAATTCCAACCATTAGCAGAATCAGTCCCCAGGTAAAAAAAATTAATTAAATAAAATAAAAAATAAAAAATACTATATAATAAAAATAATAAAATAACAGCAGAATTAACCAAAAGTAAGAATAAAATTTAAATTAAAATAACTTAAATTCACCAGCATTAGAAGAATGACCCTCCCAAGAATGAAAATGAAAAGAAATAATTAAATAAAGAAATGAATAAATAAACTACCTAGCATTAGCATAATGACACTCAGAGTAATAATTAAATTTTATATATATATAGATGATAAAAAAAAAATCCACCATTACCAGAATGACTTTTGAGGAAGATTAAAACAATAATAAAAAATCAAGTCCATTATGTCAGTGGCTGAGTGGGACAGGGATAGTAACTAGTAGTAATAAATAACTAAGTAGATCCATAACCTGCATAAGATGGTAAGAGGCGGCCTGTGGTTCGAGTCCCCGCTCACACAGTCAGTGCCATAAGGACAGATGTGAGCATAGCTAGAACAAGGTGAGTGTCCCCCAGAGGGCCCGTATTGTTAATGAGTATTAGATTCTTTTTTCCCACTTTTTGCTGAAGCTTTTCTCCATTACATGATGCTGAAATCGGTTCACACTCGCCCCCTCGGTCCATGGTGATGCCCTGCCAGCCCACACACTGTGATGCCATGCTGCCGGAGCCGTTTGCTGGATGGTTTGTGGTTTTGTTTTCAGGATGTAGCGGTGATCGGTGTGACTAAGCCCGGGCATCGGAGGAAAATGATCTCAGAGATCAGTAAGCTGAGCGTCACCGAATGGAGCCTCGACCAAAAACCGGTGAGTCCAGAGAACACATGGGGAACCCAGGGAAGCTCCTCATGTTAGTCACGTCAGAGCTCAGAAATAACATGTCAAGTCAAGTCAGATTTATTTATATAGCGCTTTTTACAATGGAGCATTGTCTCAAAGCAACTTTACAAGTTTAGATTATCTCCTAATAACTACGTCCAATCCCAAATTGAGCAAGCCTAGGGCGACAGTGGCAAGGAAAATGGGACGCCTCACAGCTCCAGAGACCCGGGTTCGAGTCCCAGTTTGCATGTTCTCCTCGTATCTGTGTGGGTTTCCTCTGACATTCCAAAAACATGCCATCCATCAGTGAGTGTGCTTGTACCCCCTGGGATGGACTGGCACCAGGTCTAGGGGTGGTCCCGTCTTGTGCCCTGTCCTGAAACCCTGAATTCGATGAAGCGGGTCACTCACACACTCACACTCATTTTTGCGTGTGATTTATTCAGACGGCAGAACATTTTTTCGAGCTCGTGTATAATGACGGTGTCCTCCTCAACAAACACGATTTTTCAGACAGCAAAAATATGACATTATTTGAAAACTTTCACCTACGACAAAAAGTCAGTGACCGATTAGCGTGGCTTCTGCGCAGCTCCTGTTTTCGTACTCGGAACTAGACTTTATTTCATCTTAAGTTGCTCGGAATCTTGTTAATGTTAATAAAAAGTAATAGTAATATTATTAATAACGAATAATAAATGATATTTGAGTAAAATGAAACTTGATGAGTAATTATAGATGCTCTCTGTGCATCTTTCTTACTATTTACGAAATCATACGTACCTTTGTGCTTTCCTGCGAGGAACAAAACTCTTGAAGAAGAACAAAAAATCTTCACTCAAAGAATACATTTTGTTGGTCTTGTCCGCTTTATGCTGCAAAATGCTATATAAAAAATATGTCACTCCTGTGTGTGTTTCCAGGCTAATCTTTGCGAGTGGCTAAACATGATCGGCCTGAGTCAGTACTACCAGGTCCTGGTGCAGAACGGCTACGAAAACATCGACTTCATCACTGAAATCACTTGGGAGGACCTGCAGGAAATCGGAATCGTCAAACTGGGTAACGAACTCCTTGTACTGTACGTTAATCGGCTTCGTTCTGCTCCGCCGAATAATTACGCCGCTAAATACGCAGTAACCCTTTCCTCTGTATGCAGGTCATCAGAAGAAGCTCATGCTAGCGGTGAAGAAGCTAGCCGAGATCCAAAAAGGCTCAGAACCACGAAACATGACGCGTAAAAAGCCTCAGGAGGCGACATCCGTCGAGTGTCCTGCCCCTGAGCGCACTTCCCCTAAAACAAACGCCTTCCAGGATGGCGACCCCAATGCCGAGATCCAGGACGTGCCTGAAAAGGAGGCGCGCCCCGTCCGGCAAAACAGCGGCGGGGGTCAGAGAGGCAGCGGGGCTTCGTCTGCTCACCCCAAAGTCCGCCCGTCCTACCACCAGGCCACGGGTCCTCCGTACACGCCGCCTCAGACGCCTACCAAAACCAAGCCTCCTTCCTCGCAGACAGTGCCGAGAAACGGAGACAGAAACGCCTCGTCTCGTTCTCCGACGCCCCGGGCGCACCAGGAGTCGCAGCAGCCCCAGGAGGTGACGCCGCAGCCAGTGTCCGTGCCGCTGCTGTGCCTGCCGCCGGAAGGCGAGGATCCCGGGAGGCAGGATTCGGAGCTGACGAAGAAGCGGGCGCACAGCCTGAACCGGTGCGACGGCGAGCAGGAGCGCAACGAAGCGGACGCGGCCAACGCCAACACCAACGTGCAGCGCCGGGTCAGCCGCAGCAACTCCGTACGCAAT
The DNA here is from genome assembly GCA_025084515.1 of Ancistrus triradiatus. NCBI lineage: Eukaryota > Metazoa > Chordata > Actinopteri > Siluriformes > Loricariidae > Ancistrus > Ancistrus triradiatus. The sequence goes on along the minus strand of JAJAGP010000449.1, from coordinate 295,665 downwards.
CAGAACGAGAAGAATGAGAAGAACGTGAACCGGGGCAGTCAGTCGTTCGCTCTGAGGCAGAAGAAGAAAGGCCCGCCTCCTCCTCCGCCCAAACGCTCCAGCTCTGCCATCTCCAGCTCCAGCACCAACCTGAACGAGCCCCCGAGAGACGCCGGCGGCGCTGGAAACCTGCTCGACATCAACTACAACCCACAAAGGCGCGCCAGCGCAGTGGAGACGGGAGGGGGTGCCGTGGAGACAGGCAGCGCCGGGAGCGTCCGGAGCATCGCCGCCATGTTGGAGATGTCGTCCATCGGAGGAGGAGCCAAAGGGCTCGCCATGCAGAGAACAACAGCGCATTTTCTGCAGGTGGGATTGTAATTAGTAGCCTCAATGATGGGAGCCGAAGGGGGTCAAAAGCAAGTGAAATTTCTCAATGAAAATGGGTAGTGTCGTTAACGTTTGTTCCTCCTCAGGTCGCTCCTACTGGAGGGAAGCAGCACGACGCCATTGGTTTGGACGGAGAAGTAATAAATCGGCGCCGGACCATCAGCGGCCCGGTGACGGACCTCGTGGCAGCCGCGAAGAAGCAGTCGCAAAAACCTGAGCCCGTTCCCGTTCAAACCCAGGGGAAGCCGGAGGACGCAAACCAGACGGTCAAGGCCGCGCCGAGGCCGAACGAGGACGGAGTGAACGGCGCCCCCCACCCTGCTCCGGAGAACACACCAAACGCAGACGTCGCCAAAAAGAAATCTTGGAGCTCCAAACCACCCCCGAACGAGGCCCGGTTTCACCTGACGGAGTCCAACACGGTCAAACGGCGCCCAAAGGTCCGAGAGAAGGAATCAGAGGATGGGTCGGTTTACCAGAACGGAACGGGCACGATCAAGAGGCGCCCGGTTTCCGACGTTGCCGTTTCCGAACAGCCAAGATCGGCGGACAAACTGGTAGAGAACACACCACCGCAGAGAGAGAAATCGGACCTTGAGGGGCACTTGGGTAAACCCGTTAAACCACCGGTGTCTCCTAAACCCGTCCTACATAACGTCAAGAGACAGGACGCTCCGGCCGCGGCGACCAAAAAAGGGGCGATTCCTGGAGCTCCTGGCAGCCCAGGTACTACACAGTGTGGCCCTTTCTCTTGCCCTGTCTTTACCCAATTATGTGAGTATTCCTCTTAAACGAAACCGCTCCACGCCCCCCTCTTATGTTTTTTAGTTTTTGATTTTGTGTCGGATCAGAAGTTTTGCTTTCTTCCCATTTTTGTTCCTATTGAGTGAGCCATGGTGATTCTCCACCTTCTGTTCCTTCTTTTTTTGTCAAAAATCCTACACACATTCTCACACCCTGACAAGAAAATAAAAAGTGAAACCAAAATGATTTTAGACTAACAAGGTTATAGATGAGACGGTTAGCGGCTGTGTTCCAAATCACAAACTGCTGTACTAAATAAGGCCGTTCTACTTACTATTGAGTAAGAGGTTTGAGACAGCGAGTAGCTTGTGGCTTTTAGACTCGAGACTCGACTGGGACTTGTACACTACAGGTTCAAGACTTGCGAGGACTCGACTCGACTGGGACTCGAATGCTACAGACTTAAGACTTGACTGGGACTCGTTATAGACTCAAGACCTGACTGGGACTAAACTCGGGACACCAGCTACAGTCTTGAGACGACAGTTGACTCGGACTCAACTGGGACTCAAGACTCGGAAGCTAGACCCGGTTATTAATAATCTGCCGCGTTATTTAGTAAGCGGTTTGGGACGCAGCCTTTAGTTTAAGAAGACACAGAAACATTGACTCTCACATCCCCCCTAGTGGCCACATAGTGCATTACATATTGACTGTACCACTATAATGGTTTTTTTGTAAGTTTTTTTTTAAAAATATGTCCGTCATAAAAACATATTTATGTCTAGAATTGTTCATTTTTTTTATGTGACCCTCTGACTGACCCGTTCCTGTAGTCCAGTCCAGTACATTCATGTCTCCATCCATTCTGCTCCACCCTCTTTTACGTATTAAATGTCTTATTAAACAGTATGAATTCCTCCTCTGAGCCGAGCCATGATTATTAAGAGTTCGGCGTACGGGGAGGATCGGGTAATTTTCCTTCCTTTGATCTCACTCCGTCTCGTTTTGCTGCAGTTGAAGGGAAGAAGGTTCCTCCTCCGGTCTCTCCGAAGCCCACCCCTCCCCCTACGGCCCCCAAACCCAGCAAGAACGTCATTCAGAAAGCCGCCGTCACCTCACCGGTGTCGCCTGCCAATCAGTACGGCGTCATCGTGACGACCGCCACGCCTCCCATTACGCCCACCAACCCCACTAAAACGCCGCCGTCGCCGGCTCAGAGCCCGCAGACCCCCGTCACTCCGCCCATCAAACCACCTCGTTCCTCCATCGGGGGCGTGTCCATGGACGCCGGGGGCGGGACCTCGCAGGGTCCCGAGGTCAGCGGGCCGGTGAACGTGGAGGCGGTGCGTCAGAAGATGGAGGAGACGAGTGCGTCGCTGGCTGCTGCTCTGGAGGCCGTGGAGCAGAAAATCAAAGAGGACCGGAACAGAGAGTGAGACGCACTTACATCAAACGGGGCGTGTCTGTGGGAGGGCGGGGGCCAGGGTGAGGCGGAGCTTAAGGTATTGGACCTGACCTTCCAGGGCTCTTCAGTCTGCTGCTTCAGCCTCAGACTCACGGCCCGACCTGGGCACACACACCAGGGAACTGAGACTTGACTCGAATTCATACACCGCAGACTCGACCCAATTACACGCCTTGGGACTTGGGACTGACTCGGACTCATAGAAAATTAGACTTGGGTTCGCAGACCTGAGACTGGAGACTTGACTCTGAATCGCATACCAGAGCATCGGACTCGCAAGCGAGGGACTGGAGCCTCAACTGTAATTCACCTGCCAAAGACTAGAGACTCTTGACTCAGACTCACACTCTAGAGAGAATCGAGACTCAAACCTTAGAGGTTCGACTCGGATTCATACGCCAGAGACTCTCAACCTGACTTAGACTCAAACAACAGAGACTCGAGAATTGACCTGGACTTGCATGTCAGAAAGTCGAACCTGGACCCGAACTTTTCTTCGTAATGTACGGTAACGTTGGCTTAGGATCAGAACCCTACAGACGGAGCGCTTAATAAAATCTGTAGATGAATAAGTAACTGTAGGGAGATGGGGTACTGACGTAGAGTGTGTGTGTGTGTGTGTGTGTGTGTGTGTGTGTGTGTTGCAGCTCGGCGGCTGAGAATAAGAGCACAGTGAGCATCCTGGACGATATCGGCAGCATGTTCGATGACCTGGCCGATCAGCTGGACGCCATGCTGGAGTGATGAGCACAAAGCGACCGGCCGAGGCGTCGCTTGTTTATTTATTTATTTATCTCCCCTCCCTCACCCCCGATTAGAGGACCAACGTTAGCGTGTGCGCGCTCTGTTATGTTTATTTGACTGTACAGCTTTTGGGACGTCGGCCCTGGCCCCGCCCCGCCCCGCCCGAGTCTCTGGCGTTTAGTTGAACCCGTCCCTGTATATGAACTGGTTCTGATTATGGTGTGTGTACGACGTGTAAGCATGAGGAAAGTTTTTAAAATCGCTACCGAACAGAGTCATGCATCGATCAGTACAGTAATATAAATATATACAGAAATATAAATATATATAGAAATATTTTATTGTTTTTAATCCCATGGTATATGCAGTGTTACGTTCGCAATATCTACGACCACGCAAATGCAGATCGTTTGTTTTTTATTTCAGAGCAAAGCTATCGGACGTGAGCTCGGTTTCGAATTTGTTTTTTACGTAGATCTACGTCGTGTAGGTGTGTATGATTTCGGGTCCTGTACCTCTGCCCGCGGTTACGCCTCCTCTTTTATACCCGCGTCCCAAACGCTCCCCTTCTAACTAAAACAAACTGAAACCCGCCATGTTTCCTCGTTTCATTCCTCGCTTCACTGGGCTTGAACTCGAACCCAAGTCTCTGATGCTCCAAGGTGCTGCCCATGTCCCTGAACGGGGTCAAACAGGGTGCCAGTCCATCGCAGGGCACTAAGACTAAAGTCGCCGGTTCCAGTCCTGGCAGTGCCCTCCTGGCGCATTAAGAAGCGAGTGGCACTGGGGCTGTGGGTCTGACCTTAAAGCACAGCTACAGGGGGCACTCTTCTGACCCTTCTGACCCTTCCGAAACGAGTACCTGAGCTGAACGTGGCGTTTCCGTGAACGGGTCACAAAGTGGAGAATATTACAGGCTTGTAGCTTAAGCCTTTGTCACATCATCCACTAGGGGGCAGAGTAGAGCCCAGACAGCATTACTGAGTCGTGTACAGCAGCTCCCTCAGCCACTCCTCTTATTCAGACAAATATTCTTCCTTTTCGGTTGGTTCTAGCATTTGGGATGGAACCTGTATCACATTTTCCTGCAGTGTCTCGTGTGCCTTAACACGACCGGTGACCTCACACACACACACACCCCTTAAACGTCGAGATCTGACCCCCTTCTAAACAGATCTCGATCTGAACAGGATGGATTTATCGATTACCGCTTAATCGAGTCTCCACTGTTACTAAGACTATCACTATTTAAGAAAGCTTAAAAACACGTTTCAATTATTGTAGGTTTAATGCCAACTTGCGCACCCGGGCACGTGCCAGCGCCTCTTATCTAACCGAAGACTATATTAGGATTAACGTTATGTTTAGCAGTCCTCACAAACTCACAGTCCCTCTAAATATTCGTCGGATATTTATAACGAAGCATTACATTCCTGATTCCAGACAGCTGCTACAAATCAGAAGACCTGCAGTAAAAGGTGAAGAGCGGCTTATTTACTACCACTATCCACATTTATAAACTACATTCACCGCAGTGACACCCAACCCTGTGCTGCTCACTTTTTAGAAACAAACTGTTTATGAAGACCGAATGTTAAAGACCAGATTTATAAACTCAACTCAAGGACCAAAACTCAAAAAGGGACCCAAAGAAGTTGTAGAGTTACAAATAAGCAAAGGCTAAATATTGAAAGAAAAGAAAATATGAGTAGACTATAATAAATTCAAGTAAATATTTTATGGAGTATAAAAAACAGAATATAAAACTATAAAATGTAAGACGCTAGAGTATAAAGTAAGTAAAATAATAAATAAAAATTGTATAATAAAGTGCAGTTTTTCCTTGCTAAGTTTACGCTCTAAACCTGTTTCTGATTTACAAACTGGAGTTTTTATGGCAAAAACCAGTAAGTTAGACCCGCCGTTTATGAAGACCGGATGTTACACGTTACTTTTTGAAACGCAGCAGATTTATAAAAATCCGCCCTACCTGAGCAAACCGGGGCCACAGTGGCCACAACTCCACACGGACCAACACTAAAAACCTTACCTAATCAATGTTTACAGTAATAGTTTAAATAAACAAAGGCTAAATGTTAATTGTATGCTATAATAAATAACAAAATCTATTATGAAAAGTATAAAAACAGAGAATATAAGACAATAGTGTATAAAACAAATAAAATGAATTTAATAAAGTGCAGCTTTTCCTCGCTAAGTTTACGCTCTAAATCCGTGGACCTTTGCGATGGAGATCAGTTTCTGAAGTGTAAGCAGTTCAAAGCGGTTTTTCTTGTACAAGTTTTTAAACAAAAGCACTCCAGTCCCCCGCAGTTAAAACAGAAACGGTTTGAATAAAATGCTCTGCGCTAGCTCCTGGGTATCTTACAGTCCGGCAGAATGAGTCCAAAATAACTTTTATTGTATTAACCTTTGAATGAAAAGCGTCTTTAGTCCCAGAAAATCAGCTCCAGTTGATGCGAGTGAGATTTTATAACATCCTATTTATAAAAGTGTTTGATTCTGAGAACTGACTTTGGTCCCTTTAATCCTGTAGCCAGTAGCTATCGGAGCTCGTCTCTCTCTGAAGCAGCCGCTCACCAGCCCCATGTGTTTGCGACAGAGGTGCAGAATTTCGGCCCGTGCCCCCGTGCGCCCCTCCTCATTTCTCTGTACGTGCCTTGGCTTGGTTGTTCTTCTCTTTTGAGTGTTTGCGTAGAAACGGTGTACAGAAACGTGCGATCGCTTTTCTTCTTTTGTACATAAACGGCTAAAAAACTCACTTTGATTCTTCGTTATCCGTTTTAAGACGAGTTTCAGATCCCGAAATATTATCGTGCAAAAAATATTATAAAGTTTAAAATGTATATGGGTTTTATTTTCAGCCTGGTTCGCAGAGACATTTATTTAAAAAAAAAAGATGATTTCCTGCACGGCTCGCCTGCCTGCCTGCGTGTGTGTGTGTGTGCGTGTGTGTGTGTGTGTGTGTGTGTGTGCAGGCTGTGTATTGTGTTCATGTTCCTGCTGTTGGTTCGTATTGAGCTGTGTTCATATCGGCGTCGGGAAACGTGGTGTGCTTGCAGTGATGCACCATAAAAAAACACCTGCTCTAAATAAATGTTGTACACAAACACACGGCTGGGGATGGATTATTGATTATTGATTATAAAGGGGCAGTATCCACCGATCAACTTAGAGGTCTGTTCCTGTCGGTGATCAGATCTCACCTATAATTCCATTATTACAGCTGCAGGCGGCCCTTTAACGGTTTACATGTTATGAACTAGTCCTGATCTGTAGCCAGTACCCACGTACTAATGCGTACAAGTGAGCTTAACTAAGTGCACCCAACGATCATAACTAGGCAGTCTTACCCAAGTCATCTCAACTATGTAATCTTACCTAAAGTGATCTTACCCATGTTATCTTAAGCAAGTAATCTTAGTCCTTATTAACCGCTCGTTAATCCTTTGTGCTTTAATTACCTGATGAAGTGACTCAGGCGCCGATCCTGCTCATGGAACGTAGTTGTAAATACCAAACATGGAAAAAACTACAAGAAATGTCTCTCTATCACTATCACACACACACACACACACACACGTGGAGTTTGTGTAAATCATGAAGACTGGTTTATTTGCGTGGGATCAGGCTCCTCCCCCAGGTTACTGAGCCCTTCTGATGTCAGCAGCCTGTGACTCCATACTGATTATTGTTCATCCACAAACATCAGGATACTCGGTTATAAACAGATCCAGTCAGGAGGGGGCGGGGCTGCTTACACTAACAGCAGAAGTTCTTACAAACAAGGGGAGGGGCATTCTCAGAAAAAAAAGAAAAAAAAAAAAAGAAAAAGTGTAACTGTGGCACCAATACCCATCGATCAGTACTTAGTTTTGGCACGATACAGATCTCATCGTGATGCCCATCATTACACCTTTCAGTCTGGAACAGCGGCCTAAATCTTACCCTGGCATCCTATGGTCAGACAAAGCTGCCTTTCAGATCAATAGGTGGCAACGCCAGATCTCACGGTACCATCTTTAGATCAGCAACGCCCTCCGGTGCCCTCAATCTCTCAGTCTTGGGTTGAGATCTCACTGTGGTACAACCAGGTCTCGCTTTTTGATCGTGCACCTCACCATGGTGTCCTCACCATGCCATCCGCAAATCCTGCAATTCCACTCTGATGTCACCGTGCCATCTTTAGCCCTAGATCAGCGGTGCCCTCTGGTGTCTTTGATCTTTCACAGGCTTTCAGTGATGTGATCTCAAAACAAAACCTCTTTATCTTCAAGGAGCCACACCACCACAATATCTGCCCATGGTGCCCTCAGCTCTCACCACACCACCCCCAGCTCCTGCAAAGCCATTCAGATCTCAGCATGCCAACCTTAGGTCCTGCCACACCGCACCTAGATCTCCCCACCCATATCTCACCATGCCACCCCCAGATCACGCACAGCCTTGAGATCTCACCATGCCAACCTTAGATCTCAAAACCACGTTAATGGGTCTCACTTAATCTTCACAAAATATCGCAGCAAATCTCACCCCCAGATCTCGCCATGCCTTTTAGATTTCAGCATGCCATTGTTGGATCTCGCCATGCCACCCCAGACCTCACGCAGCCAGATCTCACAAAAAGCCTTTGAGATTTCAGCATGCCACCCTTAGATTTTGCCACACCATCCCCAGATTTCCCAACGCCACCCTTAGACCTCGCTACAATGCCCCCAGAGCTCGCTATGCCTTTTAGATTTCAGCATGCCACCTTTACATCTCATTGTTTCCTCATGATCTCGTGATGCCAGCCCAAGACCTCGCAAAGCCACAGACAGTTCACCATGCTACCCGTAGACCTTGCCACCCTGTCCCTAGATCTCACAAAGAGAGAAACTGACATTTCACAAAGTCACCCTCAGACCTCGTAGAGTCACCCCGTCATCTCCTCACCACGCCCTGTGAAAGTGGCAGAGCGCATTAGATCTTTCTACCAGTCGTGCAGTGGAACACATTCTCCATTTCAGGGGGTGCAGGGGGTGCCCCTCTCTCCCCACCCTCCATAAGGAAGCCAAACGGAGAAGGTCTGAACTCGTTTCTCGGTTCCGGTTGGATGAGGCTGAGGAATTAAGAGCTGCAGTCTTCCTCTGCCAAACTATCCTGCTGCCAGGATGAACATGGGTACAGACCGGGCATGGGCATTATTAGTGCTCGGGCAGAGGTTAGAGGTTAAGATGATTCAACTCTGATCTTGTAGTTCAGTCCCATTAGAACAGGTTCGATGTACAACACCATCACATTCTGCTAACATATAAAAAAAAAAGTCTATTTACAAAAAAACGTGTGTGTGTGTGCGCGTGTGGTGTGTGTGTGTGTGTGTGCGCATTGTGTGTGTGTGTGGTGTGACTGGAATGTTCATAAGCTGACACACACACCACACACACACACACACACACACCCACACACACCACACACACACACACACACCACACACACACACACACACACACACACACACACACACACACACACACACACACACACACACACACACACACACACACACACACACACACACACACACACTGCAGTCCCAGGTCTGAGCAGGGTGAGCTCACGCTCGGCAGTCCCGAGTCCATGTCACCAAAAGCTCTAATCCAAAGGCAGAACCCCGCTCCGGTCCAGCTGTGACCCCTCCTCTACATCAGATGCCTGATACACAGCTGGACTGGTGCTGGACTGGTCGGGTCGGGGCGTGGGGTTAGTCCTTAAAAGTCCATGGTGAGAGAGCAGGAGTTGTTTAAAGTTTAGCAGGTCCAGACCTGAGAAGGAAAGATTAAGCTTGGTATGAAGCCACTGACCCGAGTTACTCCTCATTAATGCCTACAATTCCCAGAATGCCGCTGTGATAACATAGGACTGATACAGATCTCTGGACCGTAAACCGCCCTCAGACACCGGCCTTAATGCAGCATGCTGCCCTCATTCCCAAACACCTAACACCCCCACGCCCTCGCCCGCAGGTGTCCCGGTGCCTCCCCTCAAGTCCCGCCCTTCTACCTCCAAAGCCTCCCCTCGAGGTCCCATTGCCCCCATAAGGCCCTGCCATGTGCTGTTCCTAATGCCGGCCCTCGGCCTCTCCTTACTGTCACCCACCTCTGCCCCCTGGCATTAGTGTACCACCAACAAAAAAGCATTCTGGGAAATGTAGGAAATATCAGGCTGCAGTATTTAGTACAGACCTTCACAGTGCTGTCCACTGCACCAGAGAAAAGGCGCCCCCTAGAGACGGCCAGCGCTGTGACACTGCCCTGATGGCGCAGCAGGGTCTGAGTGCAGATCATGTTATCCATACTCCAGACCTGCGCACACACACACACACACACACACACACACACACACACGATTCAACAAGTACAGTTACTCACATTAGGAATAATGTTACACAGGCTTGTTTTTAATGTGTGTGTGAGTGAGTGAGTGAGAGAGAGAGAGACACACAGACACACGTACTCTGAGAGAGCGATCGTAGGAGGCACTGAAGACTTTGGTCTGGTCCGGAGTGGAGATGACAGCCAGAGCATAAACAGTTCCTACATGACCTGTCAGAGTCCGGACCTGCTCTTTAGACTCGATATCCCACACCTGCACCATCAGGGAAACAGAGGGAGAGACCTGCATTATTACTGCATTATTATACTGTGCTTAGGGCTACGGTTGTACGGCCGCACACAGCCAAAAGTACTGGGACACAAACCCACAGTGGCCAAAAGTATTGGGGCACAAACCCACACTGTTTCTACTTGCCACGTTTCAAGCACTGTTGTAGTTCCCTCATCAAATGCAGATATAGATATAGGTATAATTATGATTATAATACTGTATAGTTTCAGACTCCTCGGACATTTGGCAGCTGCTGCCTTTAATTACGGGGTTGCCAGATTCCACCGATGCTGGGCCAACTGGGCAGCATTCAGTCCAAAAGATGACACGAGATATTCAACACTTTTATAAAATAATCTTTAATGTAAGGGTTTTAAGTTTATTTAACATCGGCTCTACTATGATACGTTTATCTAAACGCTTCAGTTTACGATACATTCAACTTACGATGGATTTTTTTCGGAACGTAACCCGAGTGCAAGTCAGGTTCAAACCAGAAATAAGCCTTAAAAAGCTGCAAACCACAACGAGATTACTAATAATTATACGTGAAAGCGTGGACCTGGCAACCGGCCGCTTCTGGTTGACTTCACATACCAAGTCTGCGGCGTGGGGTTCAGGACGGAGCCGGTTACTCACGTGGATCAGGTTCTCATAGGTGCCGCACACGATGTGATGGTTGGTGACGGCGATGGAGTAGACGCTGCCCCCGGAGGTCTGGAGGACGTGGACACACTCAAGGGAGCGAATATCCCAAATCTGAAAGGAGGGAAAGATGGGCGTGGCTTGAATACTTTATTTTTCGTTTATAAGAATATGATGAGTTCGAGTCCAAGTCCTGTGCAGTGCTCCCACCACCCTCTGGACTGTAGTCTCTGCATAAGGACCAGAATGTGGATAGCCAAAATCTCATAATAAAACTCAGAACAGCCTGAGACTGGCCCGGCTCTGACCTTTATGGTTTGGTAGGACCCGCTGTACAGGTGGTTCTGGGACGCCACCAGAGCTCTGACCCAGTGGTTCAACCCGGTCAGCTCCTTCTTCAGCTTCAGCTCTGTACCGACGATGTCCCACACCTACACACACACGCGCGCTTTCACTTCACTAACAGTTTCAGGATCTGTTCCTAAATTTAAACTGTTATATTAAATAAATCTCACTCTTTCACTGCTTATGTATGTACATTGTAGTATCTGGAGAACCTACCAAATCACAAACTATGAAATCAGACACCTAATCATGTCTTTTTGTGCTGTTTTTAGGTCTGAAATCACAGGAATCATACATTTTATACATCAGTAGAATGACCCTGCCCTTCATCTGCATAACTCCGCCCACAGCTCTTAGGTCAGTCTGAGTCCAGGTAAATTGTTTCTTAAGCATAAAAGCGTATTTGAAGTATTTAAATATTTATAACATATTAGGAGTTGTCGTTCGGGCTCACGCGAGTCAATTCAGTGTTTCAAATCCCTAAGCACTAGGAGTCGACTCCTCACAGAAACTGAATCGACTCATGCCACTTTGAATCACTGAATCATTTAAAGCAGTTATACAGCATGAGAAGGTGCTGTGGGGTTTGGGATTGAGTGTCAACCTTGCCCCAGGTGTGTGTGTGTACCTTGATGGCTTTGAGAGAGCCGCTGAACAGCATGTTGTGGGAGGAGACGAGCGTACACACGGGGTTATCGTGGGCACGGATGGTGTTCACCTTCTGCAGATTCTGGATGTCCCACACCTACACACACACACACACAGTACATCATAACACACGCAGTTAAACCTGTTCTTGTTCAGGAGAACGGTTCTGATCATGAAAATATTTATAATGGGAGCCTCTTTCCATGACCTCCTATGGGGAAATTCCTACCTTGTTCCTGCATGTAACAGGGCTCATTTTGGCAGCTGGTTTTGATTTAGTTTTAGGTTTTTGACTAAACTTTATATTCATGTTAGTCACATTTTAGTCATTTAACTATTGTGAGGTTTCGTTTCAGTCGACGAATGCTTAAAAAAAAGGTATTTTATTCAAATTTCATTCACATGTTTTTAACGTTTTTACTATTTTACTAATGGTTATTACTATTATTATTCCTAACTTTCATAAACAATTGCTTAAAAGATGCTACCGCCACTGTTCCTTCAAATTCTGCAGAATTTGGCTTTACTGAATCTTAATATGAACACGCTGATCATTTTACTGAGATGACTTAATTAAAACCGCAGTGTGTCATTAATCAGTCTCAGTACGGATTTAAGAGGAGTTTTTAATATATATAACTGGTGCAACTACAGAACGCGATCTATTCACTAAAGACTCTCTGATATTTCAAAAAAATCTAAACCCTCTGAAAACTCCCTGCTTTCTCTTGCTTTAATTTCCCTTCTTTTAATGTGTAAGATTTTCCTGTGTCTTATTCACATCATCAGCTTAAACAAAACAAAAACACGGATGAAGATGAAAGCAGGAAGCTTTTTATAGTTTGTGTTTCTTAGATAAATAATCAGATGCTTCCATCCAGTCCCTGTGAGCTTTATCTCCATCATTCTCCAGCCTTTCAGTTCTATCCCACCAGATCTTTTCTTTAATATCCATGTTCTAGAGGAAGCCTGTTGCTCGTCCTATAAGCTCTCGATGAGCTGTTCTGCCCGACGACCGAGATCTGATTGGTCAGCCTGATTTTAACGCAGAAATCAGAAAAGGCTCCGATTAAACATGTTACGCAGCGTCTCGGGCCAGCAGCTTCGGAGTCGGTGTGAAACAGCCTTAATAATGAACTAAACATGGGGGAAAAAAAAAATAAAAATAAAAAAATAAAAAAGGTTTGGGCATTATGGTTTCGTTTTTAATTCAATCACGAAAAGGCTAATACATTTAGTTTTTGAATGTCAGTTTTCGTCAATGAAATTACCAGTAGTATGCCCTGAGCCTGTGTGTGTGTGTGTGTGTGTGAGAGAGAGAGTGAGAGAGAGACTTACGATGATGGTACAGTCCGCTGATCCGCTATACAGTCTGTTCCTGCAGAGGAAATGGATGTGATGTCATTATTGTGTCATATTTGTTAACACTGTTAGGTAAAAACTTCCCTTTAGATCTTATTAGTGTGGTTATTAGTGTGGTTATTAGTGTGGTTATTAGTGTGGTTATTAGTGTGGTTATTAGTGTGGTTATTAGTGTGGTTGCCTATATAGGCGATCACACTATTGTTATCCGATTCTGAACATTCCGAAATTTTCGACGCGTATCAACTGCCGCAATTTTTGAGATATCGACCCCGTTCCAGTGCCACTGCGTCCGGTCTGGTCGGGAATGGTGTGCTTGTATAGGGCTTTCCGGTCTGACTTTGGGAGGCCCCACAGGGGCCCCGCAAAGTCCCAAATTGCTCCCATAGGAAATGAATGGGCCAAAAGTTAACAGATCATAACTCAGTCAGTTTTCGACCTACGGCCACGAAATTTGGCAAGCTTGGTCCCGGGTGCAATCTGAGGTGACATTGATGCCCATGGTGCCCCTATGGACCCCGGGTGGGCACTGGGGCCCCTGGTGTGGCCAATGACTGTAACTCAGTCAGTTTTCGACCTACGGCCACGAAATTCCGCAAGATTGATCCGGGGTGCAAACTGAGATGACATGTGATGCCCATGGGGCCCCTATGGACCCCGGGTGTGCACTGGGGCCCCTCGGGGGGCCAATGACTCTAACTTGGTCAGTTTTTGACCTACGGCCACGAAATTCCGCAAGCTTGGTCCCGGGTGCAATCTGAGGTGACATGTGATGCCCATGGGGCCCCTGTAGATCCCGGCTGGGCACTGGGGCCCCTGGCGGGCCAGTGACCATAACTCAGTCAGTTTTCGACCTATGGTCACAATATTTGGCAGGCTTGGTCCCGGGTGCAATCTGAGGTGACGTGATGACCTTTGGGCCCATGAGGTACACTAAGGGTCGACCATTGCAGAGTGGCAATCACACTCGCATTTTCTTTAGGATAATTCACCTCTCTAATTTCATCAGAAGCTCGTTGTTACTTCTTGTATTTATTCCCGTTTTTCCCACCGATCAGCCAAACCGGCTCCATCCCTCATTAAAAGCGGTCGCGTTTCCGTGGTTACCCTCTGACTGGGATTGTGGGTAATGCAGTGTTACTCACCCCTGAATGCAGAGAGCTAGGACGATGCCGTCATGCCCCTCCAGAGTCTTCTGGCACTTGTAGGTGGTGCAGGTATCCCACACCTCTCTCACACACACACACACACACACACACACACACACACACACACACACACACACACACACACCTGTAAAACACCAGAGATTGGTAATACAGGTCGAACAGAGTCTGCTGAGAGCCGGATATGGTACCTTTATGGTTTTATCGGAGGATCCGCTGAAGAGCAGATCACCTGTGGAGTAAACACACAGGCACCACACGGGGCCCTGGTGCCCCACAAATGTGCCCTTACACTTAAAGATCTGCTGAGGGTCGTAGGCTGGAACACACACACACACACACACAGAGAAACAACACCTCAGATCACTGATAGCTTTGTTCCCAGCTCGATCAATAATGGATTCTACAGGACGTGGCTGCCTGACCGGTGGAGCTCCCTCAGGGGCAGCTTGGCTTCGGACTTGATGGAGCAGATAGAAACTGAGATACAGGTTACAAAGTTCTAACGTTCTGAGGCTCCAACATTCACAGGTTCTAAAGTTCTGAGGTACCAGGTTTAAAGGAGCTAATGTTGAACAGTTTAAGGCTCCAATTTTCCTACATGTTAGTTCTCGACATTCAAAGATTCTAAAGTCCAAAGGCTCTGAGGTTCTTAGAATTAGATATACTGTGGTTCTAAGGTTCAGAGATTTTGAGTTACAAAGGTTCTAATGCTCTCAGAGTTTCTGATATTCTGTGGTCCCAATGTTCTGATATTCAGAAGTTCTAGGTTTCTCAGGTTCGGATATTCACAGATTGACGAGGTTTTAAGTTTAAGGTTTTGCGATTCTAAAGTCTGAAAATTCTGATATTCTGTAGTTCTAAGGTTCTAATGCTCTCAGATCCCACGTTCTGTGATTCTGAGGTTCTAAGGTTTTAAGATGCTATGGTTCAGACATGCTAAGGCCTTGAGGTTCTAACATTCTGAGATACTACGATTCAGAGGTTCTAAGGTTTCAGACTGCCGACTTCATGATGTCACTCCATCATTTTAATGTAATTTCTTATTAAACGAGGCTTTTATTCAATTAAAATGATGATTTTACACTTTTCTATATAACTATATAAACAAAAGTATTGGGACGCCTCCAGATTAGACCTACAGATACTCAGAGAATACTCACAACCCAGGATGCCCATGTTGAGCCTGGCATTAATATGTGAGAGCTCGTCCTGAAAAGAGAGAGAGAGAGAGAGAGAGAGAGAGAGAGAGAGAGACAGCGAGCTTCATGTTATTTAATGATCTCTCGTCCTAAATGATTTAACCAGAGTCGGTGCTGGAGCTCACGTTAAGCATAGAGGCGTCCCTCCGAAACTCCATCAGATCCTCACTCAGCTTACTCTGGTTCTCATCCAGGACGTCTGCACAGCAAGATCGAGATCATCATCAACACAGAGACACACACACAGACACAAACAAACAAACAGACAGACAGACAGACAGACACACACAGACAGACCCCCTGAATACAGCCGTACCAAATTTGAGCTCGAGGTTCTTCTCCAGCTGGTCCAGTTTTTCGGAGAGTTTCCCCAGCATGGAGCGCAGGAAGGAGATGTCCTGATCCTTCTGAGCCAGAGTCACCTACAGAGGGAGCAGGGTACGGGGTAACACACACACTTAAGGGGGAGGAGGCAGATGCAGCCCCGCCCCCTCCTCCTGTACTCACCTGCATTTCGTGGAAGCGATCGTCCGTCTGCTGCAGGAACTCCTTCAGCCCCTCGAACTTACACGAGTCCAGGTGAGTCTCATACGTGTCCTGATTCCCAATGAACGTACACCTGGGAGGGGTATGGGGAGGGGGCATATTTAATTTATTTCCTTAAAAAAAAAAAAAAAAAAAAAAACTTTGAAAGTAAAATCAAACACTTTTTCAACTTCTTTGTGTATTTATTAAATCCTAATCTGATTTTTATTATTTTTTTGAATCCAGATGATTTAACTTAAAAATACCTTTATGTTTATTTACACATCTATTATTCAAATTATAAAATAATTTGTTTAATTATTTTATTTTTTGACAATGAATGCAAGTGAAAGGTAATTTTTAAAAATAATCTATACATTTTAAAAAATAAAACAATATGTTCTAAATATCGTTATAATGACCTTTTTTATAATCATAAAACACATGTTTTAGGCCATTTTAAAATAATGACCTAAAATATTTAAAATGAGAGAGGAGAGATCATCCTTCCCCAACACTGCAGCAGCGACCCCTACCCAGCCCATGTGACTGGCTTACACCATTATTTTTTTTTTATATTATTTCTGTCCAGATTTATTTGAGATAAATATATGTTTAAATGTTTATTATTTATCTTAGGTCCTAACCATTAATGTTAAAATAAATTAAAAATTTTGAAATTAAAAATAAATTATTTTGATTAAAAAATAGATTAAACAGCCATTTAAACTACTTATTATATGTAATACTAAATAATATAATCAGAATGACCTAAATGTAAAAATTTAAAATATATAAAAACAAGCATATTAACAATCGGTCTACAAATGTAATTTTATTAAGTAAAGAAAAATATTAATACATAAATAAATACTTAAAAATAATTTTTAAGTACCATTTATTTAAAAAAATAATGTAAGAAATTATAAGACCAATTTATAACAATAAAAAAAAAAAAATAATAATAATAATAATAATTGCCCACACAGACCCGTATTTGGAGTGAGGGCACTTGATGTGTTCACACTCCTTCAGGTGAGCCTCCAGGTTCATGGTGAGCAGAGGGGGGCAGCTCGGGTTATTGGGACATCGCACCGGCCTGTAGTCACAGCTCACCTCATGATCTCTAACACACACACACACCTAAATAAACAGCTGTATTAGGGACTAAAGACGCAAACATCAAAGCGCCCTCTGCTGTCACCTGATCATCACTGCAGCTCATTTCTCCTCTGACATCCTAACCCATTTATTTTATATATTAATAATGACAATGCTAATAATAATAATAACTGATGATCTGATGACTTCAGATCAGCTCTCACTTCCTGGTGCTGAGTTTGATGGTGAAGGGGCAGCCGAGCGGGTCCACCTCGAAGGCGGCGGGTTTTCCGGCGGCGGTGGGACGGACGCCATATTTACAGTGGATGAAGAGCTCTCCGATCTGCTCGGCCACCGCGATATTATTCACCACCACCGTCAGCTTCGAGTTATCCACGGGGCATTTCTCTAACACACACACACACACACCATTTTAAAGCCAAGAAACTTTACAAAAACTTTACACTGTCCAAATTCTTTCTGCTACATGGGCACCGAGTTTACATTTATCCCCAAAATGTTCCGTCACCCCCCTTTCAAGTCAAGTCAAGTCAGATCTATTTATATAGCGCTTTTTACAATGGAGCATTGTCTCAAAGCAACTTTACAAGTTTAGATTATCTCCTAATAACTACGTCCCATCCCAAATTGAGCAAGCCTAGGGCGACAGTGGCAAGGAAAAAGGACAGTTCTAGGAAGAAACCTTGGGAGGACCAAGACTCAAAAAGGGACCCAACCTCCTTGGGCGGCGTAGATGATTTCATCATGGGTTACTCAAAATATGCACCTCCATCCTGTTTATTACGGGTTTGTACGTACCTGAGGTTAAGGCGCATCTCCTGCAGAACGTGTGCTACAGAAAGAAACAAGAAATTATAACGATTCTTATTATAACTATAATCATTATTACTATTATTCTGTTACTGTTTTTAATATGATTACTAATACAATTATACTACTATTATTACTATATTTACCACTACTACTGTTATTATTACGATTATTATTATTATCACTATTATTATTATTATTAAAAAGCTTTTCTTTTTAGATTTTGTTTTAAACATATTTTCTGTTGAAATTTTTTATAATTTATCTTGGATCCTAACCATTAATGCTAATGCTAATGTAAGCATTAATAAGCATTAGCATTGTAAGCATTTTTATTTATTTTCGAGTAAAAAACTGAATCAAAAGAATGGCTGAATTGGCCATTATAATCTTATTATATGTAATACAATATAATAGTAGTTATATGCACTTAACATCAGAACTATCTAAATAAATATTTAAAAAATTGTCTAAACAGAATTTTATTATACAGTAATTTTGTCATTTATATGTAATCTAAATCAGCCAAGCTTTTTTTTTAAATTAAAATCATTTAATAAACCATAAACTATTTATTAAATAACTGATTCAAATAATTATATTATTTAAATAATTAAATAAAATATAAATCATATATAATGAAATAATTTATATTATTATATATTACAATAAATAATAATGAAATTCTTAAAAAATAAGTAAATTATAATACTCCTACATATAGTACATATTTTTGCTATTATATTGTTTTATTTTTTTAATAGCTATTGAAAAAACATTTTGGTGCCTGACCAGGAAAATCCAGGCAAAAATGTGGAGGATTTTTTATAGATTTTATTATTTTTATTATTATTATTAATAAAAACACCGATTTATGAGAGCCTGAGTGTTAGACTGACCCCACAGGTGGTGATGACGGGGTCCTTAAACACGTTACAGCACAGCTGGCAACACAGCTTCACCGAGGGCTGCTCAGCAAACACCTGAGGATCCTGATACACACACACACACACACACACACACACACACACACACACACACACACACACACACACACACACCACACACACACACACACACACACACACAGTATAATATAATCAGCTCTTTATTGTTGTAAGTTGGTGTTGTGATACTGAAGCTCAGTCTGAATCTGTTTCTGACACAATCTGCTGATCTGCCAGTGGCAGATGTGCTCTGTGTGTGTGTGTGTGTGTGTTGTGTGGTGTGTGGTGTGTGTGTGTGTGTGTGTGTGTGTGTGTGTGTGTGTGTGTTCTCACCGTATCCTCCTCTTCCTCGTGCAGTGAGAAAGTGGATCTGAGAGAAATGTTGGATTCAGAGTGGAGAGAGCGGACTGAGATCACAGAGTCCGACCGACGGGGAGTACCGATGGGGGGCTACGGGCGCACACACACGGGCGCACACACACGGGCACACACACACGGGCACACACACACGGGCACACACACACGGGCACACACACACGGGCACACACACACATTTTATTAAGTCCACAGCTCTTTAGAAATGTGATTTATGATAATGATTCTTTGTTTGCATTTATTATAATTAGGTAATAACTAATGGTGGCTATATTCACCATCCCGTCATCATCGTCTCTCGGGGAGAAGTTCAGAGTGCTGGTGGAGGACGGAGTCCGGCGGTGCTGCTTATAATTACTGGACGCCTCGGCTGAGAGAAGAAATTACACTCGCTCACTAACAAATACAGCACTCGGGATTTCTGTACAACTCGTCATGCAGTCCTGTCTCAGATACGCAGATCTGTAACTGATTAGATACTGGGTCTGACCACAAGAGGGCGTTAAAGAGCTTCCCCTATAAAAAGGCTCTCAGAGGCTACTTTTGGGTAGTATACCTCTTGTTGACAGACTTTGAGGGGGGAGCATCATTTGGACCGAGAGAAGCAGGAGGTGGATTTGATGAACCGCCTCCACCTGGGCCGTTCTGATCTAGCTGTTAGGAGGTGCTGGGAGCAGTGGTTTTATGGGGGCACCCACACGGTGATCAGGCTCCGGACGGCCCAGACAGGCCCCCAGTAGAGAGGATCGTTTGATCCACCGACAAGCACGAGCAGCTCCTACGGTTTGGTTATCCACCATCCAGACACAGGGGGCGCCTTCACTACACACCCCTATCTCATACTGAACCTGTAACCCTCCATGAATAACCGCATCTGATCTTGTATCCAGACTAGAGGCGGCCTAACAGGGTAACTAGAGCCTCCTTTAAGTTAAACTGTACAGTTTAGCTCTAATATTGTCATCACGTACATATTTCATCATTACATTCACACAGTAAGGATCTGAACTGACCTTTGTTGACGGGCTGCACAGCGGAAAACGTCGGTCCGAACGAGCTCTCCATTTCGATCTGTGTAAACAAGAACACAGCTACACGTCAGCGATCCATAAGGTGGGTCAGAGTCTGCCACGCCCGTTTATAACACACGACTTAGTGTTCTGCAAAAGATGAACAAGGTGTGTGAACGACAGCGGAAATAAGGACTAGCCAGTCTGTGTGTGCTTAAAACGTGCTGAATTGTTACCGTGCCGTCAGGATCGGGCAGCGGCAGCGGTGTCAGCGGCGGGTTCTGAGAATCGGTTGTTAACGCAGCAATTTACCACAAATCAATCCATCAAACAACATGGGGAGGAACGGCTTTTACAGCCTGCACAGGAAACACGACAGATACAGTTATTAATCATAACGCATAATTAAATACCAACATACAGCGCTTTTCAGACACTGCATTACACGAAAGTAAACATCCATGCCAAATACATCTTTCTTTCTTTCTCAGTATTCTTTTTTTCTCTTTCTCAGTATTATCTTTCTTTCAACCAGCATTCTCTTTCTTTGTTCCCTTTCGTTCTCAGTATTATCTTTCATTCATTCTTTCTTTCTTTTGTTCTTTTTCAGTATTATTTTCATTCTTTCTTTCTTTGTCAGTATTATCTTTCTTTTGTTCTTTTTCAGCATTATTTTTATTTCTTACTTTCTCAATATTATCTTTCTTTTTTTCACTCTTTCTTTCTTTAATATAAAGAAAGCAGGCAGAGTAAATACTATCCATTCCAAAAGAGTTCAAACTGGGCAATTCAGGGTTAGTAGTGAGGTAAAAAAAAAAAAAAAAAAAAAAAAGAAATTTGTGATTTCAAGCAAGATTTGGTTCATTGAGGAGTGAAGATGATCAGATGATCTCCAGTTCATCAACAAATGTGTAAGAAAAAGATTGAAATGCTTAAAAACAATGTTCCTCAAAGACAGACTGGAAGGGATTTATATATTTCTGCCTCTACAGAGCATAATACCATTAAACCATTCAAGGAATCTGGAGGAATTTCCATAAAATGTGAAAAAGTCTCTTTATTTCATACAAACACGATTTAATCCTTAAATCACCTGATTCATAATTAAAGTTCAGAACTGTTTACATTTGATCAGCTGCTCCATAAAACAGGCCAACATTATCCTTGCGTCATTAACCATGACCGAAATGACAAAATAAACACCAACACACGCTTTAAAACATCTTTACACACATTTAAACCGTTTATTTCTACACAAAAGCACACAAACACACTCTTATTACTGTAAATATAGCACCCAGAAGGCTGTTAGCTTAGCTCTCAATGTATTCTCCATGCACGCTACGCTAAGCTAAGTTCGTTCCTCATCTTAACAGAACACTTTTTAGTCCAAACAACACAACACACAGCGACACACCGACACACAACCCGCGTTTAACTCGAAGACGTCATGTTTGTTACATAAGAAAAAGAAACAAGCAGTTTCTTACCACGGCTCTAAAAGTCTGCTGCGAACATTTTTCATTTTTCTGACTGACGCTGACGCCCATCGGCCCACGCGCACAGACCTCAGGGAAATGTAGTCCGTTAACCTGGAAGACGTCACAACGCGTGAGAGGTTAAGAGAGGATGAAACACTACAAAAAAATTCAGTGAGTGCGCTTCTTAAAGGGGCCGTAAAACATATTTATTTTCACTTAAATTTTGCTTCCATTCTTTGTTCCTTCTTTTGGTTTACCTACTCATTTTATTTTACTTTTAGTTCATCCAATTTCATTAGTTTATTTGATTTATTGAATTTTTAAAATCTTGTTTTATTTATTTCTCATTATGTTTATTTCTTATTGTTATGTTAATTTATTTTTGTCTTGTTTTTTAAACATATGGATGGATTTATTTATTTAGTACTTTCACCTTTCTTTTATCCACATTTTGATTTTATACACATCAGTATTTTATTTACTCATTTCTTCCATTTATTCTCTCTGTTTATTCATACTTTTTCCCATGCATATATTTTTCTTTATTTTACTTCCATTCTTTGTTCCTTCATCAATTCATTTATTTATTTGTTCCCCTCTCTCTCTCTCTCTCACCCTATTTATTTGCTCCTTTCTTTTTTATTTTGCTCATTATTTTTATTTCTTCATCGTTTGTCTTCTATTCCTGTATTCATTCCTTTTTACTTTTCTTTTTTAATATATATTTTATCTATATATATTTATTTGTCCTCTAGCTTCTCATTTTTTTTATCCTAATTTATTTACCATTTATGTATTGTTTTATTTATTTTTATTGACTTGCTTGCTCACTTCCTTTTTATACAGTATATCATTTTATCTATTAATGATTAATTTCTTTGTCTGCTTTCTTCGTTTTTCTTCTATATTATTTGATTTAGTTTGTGCTTTTGGTCTTAGTAATTAATTCATTTTTATGTCCTCAATTATTTATTTATTTTCTTTTCCCTTGATCTTTTCATTTATTCATTTCCCTTGATTTTTTATTTAAGTCAAGTCAAGTCAAGTCAGATTTATCTATATAGCGCTTTTTACAATGGAGCATTGTCTCAAAGCAACTTTACAAGTTTATCTCCAATAACAAGATTACAAGATTATCTCCAATAACTACGTCCAATCCCAAATTGAGCAAGCCTAGGGCGACAGTGGCAAGGAAAAACTCCCTAGTTCTAGGAAGAAACCTTGGGAGGACCAAGACTCAAAAAGGGACCCAACCTCCTTGGGCGGCGTAGATGATAAATCTAAGAGCAAAACTAAAGTCATGGAGTCAAAGTTCGAATAGAATGTGATGTATGCACATCGGCATTAAGTGGCCCAGGTATGATGGGGCTGGAGCTGATGACGGAAGCAGCTTGACTGGAGCTACAGCAGATGAACATCATGTGTGGGGCTGGAACTGCTGAAACACAGCTCTGAGAGAAAACAGAAAATGTAATTAGTTATTGATTAAGAGCACAGTGTCTATTAACAATCACTGATGCCATGTCAATCACTGATGCCAAGTGTAGCATGAGACCCCGGCAGCATTAGCTATAGCAGCATAGCTAGAAAGAGGAGAACTGGTAGGAAACACAGCCAAGAGGGATCACATGAGACATTGGCAACCCCACGGGGAGGCAGAAGACAGCAACCCAACGTCTCTGATCCACCATAAGACTCTTTGACTATGAACCCCAGCTCTCATCTCTGCCTTTATTTTCTAGGGCAAGGATGCCACGAGTCAAGATCACGAGGACCAAAGCCCAGTTCAGCCAGACCGCCCACTCGACACTCCCGGCTAGCGGACAAGGCAGGCAGGCCAAACATGACTCCAGACTCCGGCCCCAGTGACCCAAGCCATGCATCCTGGTCTAAATCTAGTGAAAAGCCGGTGTAAATAGGTATGTCTTTAGCCTAGACTTAAAAATTTGGAGAGTGTCTGAGTCTCGAACTAAAGTGGGAAGTTTATTCCAGAGTTGGGGGGCCATGTATGAGAAAGCCTTTCTCCCGGCTGTGACTTTTTTAATTCTAGGAACTAAAAGAAGTCCTGCACCCTGCGAACGAAGTAGACGAGCTGGATTGTAAAACTCTAAGAGTTCACTCAGATAATGTGGGGCCAGGCCATGTAGAGCTTTATAAGTTATAAGTATTTTGTAATCAATACCGAATTTAACTGGTAACCAGTGCAGTGATGATAGAACAGGACTGATATGATCAAATTTTCTAGTTTGAGTTAGCACTTGGGTGGCAGCATTCTGAACTAATTAAAGTTTATTTATAGATTTACTGGAGCATCCAGTAAGTAAGGTGTTACAGTAATCCAACCTTGAGGTTATAAACGCATGAACCAGTTTCTCTGCATCATTAAAAGGGAGGATTTCTAAGTTTAGCGATAT
The DNA here is from genome assembly GCA_025084515.1 of Ancistrus triradiatus. Classification (NCBI taxonomy): domain Eukaryota; kingdom Metazoa; phylum Chordata; class Actinopteri; order Siluriformes; family Loricariidae; genus Ancistrus; species Ancistrus triradiatus. The sequence continues at coordinate 271,622 of JAJAGP010000449.1, read as the reverse complement.
TACGTAATTGAAAGAAAGCAATTCGAGTGATGCTGCTAATGTGCGCATCAAAGGAGAGATCTGAATCAAATGTGACCCCTAAGTTTTTTACAGACGGACTGGGCAATACTGGACAGCCATCTAGATTTAGGATAGATGTAGCCAACCTGTCTCTCACAGCCTTGGGTCCCACTAATAGAAGTAAGAGAAAATTAAATAACATCCAATCTTTTATTTCCTTTACACAGTCCTCGATTTGTTGATTGTTGATTTATTTCTTTGTCTCTGTTTGCGTCTCTTTTTCATTCTGTTTTCACCTTTCTTATGCTTTCTTCCATCCCTTTATTTATTTTTTATTTATTCTTCCTTTCTTTACATTTACATTTATGTCATTTAGCATTTCTAAATGGTTTTATTACTTCCTTTTATTTTATTTTTGATCCTAACATAATTGTATCTTATTTGATATATTAAGTTCTGATTCCTCTACGTCATCAGTAGGATCAATGCTTTCCTGATAAGCTGTTGTATCGGACTCGTTACATGTTTTGCGCCCCCTGGTGGATGACCTGTGCTATAAGCTCGTATTTATATTTCTGATCAATTATTACTTTAATTTACGACAAATTACACTGGGTCATTTACTATCAATTGGATGTTTATATTATTGTTTTCTTGTTTAATTATTTAGAAACATTTATTATGAACAATTAATTCAACAACACTCAGGGAGTTTTTCCTTGCCACTGTCGCCCTAGGCTTGCTCAATTTGGGATTGGACGTAGTTATTAGGAGATAATCTAAACTTGTAAAGTTGCTTTGAGACAATGCTCCATTGTAAAAAGCTATATAAATAGATCTGACTTGACTTGACTTGACAACAGTGTTAATGTTTTCATTCTAATGAAAATTTTCTGGACTATTAGGTGACATGTCAGGCTTTAATTTACAAACTGCTGTTTATCTTTATTTTTGATCTATTTATTTATTATCTCTCTCTTTTTGTAATAATCATGTGAAGCATTATAATTTCTCCTGCGGATCGTTCCTTTATCTCAGTCCTGATGGACCGGGGTTTTTGTGGGTCCTGAGCCCTGCAGCCATCAGCCAACACCGACCCGGTCAAATGGAAACCAGAGCGGCTTTAACCAGAGCGGCTTCCCTCCCTGCCGCCAAACACTTTATTATAATAAAATATGTATTCTACTTTGTCGTTATCCACATTTTGATTTCTAATTTCTTAGCTTTTTTTAGATTCATATTATGGCTGATATTTATTTAATCGTTTTAGTTATTTTTAATTTTTTCTCTCTGTGCTGTTTTTCTTTTTTTCTCTCGGTGCTGAAATACGTCCTGCTCTAAAATCTCCTAATGGAAGCTAATGGACGATGGGAAGCTTTAATCCCGGCCGGATTACAGGACTGAAGGATTGTAGGATTTTAGGATTACTGAATGCAGAACCTTCAGCACTGCTAAGCTGATCCCATGTTCAGAGCCGCCGCTGTCTTACTGGGATTAATGGAACCTCACAAACTCAGAGTGGGAGCTGTGGAGATGTTACAGGAACTACAGCGTCTACAGGAACAGGAAGTATACTCATTTTTTAAAATTCTGTTACCATTAATACAGAATCAGGAACTTTATGAGTCTGGTTCCTATGAGATCTAAAGACCATCACGGCCTAAAGATCAAAGAACCCAACATCACAGAACCCTAGGTCAAAGAACAATATATCAAAGAACCCAAAGATGAAATAACATGAAATAAAAAAACTCAAGACAAAATAACTCAGAATTCATGAACACAGGATCAAATAACTAGAGATCAAAGAACCCAAGATCAAAAAACACAAGATAAAAGGACCCTCTATAAAAGAACCCAAGATTAAATAATTCAAGATAAAATAATCCGAGATAAGAGAACCGAAGATCAAAGAATGTGAGATAAAAGAACCTGAAATCAAACAGCCTAAGATACAAGAACCTGAGATCAAACATCCTAAGATCAAAGAACCTGATATCAAACATTCTAATATCAAAGGACCCGAGATAAAGGAACCTGAGATGAAGGAAGTGAGACATTCTCTTACAGTATAGTTTACTTCATTCAGAACCTTTAACCCAGTGGGACAGTTCAGGCTTAAGCTGGGGCCTCTTTGGATCCTGTGTGGGGGGTGACCCGGGGCAGTCAGGGTTAGGTCCGATAGGGGACGGGCCTCCATCAGACGGTGAGACGGACATGTACCAGACGTCCATGGTCTTATCAAACTGCCTGACACTGACCCTGCTCTGCATAACGAACATCAGTCTTATCAAACCAGGCCATACAGGATTATTTATAGAGCCTGCCAACCTAACACACAACCATCAGCACAGTCACAACCTAACACACAACCATCAGCACAGTCACAACCTAACACACAACCATCAGCACAGTCACAACCTAACACACAACCATCAGCACAGTCACAACCTAACACACAACCATCAGCACAGTCAACAACCTAACACACAACCATCCAGCACAGTCCACCTAACACACAACCATCATCACAGTCCAACCTAACACACACCACACACAGTCACAACCTAACACACAACCATTTAGCACAGTCACAACCTAACACACAACCATCACCTCAGTCAGCAACTTGACACACAACCATCAGCACAGTCACAACTTGACACACACCCTCAGCCACAGTCACAACCTAACACACAACCAGTCACACATCACAACCTACACACACCATTCAGGCACAGTCACAAACCTAACCCACAACCATCATCACAGTCACAACCTGACACACAGCAAACAAGCACAGTCACGACCTAACACACAACCATCAGCACAGTCACAACTAACCACAACCACCAGCACAGCACAAGTCACACCTAACACAACAAACCAACGCACAGCACATCCCACGACCTAACACGACACAACAACCAGCACAGCCAGTCACGAATTAACACACAAACCTCAGCACAGTCACGACCTAACCCAGGCCAAACAGCACAGCCACAACCTAACACACAACCATCAGCAACAGTCCACGGCCTAACACACAACCATCAGCAACAGCACAGTCACGCCTAACACACAACCTATCAGCCACAGTCACAACTAAACACACCCCAACGCACATCAACAACTAAACACCACCAACAGCACAGCCACGTCACGACCTAACACACAACAACCGCACAGCACAGTCCACGAATTAACACACAACCATCAGCACAGTCACGACCTAACCACACAGCCAACAGCACTCAACAACCTAACAACCCACCATCAGCACAGTCATCCGGCCAACCAACAAACCAACATCACAGCACAAGCACGACCTACACACAACCACATCACAGTTAACAAACCTACACACAACCAACAGCACAGTCACGACTACAACACACAACAACACACAGTTACAACCTAACACAAACCAACAGCCAAGCACATCCACCCTAACCAACACAGCCAACAGCACAGTCCACAACCTAACACACAACCATCATCACAGTCACGACCTAACACACACAACCATCGGCACAGTCACGACTAACACCAACCATCGGCACAGTCACAACCTAACACCAAACATCAGCACAGTCACAACCTAACACACAACCATCCAGCACGAACAGTCACTACCTAACACACAACCAGCACAGTCACAACCTAAACACACCAACCATCAGCACAGTCAACAACCGAACAACAACCAACAGCACAGCACAGTCCAACACCTAACACACACAGTACACCACCAACAGCACAGTCACGACCTACCACCCAACCACAGCACAGCACAGTCCAAACACAACACACAACCACAGCAACAGTCACGACCTAACACACAAACAACAGCACATCACGACCTAACACACAACCAAAGCACAGCACAGCGTCACGACCCTATACACACAACCACAGCACAGTCACGACCTCAACACACACCCATCATCACAGCACAGTCACGACCTAAACAACAACCACAGCACAGCACATCCACGACCTAACCAATCAACCAACGCAAGCACAGTCACACCTAACACACATCCAACAGCACAGGTCCACGACCTAACACACTCCAACAGCACATTCACTGACCTAACACACAACAACAGCACAGCACAGTCACTACCTAACGCACACCAACACACAGTCATCGACCTAACACACAAACCATTCAAGCACAGCACAGTCACACCTAACACATAACAACCCAGCAGCACAGCCAGTCCCCCGACCTAACACACAAAACAACATAGCACAGTCACGCCTAACCACAACCAACACACAGCACTCACGACCTAACACACCTCACCAACGCACAGTCCACACCTAACACACAACCCCCAGCACACACAGTCACGACCTAAAAACACAACCATCAGCACAGCACATTCCACACCTAACACACACCACACACAGCACAAGTCACCACCTAACACACAACCAACAGCACGTTAACAACCTAACACACAACCCCAGCACAAAATCACGACCTAACACACAACCAACGCACAGCACAGTCCGACCTAACCCACAACCAACATCACAGTCACGACCTAACACACAACCAACAGCACAGCACAGTCACGACCTACACACAAACCAACAGCACAGCACAGTCAACGACCCTAACACACACACCCACAGCACAGTTACACCTACCACACCAACAGCACAGTCACGACCTAACACACACAAATCACACAGCACAGTCACGACCTACACCCAACCAACAGCACAGTCACGACCTAACAACCCACAGCAACAGCACAGTCACGACCTAACACACACCAACAGCACGCGCAGTCACGACCTAACACACACCACAGCACAGTCCCACGACCTAACACACAACCAACAGCACAGCACAGTCACGACCTAACACACAACCAACATCACATCACAGTCACGAACGACCTAACACACACCAACGCACAGCACAATCCACGACTAACACACAACCAACAGCACATTTACAACCTAACACACAACCAACAGCACACGCACGCCCTAACAAACACAGCAACAGCATACAGTTACAACCTAACACCAACCATCAAAGCACAAGTCACACCTAACACACAACCACAGCAACAAGCCCCACAGTCATTACCTTAACACACATCCAACAGCACAGTCAACGACCTAACAACACAACCAACAGCACAGTACAGTCCACGACCGAACACACAACCAACAGCCACAGTTACAACCTAAACACACACAACCCATCAGCACAGTCACGACCTAACCACAACCAACAGCACAGCACGACCTAACAACAACACCAACGCACAGTCCACCCAACCACAACCAACAGCAACAGCACCTCACCGACTAACACACAACCAACAGCACAGTCCAACCTACAACACCAACATCACAGCAACAGTCACGACCTAACCCACAACCACAGCACAGTCATGGGTCTAAACACACAACCAACAGCCCAGTCACGACCTAGACACCAACCAACAGCACAGTCACGACCTAACACAACAACCACCAGCACACCACAGGTCCACGACCTAACCACACAACCAACATCACAGTTACAACCTAACACACAACCAACAGCACAGCACAGTCACGACCTAGCTTATTAAAGTTAGAAAGCCATCCGTTTAAAATAATATTAAACATTTTTTTAAATAAAATATTTTACTCTTAGTGTTTTCTACGCTTTGAGACCAGAAGTGGTGTAAAATGTTCACTCTGGTCTGAACCCGGTCCTGCTGCAGTTTGCACTCAGAGGGATTTCACCATATTTGGGCAGGAACAGAGTGTGTGAAACGGGGAGAAAAAACGAGGGAACGTTCTGTATATGGAGGATCTAAAGATAGAAAAGTCTGGTCAGATTGTGGTCTGAATCCCCTCTCTCAGTCTTTATGACATCTGGTCCGTTATGAGTGAAACATTTTCCTAAATTGCTTATTTTTTAATACGAGAAACACGTTTACTTTCATTCACCTATCAGATCTATAAATCATGACCTTATATTGACGTTCTCTAGCCGTTCCTACGTTTGTCCACCTTATATTTATTCTTATTTTCTTATTTATACTTTTCTTATGGACAGTTATTTATTTAACTGGTTTGGAGTTCCCAAAGCAGCTACTAACATAATTTTAGGATTTTTTTATTTTTATTTTTGTAATTTCTAACTTACCACAGTACCACAGTAGTTTTTTCTTTCAGTTATTTCAATTTATTTTCTTAGATAAAATGCTCATGTTCAACAAAAATCCTTTTTGATGTAATTTAGTAAATTGTATAGTGTTATAAAATAGATTAAGATATTTATTTTATATATTTTTTCATATATATCATTTTTATTTATATATAAATAAATGTTCATGAATATTCCTAGACCTATGTTTTTAAAACATTACGTGTAGATTACTTAACAGAGACTCATCCGTACGGGGAACCGATTCTCCTAAAGGAGTCGTTCATGAGGAACCGACTCTGTGTTGAATCAGTCTGAGTTGATTCCTGCTCCACTGCAGCTGCAGCTCAGTGAGAATTCCGGGCTGATCCTGCATCCTGCTGCTCTGCTCTGCTCTCTCTCTCTGCTCTTATTCTAACTCTTATTGTCATCAGGGGATCTACAGCACTGGTCCTGCACTGCTTCTGGATTTATTTCATTTTTTTATCTGCTGCTGCTGCTGCTGCTGCTGCACTGATCACATCAGATCAGATCAGATCAAAACAGAGGTAAGATAGAGCATGAATCAGCTCCAAACTCAGACTATGGCAGGATTTATACAACACAGCTCTGAGCTCTATAAAGACCTTTAAAAGAATGATTTCCTCTACCGAAATAATGAAGCACTCATTAGGCTACTCATTCAAAATGAATTACTATTAAATATTAAACACGCTCAAAGTAAAATACCATTTTATTAAACATTAGGATTGCTTTATGCTGAATAAATACATTTACATATGTGCAAGTGGAAGAGCTCCCTAAAAATGTCCATAAAGCATGATGTAATGCAGTAGAAAGTAAAATGTAATGTAATATAATATAATATAATATAATGTAAAATACTATAATATAATGTTATTTCATGTAATTTAATATAATATAATACTATATTATTATTAATAATATTACTTTAAATCATTGCAGATATTGTTTTATTTTAAACAATATTATTAATTAAAACACAATATGAAACCATTTAGTACTGTACTGCATAATACAGTTATTCTTATCTTTTGATCTTTTATTATTTTATATAAAATTGAAAAATTAAAAGAATCTAAAATTAAATTAAAATGATACCAGGTTGCATCTCCCTTTCAAGACTGCAATTCTATTTTTTGCCAGCAGGTGCTGCAAGGGTTCACTTGTACTAGTATTCTGTCATTCAGATGTTTATTAGATGTAAATAAGTATTACATATAAATATATGTATATAAATGTTATAATTCGTAAGACCTCGGCTGTTAAAGTGAACAGATGCATACGTGCAATCAAAAAATTAAAAATAAATCTTTTATTTTGTTACTAGTCAGGTTCCATTAACTCACCTTAGTAAGCACCAGATTTCATTCATAAAGCAAAGAATCGATTCTCTGGTCCCTATCAGTGCTCAGTGAGTCGACTCATTGAATCAATTCCATACAATTGTTTCATCTTAAAGCTTAAACAGATTAAAATGCTGATATTCTGCTGTTATTCTCTGCACCTGTCTCACTCTATCTTCTAGGCTTAGGCTTAAGTTTAGCTTTAGAGCTAAGTTCAGGGTTAGGGTTTAGGATTAAGGTTAAAGTTAAACTTATATAGAGTTATTTTACAGTTAAATATAAGATTAAGATTAAGTTAAATCTAGGATTTGATAAGATTAAGGTTGAGGTTTAGGGACAGATTAAAGTGAGGTTTAGGATTAAGTTCAGTTTTAGGGTCAAGGTTAGGGTTTAGGACTGAGTTTACTGTTAGACTTGAGGTTTTAGATTTTAGATTGGGTTTAGATTTAGGATTAGGTTTAAGGTAAGTTTAGAATTATATTTTGATTTATTTCAGACTTGTGGTTAGGGTTAGTTTCATGTTTAGATTTAGGGCTAAACTGAAGATGATTAAGGTTTGGGATTAAGTTTGAGGTTAGATTTAGGCTTATGGTTAGAGGTAAGGGATAGCTTTATGGTTAGATTTAGATTTGGATTTAAGTCTAGGGCTAGAGTTAGTTTTAAGGATTAAAGGGACAGATTAAAATGTATGTTTAGGATTAAGTTTAGGGTTAGATTTACACTTACTGTTATTTTTTAGATATAAGTTTAGAGTTATGGGTAATTTTAGAGTTAGATTTAAGACTAGATTTAAGTCTAGAGTTTGTTTTTTAGTTGTGGATAAGTATAGGTTTAGGGTTAAGTTCAGGGTTAGGTTTTGTTTTTTATTTTTAGGTTTAAGTTTAGCTTTTGGGTAGGATTAAAGGAACAAATAAAAGTGTAGGTTTAGGATTAGGTTTAGGGTTAGATTTAGGTTTATTGTTATTTTTAGATTTATAGTTATGGGCAATCTGAGCATTAGATATCAGATTCGATTTAACTGTAGTGGTTTTGAGTTGTGGTTAAGTTTAGGTTTAGGTGAAGCCTAATTTAAAGCTGAAGTTTGCAGTCAGATTAAAGTGCAGGTTCAGGGCTAAGTTTTAGGATTAAATTTATGGTTAGACTTAAGGGTTGTGTTTAGATTTAGGATTAGGTTTAAGGGTAAGTTTAGGGTTAGATTTATTATTTAGATTAATTTTATTTTGTTTTTAAAACCTTTATTGTATATATTAATGACCGAATGAATTCATTGATTTATTATCAGCTGCTGGTTGATAGTGAATTATTATGGGATTATTATGGATTTATTTCTCAAGTCAAATCAAGTCAAATTTATTTATATAGTGCTTTTTACAACACAGCATTGTCTCAAAGCAGCTTTACATATATATTAGCTCAAAGCCCTAGCTGAGTAAGCCTGAGGCGACAGTGGCAAGGCAAAACTCCCCAAACCTTACAGGGAGGAAACCTTGGGAGGACCAAGACTCAAATAGGGACCCATCCTCGTTGGGCAGCCTGGATGTTAAATTCAAACATAAACATTTTATGTAAAGAAAATACCCTATTTAACATTAGAATAGAATAATATGTAGGCTAAGATGAAATGAACTAAAGAAATAGAGAATAAAATCTATAGCATATAGAGTTAGGATTTCACTGTGTTTTTTGGTGTAACTGATCGATCCTGAGTTTATATCAGGTCACAGCCTCAGGCATCAAACTCATCCTGTTATACAACACACACACACACACACACACACACACACACACACACACACACACACACTAAATCCATACGCATACATGCATATACGTACATATATAGCTTTATGGAAGAGTTTTGGCCCCCTTCCATTAGCTGCAGCAATAATCTTCTTAAGCTTCGTTAATTTTTCTCTTTAGAAGCTGAGTGATTAAAACTGATTTCCTTCCAGTCAGTGTTACACAGGGCATGTTAGACCGGGGGAGGGGGAGGGGTTGCTGGGTCATTTGCTCTACAGGGCTCTAGACCTGCATCAGGATGGTTCTATTGATTTGAGCCAAGATGAAGGCGAGGTCGATTAGGGATTTAATAATAAACATTACAGCTGCACCGATACAGACGCAGCCTGGCACCATGGGGCACCGGAGCACACACGCCCAAGACTGACCGGCATCCGAAATGCTTTTAATGCAGCACAGCACCTGCATGTGGATGCTTTTAGGCACACACACACACACACACACACACACACACACACACACTCATACAGAGGCTGGTCTCAGATCTCTGTATTACTGTAACAGAAGCTCCAGACAGTTCATCTTAACAGGAAAGTTTAAAATGTTTTTGTGTTTCTTTCTATATTTCCATTTCAGGCGGGGCGTGATCAGTGTGTGCTCACTGTGTGATCAGTGTGTGATCAGTGTGTGATCAGTGTGTGATCAGTGTGTGATCAGTGTGAAGGTGCAGAGATGGATGAGATGGACGTACCCCAGCTGAGGAAGGAGGTGGAGAGCTTGAAATACCAGCTGGCCTTCAAACGGGAGAAATCATCCAAAACTGTCACCGAGTAAGAAAATCATCATCATCAATTTAATAACACTAAGAAATATAAAAGAAACAACAGTAATAATAATAATAATAATAATAATAATAATAATAATAATAATAATAATAACAACAACAACAATAATAATAATATTTTATTAAAATTATAAAAAATCTCTTAAGTAGTTACAACATTTGTTGTACTTATTGCGTTATTTTATTAAATACATACAGTAACTATTGAATAAATGAATTAAAGATAAAAACAAAATGTAAAATAAAAAATGCATGAAATAAACTAATAAAAATGATTAAAACTAATAATAGTAATAAATACTTCTTACTACTATTAATATTATTATTGTTATTATTACAATTGTTGTTGTTGTCATTGTTATTAGATAAACATAGTCATAAAAACAATAAACAACAAGAAAAATTGTAATAATATGATACTAATATTTAAAAAGATTTTTGTTAAGTAATTTTATTTCAATTTCACACACGAAAACATTGTTTATGTTTCCAAATTTAAAGGTTTAGTCATTTCTTTATACTTTGTTGAAAACATTGTGAGAAAATGAAATCCTAAATCAAACCAAACCTACTGTTCTATAAGTATAGTGAGCTGCAGGTGAGTATCTAAGGTGGGGGTGGGGCTTAGGGACCCAGGTGAGTTCCTCTTAGGAACCAGGGGCCGGATTGATGAAAGCGTTCTTAAGAAAAACTTGCCAAGGTTCTTAAAAGAAACACTAAGAAGTTCATAAGAATGTTCTTAAATGCAATTATCGGAAAAAAACGTAATTTTTAAAAAAGATTTTCTTAAGAATCTCTTCATCGTTTTGTTATGTAGTCTACGCTGCATTTTACAGCTTATAATATACAGTGAAAAAAGTATTTAGTCAGCCACTGATTGTGCATGTTCTCCTGCTTAGAAAGATGAGAGAGGTCTGTAACTCATCATAGCTACACTTCAACTGTGAGAGACAAAATGAGAAAAAAAATTGTGTGTTTTGTTTATTTCTCTACAGCAGATACGAGTAGGTCGTAGTTGGATTGTGTTCTTGAGTTATTGTTTACTTGTACTACTATGAGGTTCTGTCTGCTAGGAACAACACAAAGCACTTATGTAAGTCGCTTTGGATAAGGGTGTCGGCTAAATGCTGTAAATGTACTTTGTAACATTAACCTTGTTGGCAATGAACAGAGTCAAACGTTTCCTGTAAGTCTTCACCAGGTTGTGGCAACCACAATGTAGCTGTGTATTTTGGGTCCCCATTCCTCCATTGCAGATCTACTCTTAGAGCAGTATGTTTTGCGGGCAAAACACGGACTTTCAAACTCCCTCCACCATTGTCTATGGGCTGAGGTCTGGAACTGGCTAGGCCACTCCAGGACCTTGAAATGCTTTTCACAGAGCCACTCTTCGTTGCCACCGAGCGGTGGTTGTTTGGGATCATGTCATGCTGGAACGCCCCAGCACGTGCCACGTTCCATCTTCAATGCTCTCACTGATGGAAGGAGGTTTTGGCTTAAAATCTCACGATACATGGCCCCGTGCATTCTTCCCTTAACACGGATCAGTCGTCCTGTCCCCTCTGCAGAAAAACAGCCCCAAAGCATGATGGTGGAAGAAATAGCCAGTTTTGCCATAAACTTTCCTTATATAGACTTTTGGATTTTGAGGATGACCTTCACTCGAAAGACTTTTAAGCATTTAAATTGAAATGTGAGCCTAATTTCCAGGAACTGAATTGTTTAAAGACTTAAATTTGAATGCTTACATTCAACTCTTACAGCCTAAGACGAGTGTGAGGCTATCGTAAGGTTAAGAAAACAGAATGTGTTCAAGAATACCACTCAGTCTTAGAATTGTTCTTAAGAATAGCGTTAAGAAAAAAAGAAAATCTTAAGATGTTAGTTGAAGAATAACAAACTTTCGTAACTTTTACCCTAAGAATGAAGTTAAGAAAAAACACAGAAGATTTTCTTTCTTAAGAAACTTTCGTGAATCCGGCCTCTGGTGATGTAACCTGACGTTAATCACCTTAATTAGTGAAGGCTGTGATTCTGTTTAAACGTAACAGCATTCACAAGACAAACTGAACCGGGCTTTTGCTGTTTATGGGATTGATTTCTGTTTGCTGTTGATTTAGATGTTTTTGGGTCAAATTTGTTTGCAGAGGCTCTTTATTCCAATTCAAACAGAGAAAATGAGCTGAGTGTCTCAGTGCTGAGGATGGTGTGGGAGCACATGTACAGCCTCGTGCTCAGGTTCAGGCTCCAGTTTTTGGTGTTTCATTTGATTTTATTTAGAGAAATGTCAGATTAGTTTAAGATGTTTTTGTTATAGATGAAAAATTGAGAGCCTGGGGGCGCTGTACTGTGTTGTGACACATCTTAGTCATCATATAACTAGAATTAAACCTTAGTCTGAGCAGAGCAGCTCTTGTGTCCATTCGAACCGGATGGGATAGGGTTCCATGTTCTCATGCTTCCTCGGGCGCCGAGGTTGGTGGTTTGTCCCTCCTGGGACCACTGCCCCAACGAGCTTAAAATGTTCCCTGTAACCAGATAACCGATGCAATTTGATCTGCGAGTGCTCGGAATGTTTTGTTTTATAATAATTGTAAATAATATTTAATCTTTATGTTCTCATAAGTAGTTAAACCCTAAATCAGAAACAAACCGCTGTATCATCTGAGCGTCTGATTCTAAATCGTCTCTATTTGAGTCTTGGCGATGAATCAGAGGTGAATCAGTGTGAAACTCCCACGGGCATCAGTTCCTCGTCTGTCAGAACCAAACGCAAAAACGTTATACTCTGCTGACTGATATAAAACCGTCTGATTAAAGCACTTTATTAAACACAGCTGAGCTCGATAACAGTGATTTGGTTCAAAAGCAGTATGCCCCAAACCTGAGTCTTTGAGGAGTAAAGACAATTAGAGGATCTCCAGTTTATCACCAAATGATCCTCAAAGGAAGATTGGAAGGGATTTATATATTTCATATATATCATTAAACGATTCTGAATCTGGAGGAATTTCAGTAAAGCATGAAAAACTGAAAAGGGGGATCTCCAGGGTGATATCCACTCCCTCAGACGGCACTACATCAAGAACCGTCATTCATCAATAGCTGATAGATCCACATGGACAAGGGATTACTTTATCAAACCTTTATCAAGCTCTACAATACAGAGTTACATTCACACATACCACTTAAAACGTTACTGTGCTAAAACGAAGCCTTATGTTATAACCAAGTCCAGAAGGGGCGTCGACTTCTCTGGGCTCGGAGGCATCTGGGATGGACCATCATACAGTGGGAACGGGGATTGTGCTCATCAGTATAACAGTTCTTTTTTGGTAGAAATGGACACCAAAAACAAAAGCCCAAAAGTCCAAAAGAAAGGTTCTGTCATGGTATGGGGTCGGGTCAGGACCCTTGGTGAAGGTCATTTCCACTTCTGTGATGCAGCATTAATGCAGAAAAGTACACTGAGATTTTAGAGGAACATAAGCTGCCTTCAAGACGACATCTTTATCAGGGACGTCCAGCATTTATCAACAAGACAAAACAGAAAAAGTTGGGACTGAAATATGGGAATCCTTTCCAGTCGTTCTTTGAGGAACATTGTTTTTAAACATTTAAATAATTTTCTCGCACATTAGTTGATAATGTGGAGATCCTCTGATTATCTTTACTCCTGAAAGACTCAGTTTTTTGTGGATGCTGCTTTGGGCCAAATCATGATTATAATCACCTGTTTGGAATCACATCATTGTTTAGTTTTTTTAATCTCATTACTAGCTCTAAATGCACAGTCCCAACTTTTTTTTTAAGTGTTGCAGGCCTGAATTGACCATTCATGCAGTTAGTGATGGGTGTGGCTGATAATTAGGCCTTTAATTAAGATCTTCTTTAATTGCTGTTACAGTTTGGTGAAGTGGATAGATGACGGCGTTCCTAACGACCCCTTCCTGAACCCTGAGCTGATGAAGAACAACCCGTGGGTGGAGAAGGGCAAGTGTGTGATTATATAGGACGGGAAGAACAGGACGGGATAGCGCTCTCCTGAATGTCCACACACACACACACACACACACACACACACACACACACACACACATATGCACACACACAGAGGCATTAGCAGCGTAGAGTCAGGCGCAGGATGAAACTATGCCACTCGTTCCTATAATTCTCTTCGGTACGTTAACGACGTCGCTCTCTATATCCAATTCGTACGTTATTAGATTTATACGCAGTCAGTTCTTCGGTCTGATTGGCTCCTCGTCCGCGTTGCTTGCTGCTTTTCTGAATTTTACTCACCGCTGCTGCACCGTCCTGTGTGATTAGCTCATTTATTTATGAACTATTTATTTATTTATTGAGGGATTTATGAACTACTGACACTCTGATGGACTTGATGCTTGTGCAGTTGGGTTCAGCGGGTCCAGGCGCTCCGGAGATCGGATTTACTTCATCAGATATCAGAACAGATCCGAAATATCGATAATAACACTTAAGATACGCAGTATTGTGCTTCTCGTTTGATTTCGGAAGCTAAGCAGGGCAGGGCCTGGTCAGTGCCTGGATTGGAGACCACCTGGAGTATCTGGGTTTGAACTCTGGCATGGACGTACCTCTGTCTGCGTCCAAAGATCTTGGGATGTGGTCCAGACTTTCCCAGAAAAAGCAGGACTCTACCTGTATGTGTGGAGTTTGCATGTTCTCCCAAGTGTCTGAGTGTGCTTCCTCCCACGTTCCTAAAATGCTTAAGGTCAAATGGCATCACCAAAGTGTCCTGGTGTGAGCGAGCCATTGTATGATCCTCAGCAGAAGTGTGCCCCTGCTGGACATGTGGTGGGAAGTGTTGCAAGACCCAGGAACTGGACGTGCCTGATTTTTAGAAAGTAAATAATGAACTAAGTAAATTAATAATGTTTTATGAACGAATTAGGGTCTTAAAATGTTAGGTAAGTAGCCTATCCAGGAGAGAGCAGGGTGCCAGTGTGTGCCAGTCCATCCCAGTGCCGGCGGGGCTTGCTCCTGACCGGACTCCCCTCCCTCAGATTCAGTCAATCAGGCCTGTACTCCCGGCTTGAACCCAGGTCGCTAGATGTGTTTTATGAGACTCCCAGAAATGGCTCGTGGGTCCAAGGGGTCTTATGAGAGCCTGGTCCATTGGTGGACCATTTGCAATGCGTCCGATATCTGACGGAGATTATTACAGACGCTCTGGGTCCGTCCGACCCGACTGCACATTTTCTGAACCACACATTTAATTCAGTTCACCATCTGATCTACTGCCTTGGTCACGCTCTCCTTAAGAAGAACGAATGTGTGTAAGCTTTGTAACCACTTACACAACAAGGCAAGTGTGTGTGTGTTTGTGTGTGTGTGATTCTAAGCTCTGATTATGTTCTGTTTTTTTATGTTAGGGATCCTGTGTGTGATCTAGGTAGATAGCTGAATAAATAATAATTCAATCAACATGTGTACTGGAGAATTATGCATACGATCATGAGGACTAGATTAACAACTAAGCAATAAATCAATAAGCGACTTTTTTTATTCAATGTTTTACAGAAAAACCTTCTTGAATAAAGTAGAGGATTTTTAGACACCGCTGACTCTTCTGGTCTTGCTTTGTTTTTGTCTCTCGTGTTCTGTTCTTGTGAGAGGTGTGAACAGGTTCCGGTCTCCTTAGGGCGGTTGTTGTCCTTTCTGACATGACCACAGCCCCAGCAGAGACTCGGGAGCCTCCGGCGAGGTGGAACACACACACACACACACACACACAAACACCCCCAAATAATTCAACCTTACAATCCATGCATTGTTCAGGAACTCAACAGTGGTAAACTGGCAGAGGTTGGATTTGAACCCTAGTATTAGTCCAGTATCTTGCCCACTAGACCACTACCATACCAATTTGATCACTTCTTCCCATCAGGGAATCGAACCCCGGCCATCTGCATATACTGTCCACTATACTAACAAGGAATTTTGGGGTTTAATCCCAGACATTCTGGTCACCACAGTCCAGAGTATCACCTCCACATTCAATGTTATTCATCTATTAATACCAAGTTGTAGTTCTCGAGTCCGGTATTTGTCTTGAGTCTGGTCTCGAGTCCATAAAAGAGTGGTCTCGATCTCATTTTGGTCTCTCCCTCAATAGGACTGTCTCGGTCTTGGGGTAAGGTGGACTCGGAAATTGTTGTCGAGAACAGATGAGTCCAGTATGTCTATACTTATCTTGGGTTAGGTAACCATGCCTGGCATCCAAACTTCGGTACTATCGTTTGCATCTTCTGGTGAGGCGACATCTGTCAGTCATGGAATTGCGTTCAAAGTTGAATGCAATGAAAAAAGTTGCTCTGTATGAGACCTTTATCTATACCTTTGTGTTAAGTGTTAAGCGCTTGTACCTGCTGTTACAAAGCTAGGTGTTGAGAAGCTTTGGGAAGGTGGATACGAAATGAAAAAGTGAAAGTTTTTTGCGTGCTGCTTTGTTTTGGATGGATTAATGCTGTATCTTTGCACTGCATCCGGTATTCCATGAATAAGCTCCAGATCTATCATGATGCATTATTATTATTATTATTATTATTATTATTATTAGATATTATTGATGATATTCAATAGATATAAGTTCACTGACCCATGATTTGAATCTGCTTCTCCAATCTACTATTTTAATAAATAGGGATCCTATGGATGGCTTAAGCATTCTGTTTTTAAAGCGCTGCAGCATGACTTGTTTGTTTTTTTTTTTAATCGAGGACCGGTAGCTAAATATAACCCTCTTTCCTCTCAGTCTGAGACTCTTCTTTCGTCCCCGGTGAAAGAGCAATGTTTAGTTCTAAATAATAGAAGACGAGAGAAGCTCGCTCAGTCTCTACGCTAATACATGACTCCAAACGTCATAGAACCTAAAGCCCATGCAGTCTGCCTTTATGAATGTTAGTGAAAGAATGGGGCATTCTAAAGAGCTGACTGAATTTGGGAGTGGCACTGTAATAGGATGGCACCGAGGGTGGCACTGTAATACTGTGCCCCCATTACAACGAGTCAGCTGGTGAAATTTCTTCCCTCCTAGATATTCCACCATCAACTGTTATTGAAAATAAAGCGTTTAGGAGCCAAGAAGCGTCAGGCCACATAAAGTTACAGAGCGGGGGCACCCAGTGCTGAGGGAGGGGCATAGTGCATGAAAAATACCAACCAACCAATAACTACAGAGTTCCAAAAGTGCTCTGGGAAATTAACATCAGCACTAAAACTGGGGGCTCCGTGTTGCTCGGGCTTAACCAATCAGCAAGAACCAATGGAGTGGTGTAAAGCACAGCAACACTGGACTCTGGACTGCAGCAGCGTAGACATGTTCTGTGGAGTGATGAGTCAGGCTTCTCTATCTATCAGTTTGATGGATCAGCCCAACTTTTAAGGAAAAGAAAAATAAAATAAGAAGGGAAGAAAGAAATACAGGGAAATCAAAAGGTGAAGGCAAAAAAAAAAGAATCAATAAACGATGGGTATGAAAATAAAACAAAGAAATGCATAACAAAGAACAAAAAGAGAAAAGGAACAAGGAAAGAAAGAAAAAGAAAAAGCAAAAATCATGCATTAAAATAAGAAAAAATAAGTAAGAAACAAATAAGTAAAATTTAAAGAAAGAGAACAATACAGGGGAAACTATAAAACAAAATAAAAGAAGCACAAGAAAAAAAAGAAAGAAAGAAAGAGAGAAAGAAAGAAAGAAAGAAAGAGATGAAGTTGGAAATTGGTAAAATGAATAAATATTCTAACTTCATCTATAATCAAAAAAGAAAAAACAACAGACAAAGAAAAGTGAAATAAGGAAGAACAGAAATGGTATGAAAAAGAAACAAAGAATGAGCAAAGAGAATAAGAAGAGATAAGAAAGAAAGAAATAGAACAAAACAAAGAGATGTAGTGAAATTGGTAAAATAAATAAATGTTTTATAAATAAATACAATAAATATATATTCTAGAAAAGCATGAGAAAAAGAAAATAAGAAGGGGAAAGAAAGAAAGAAAGAACGATAAAGATAAAGAAATGGAGTGTGTGTGGGCTGAAGAAGAACTTGCTGTTCATCTAAACTCTCACACGTTTTAGATGTCAGAACCGTTTGTCTCACACGCGGCTTTTTTGGGATTCTCGACGGAGAACAACGGCCCCCTCGTCCCGATACAAGTCAGAGCCTGCAGTTTAATCTTCGCACCATCAGTAATCAGCACGTGGGCCCTCCTAAATATCAGATGAAATTCATTTAATAATTAATTTGTGCTGGAAGAGCCTCCATGCTTCTGCTTTTGCTTCCCACTAGACTGTGGAACAGATAGATATACGTCCACATACTTTTGGTCTTGTACTGTGAGAGAGAGATTTTTAGGAAGATTAAAGATTAAACCTGCTGCTGCGTACCGGTGAGAGAGCACACACACACACACACTTATAGAGACACAGAGAGTGGATTACTAATCTTAATCCTAATCTTGATCTTAATCTGCCAGAGTAAATGGAGCATCAGATATGAATAGAGCAGCAGAAATGAACATATTAATAAAAGCGGTTTCACATCAAAATTATTTGTGCTTAGATAAATCTTCTGTTGTTTAAACTGGAGTGCTGTTATTTGGTGTAAAAAAAAAAAAAAACTGGAATCGCAAATGAGAATCCGGATCAAAATAACAAAAACTGACTCGACATCAATCAGTACTAAGCAACAAAAATCAGATTTGCCTACGTAATTAGTAAAACGTAAAACGTTGTTAGTCGGGGGCACCCCTATTTCAGACATGCTGGAGGATCGACTGCATGGGGTGAAAGGAACATTGTTTGTATTTCCTTTTTGTTGAACCGTCACTTTAAGAGGAGTGTTTATTCCTCTGTGTGATCATTATGTGAGTTAAACATCAGCAGTGTGTTTGTTCTGCCTGGGTCTGCAGACACACACACACACACACACACATAGAAATGGAAGCATCTGAACATCTGGTCCTAAATAACCGGTGCACAACAGGAGCAGAACAGGTCCAGTTAGATCCTTGCATTGCTGTATGTAGTGTTACCATATTCACCACAAACGAAGAGTCCTTACAAATATAGCAGTACAGTGTGTGTGTGTGTGTGGGGGGGGGGGGGGGGGGGGGGGGGGGGGGGGGGGGGGGGGGGGGGGGGGGGGGTGGATGTGGATAATGAAATCCCCAGCTCTGTAGTCTCTGATGCTTAGTTAGTGCAGCATGTGGAATGAAATCACCGAGTGTGTGTGTGTGTTAGATCCTCAGGGAATTTGTGTGTTGTGCACAATATTTCATTGTTCATCAAACAGCAATAAAAATATTGCACCATCAACACTCCCTCTATGTGTGCGTGTGTGTGTGTGTGTGTGTGTGTGTCAAAGTGTAATCAAATGACGTTTTGTTGACTTTCCACTGATGGTTTTGTTATAATCTGAGAACTTAAGTGTCATGGTAGTTAATTTAAATATAGTAGTACATGTACTGTGTGTGTGTGTGTGTGTGTGCGTGTGTGTGCGTGTGTGTGCGCGTGTGTGCGCGTGTGTGCGCGTGTGTGTTTGTGTGTCCCTCAGGCCTTGTTATCCACAAAAAGTCCTGCTCTGAAAGTACTTCATTAGCTCTGTGGAACAGAAACATGGATCACACAGCAACGACAAACAAACACAGAAGAATAGTATAAAAGCTCACGCTGCACAACGAGTGAGGTTTTCTTTAAGCATGTGCACACAAACACACACACACACACACACTTTGTCTTTTAATAATTTTTACTGCAGGACAAATGGTTGAACTAATTCAGCATAAAGAATAAGACAATTCAGCAATTCAGAATAATCCATCTAGAGGGTTAGAGATTAGGGTTAATGTTAAGGGTTTGGGTTTAGGGTTAGGGGTTTAATATTAGGGTTGGGGTTAGGAGGTAGGATTAATGATTAGAGTTAGGGTTAGAGTTAATGGTTAGAGGTTAGAGTTAGGGTTTAGGGTAGG
Source organism: Ancistrus triradiatus (assembly GCA_025084515.1). Classification (NCBI taxonomy): domain Eukaryota; kingdom Metazoa; phylum Chordata; class Actinopteri; order Siluriformes; family Loricariidae; genus Ancistrus; species Ancistrus triradiatus. The sequence goes on along the minus strand of JAJAGP010000449.1, from coordinate 251,491 downwards.
GGTTAGGAGATAGGGTTAGGTTGGAGTTAAGATTAGGTTAGGATTATGGTTAGGTGTTAGTCATTAGGGGTCAGGATTATACATTAGAGGTTAGGGTTAGGCGTTAGGGTTAAACATTAGAGGTTATGGGTTAAAATTACTGCTTGGGGTTAGGATTACACATTAGGACTTAGGGTTAGGCATTAGAGATTAGGGTTAGGATTATGAGTTAGGGTTAGGATTCAGCATTAGGATTAGACATTAGGGAATAGGTTTAGGCATTAATGGTTAGGATTTGGCATTATGGGTTAGGATTAGGATAAAATGGGGTTATGGTTACGGATAAGAGATAGAATTAGGGTTAATGCTAGAGTTAGGGATTAGCATTAGGGTTAATATTTGGGTTAGGGGTTAGGGATTAGAGTTAGCTTTAGGTTAGGGTTAGGTTCAGATTAGGGATTAGGGATTAGGGTTGGAATATACCAATAATTTTTAGATAACAAATATTCAGATAACACAAGCTCCAAATTTGGACCTCAAAATCATGCCTGTATACTCAAACCCCCTAATTAGGATATCAGCATACTGTAGTGACACGGGCCATTCTGATTGGTCCTCCTACATGCCTGTTATCTGCAAATAATTATCTGTCTCTCTAAGGACCCGATTATTATGATTCTGAAAGTACAAAATAAAATAAAAGTTTTATGTTATAAATAAGCACAGGACACCATCTACAACATCACAGAGTTCGGTTTGGAGAGATATTGTGTGGATCTGCCACTGCAATCTGGCAATCCTGCTGTTGATGTGCTATGGCACTGGGATATGGGATTGCTTCCACATTTCTTACTCATTGATATTTATGGATCTTTGGTATTTTACTACGCGATAATCTGTAGAGATTCTTCCATATCTGTTCTTAGTTCCTTTAGGCATTGACAAATAAATAAACGCTTTATTTTCCTAAACAAGACCTCTGTATATCCTACTATAAGATGCTTTTTGCGTGAGAGTCTCTGCTCAGCACAATGCTGCTCAATAAAACATGGTGCGATGGTAAATCTTTAATAGCCCTGCTTTCAGCATTACACATGAACACACATTCAGGGCATCCCCATCTAGAAAGCCGCCACTAAATCACTACAGTGCCCTGCAGCAGACTGTGACGTCCTCTTTATTAAGATTAGTGTGTGTTTTCTTGTGTTGTGTTGTTTTGTGTTGTTGTATTTTCAAGTAAGCTGATTAAAAGCAATTTTGAATCAATTTTGAACCGACTTTATAAAATCATTTATTATTCATTACATTGTTCAGGAGCTTTCAGGAGCTCTTAAGTGTTCCTCCACAGTGTGCCAGGGGGCACTCCAGGTCTGGGTGACATGCCTCCCACCCTGCCCCGACACTGTGCCGTTTCTCATGGCATTGGCACCTGAGAGACAAAGTGCGAGAACCGACGACCTCTAAGAGTTAAGAACTGAATTTGTGACAAACCATTCTGATACACGTTCAAACCGCTCTTATTGCAACGCTGGGCACTACCAGTCTGGTCATGTGACAAGTGATGCAGATGCAATGCCCAATCCAAGGAGCACTGAGACTTGGGCACCTGCCCCTGGCAATATCGAGGTAATCCGGATGGAGATTGTGAAGTTTATGGAGAGCAACACCAAAGTTACCTACCTTCAGAACCATGGCATTAATGTAACCAGTAACCACCGCACCAAACCATAGGGGCTCGGCACTGGAAACCAGTGCTCTACCGACCGAGCCAAAGAGAGCTCTGTGGGTTACGGAGTTGCCTTACTGAGTCCAGAGTTCTGAAGGTCTACTGACTGTCAGTTCGCGGTTGTGCCCTCAAATTGCTCTCCTAACGTTTGGTGCCAGTCCATGCCAGTATCCAAAGGTTCTCCATGGCTTCCTGCAGGCCGAGGACCCAAGTTGGCTGAACGATATAAATAATTCCGCAATGGAAATGAAGATGATCTTTAATTATATCTGGACATATGAACGTTCCAATGTGTTCCAAAAATAGAACGTGACTCTCTGGGGAATGGGAAACTGAAATCTGCTCCATCAGCTGTCCTGAGCTTCCCTTCTTCAGATAATAATAGCTACTGTATAACACACACACACACACACACACACACACACACATTGTTTTACAGGAAGTCCAGGATCACTGCACACTCTTCTACACTCTTCATACGGACACACACATACGACACATGGGCCAAAAGTATATGGACGCCCCTGCTTAACTATAAAATCACACAGCAGTGATCTACAAACACTAACACTGAGAATAACCAGGCACAATGCAGAGCCCATAAGGACAAACCCCAGGATCAGGGAGTATAAGAACTAATCCAAGTATCAGAGCCTGACATTATAGGAACCAGAGAGAATAGGAACCTGAGTGTATGGGAACCAAATAGTCTAAGAACCTAAGGCTATGAGAACCAGAGAATGTAGAAACCAATGAGATAAAATCCTAGAACATATAGACCAGGGAGGTATAAGAACTAAACTAAAGTATCGGAGCCTGAAATTATAGGAACCACAGTGTATAGGAACCTGAAGGTATGGGAACCATAGAGTATAGGAACCATAGAAAATAGGAACCAGAGAATATAGGAACCAATAGAATATAGGTACTAAAAGAGAGTATGGGAACCAGAGAATATGGGAACCAAAGAGTATAGGAACCAGAGTGTATAGGACCCAATAAGGATAAAAACCCCAGAACATATAGACCAGGGAGTTATAAGAACTAAATCAAGTATCGGAGCCTGAGAGTATAGGAGTAAATGAAACAGAGAGTATAGCGACCAAAGAAAAAGAAAAAGTGAGAATTAAAAAATCAATTAGTATAGAACCACGGGTACACAGGAACCAAAGAGTATAGGAACTAAATGAACATACGAACCAAAGAGTATAGAAATCAAAGAGTACAGTAACAGGAGAGAAAATGAACCAGATAATATAGGAACCAGATAATATAGGAATCAATGAAGATAAAACCACAGACTCATAAGAGCCAAAAACAGAGGAACCAAAGAGTATAGGAACCAGAGAGAAAATGAATAGGAACTAAATAATCTAAGAGCCAATGTGTATAAGAACCAGTTCTTTTCCCAGAAAAAAAGATCACACGTAAATTACCGGGGTCCGAAGCTGACAGACTAAGCCTCTCTATCAAATTCTTAATCTGAGATTTTTAATCTTTCAATTTCTACACTGTCTGAATGCGTTAAAATCAGGCTGACCAATGAGAGCTCTGCTGTCATGGTTGCAGCTCAAACAAATGAGTATCAGAGCACGAGAGGTTAGACGTCAAAATTACGTACACGGGATGGTGTGTGTTTCGGGGACTGTCGCTTTAGCTTCTTTTGGGTACAGGATGGTAAATTGGGGAGTTGGTTCTGAGTCTTTATGGACGTCGGTATAGACGGTGATGGTCCTGACTCTCCGGGTGGTCTCCGGTACTGAAAGCTGGAGCGCGATGCTGCAGCAGATGTTTTCGGCAGGCTGAGGTGTTCCTGAGGCGCCTCACTGCTGCTCACCTGATTAATGAAGGGCTATTTTCAGACCAGCGCGAGCCCTCGTCTGTTTGATCTTTGATCTCTTCAAGCTTACGTAAAATGCGAGGTCTCAGAGGGACCGGCAGGGAGGACAGAAAAAGCCGCGGGTGGACTCGGACCCGCGTGGGGCCGGCCGCCTTATGGTTGAATGGAGAAAGGTATGCCCCCCAGAGGACAGCTAAATCAGGGCAGAGTGAAGGAAAGGACAGGATGTCCACACACCGAGAAAATGACGCGAGAGCGGCGCGAGAGCGAGAGACTGAGCATCACATCGACAGATACCAAGAAGCAGCAGAACAAAAGGTGTGTGTGTGGGGGGGGGGGGGGGATCAGGACTCATCAAACAATAGAGGGAACCAATGGTGTCTCTCAGTCACCCACAGACGAAGAGGCTGCAGGAGTTACATAAACCAAACTCCTCCAAAAATACACCAGCGAATCCGTTAAGGAGCAGATCCAGATGGCCTGAGGGTGGAAACGTGACTGCTGGGAGCTTCAGAGTAACTACAAAATTATCACATACCAGTTATCGGAACCAAGGGGTGGGTTTAGAAGTGATTCGAATTGGTTTTGTTGCCTTAAATGTTGGGACAGTATGGAAAATACAAATAAAAAAGAGTCAACTTCTGTTAATTTGTTAATAATCATCCATTCCTGCATTTCAGGCCTGCGATACATTCCAAAAAAAGTTGGAAATAATAATGTGATTTCAAACAAGTGATTATAATCATGATTTGGTTCAAAAGCAGTATCCACGAAAGGCTGAGTCTATGAGGAGTGAAGATGGCAGAGAATCTCCAGTTTATCACCAAAGGTGTAAGAAAATAATTGAAATGTTTAAAAACAATGTTCCTCCAAAAAAGATAAGAAGGCATTTACTGATTTCAGTCCTAACCTTTCTGATTTGTCACATTCTGATAAAGATGTCGTCTTGAAGGCAGCTTATGTTCCTCTAAAATCTCAGGGTACTTTTCTGCATTATTGCTGCATCACAGAAGTAGAAATGACCTTCACCAAGGGCCCTGACCCGCCCACATACCCTAACAGAGCCTGGCTTTTGGACTTGTTCCTCATAACAGTCTGGATGGTCCTTTTCGTCATTAGTCCAAAAAAAAAAGATCTGTTATACTGATGGGTCTGATCACAATCCCCGTCTCCACTCCCAGATCCCTCCGAGCCCAGAAAAGCCGACGCCCCTTCTGGACATGGTTATAACATAAGGCATCTTTTTAGCCCAGTAACGTTTTAAGTGGTATCTGTGAATGTAACTCTGTATTGTAGAGCTTGATAAAGGTTTGATAAGGGAATCCCTTTCCCATGTGGTTCTATCAGCTATTGATGAATGACGATTCTTGATGCAGTTCCGACTGAGGGAGCGAAGATCACCCCTCTTCAGTTTTTTCATGCACTGAAATTCCAGATTGCTTGAATGGTTTAATGATATTATGCTCTGTCAAGGAAGAAATATATAAATCCCTTCCAGTCTTTCTTTGAGGAACATTGTTTTTAAACATCCTCAAAGACTCTCAGCCTTTCGTGGATGCTGTTTTGAACAAGATCATGATTATAATCACCTGTTTCAAATCACATGATTATTACTTATTCCCTGATTCTCTGATTTGGGGTTGTATGTTATGATATTTAGTAGTAACTGTATTATGATGAGAATCAGTAGCATTAGCACTAGCACTAGAAGTAGCTGTACTGGCACTAAACACTTAGTGGTTTGACTTCTCGTATTATTTGAGAATCTCTGTAGTGGCGTTACCACGGTGCCAACAGTTCTGGAGCTGCTGTAAGTGGAACAGATCCGTGTAAAGAGCTCTGGAGAGCATGGAAGTGAAATCAATACATGTAGGAATCAATAAAGCATCAGCTCTTTGGGTGGGGCAAGAGAAAACATCTGATCTAATGCACTGTTCAGTTTGGAGCGTCACTTCTCTATCTTGTGGTCACATTCGGTAGTGCACCTACTGACAAAACTATTAATTCTAATTAAAAAATAAATATCATACCTTAAATCCACTATTTTTTATTATTGTATAAGTGCCATTAAATATGGGGTCACTCCTTTTAAATCCTGTGTCATGTGAGAAATGATCATACATAAATCAAGAGCACAGAAAAATAGAATAATAATTACAAATATAAATAATTCACCAATAAATATTCATAATACTATTTTTTGATTAGTCTGATAGAGTTTGAGTAAAAATATGTAATGAAACAAAATCTATAAACATGTAAAATTAAATATATATCACAATATATTAGCCTGATTAAAATAAATTAGGTTTCCTGCATTTATTGAGTTCTATTATATTTTACGTAGTTCCTTCTTTTCAAATTTAATAGTATATATTTTTGTTTTTATTTATGTGTTTAAAATAAATTTTACTTTATCTTGTAACTTGTTTTCAGGTATTTTATTGCATGATTATTATTATTATTTAATTTATTTTGATTATTTTTTCTTATTAAAGTTTAAGGATTTATATGTATATACATCGGAACAAGCAGAAACATCGGAACAATTGAGACGCATATTTTCCAAACGCTGCATCTCAGTGGCTTTCAAACCCCAAAACACGCTACGCCAGAAACTGGTCCACCCCAAGGATCGGGTCCCCCAGCACAAACAGAGTAATGTAGTGTACGCTTTTAGTATTTGTACTTCCTTCACGCTGTCAGAAGATAAGAGAGGGGTCTGGCTGCAGACATGCACTCTCAGCCCCACATGCACTGCCAGACTATTCATGACGTCAGTGAACTGTCAGACCGGAAGAGGAAATAAGTAGCGTTTTGTTGATGTTATTGAAGAAAAGAAAGGAATAGGCTGTATGCACGCTTGTCTTCTGGGTTCTCGTATACCGGCAGACTAACTTCCGGTTTTAAACGCCGGACACTGAACACGTATCGTTAGAACATGATTCATAATGAAAATTATTATTATTTTTAATAATCTTAATAATAAAGTCAAAGTCCAAGTTAAAGTGAACTTTATTGTCATTCAGACTATACAGCAGGGAGTGTACATCTGAACGAAATTGCGTTTCTCCAGTCTCCGATGTGCAAGAATGACAAGGGTGTAGAGACGTCAGACATACACATACGCTCATATATACATATACACACATAAACAGAGGAAAACCAAAGAATAATAATAAAGATACAAAAATGTACACAACACATATAGACATATATACACATGTGCATAAGCACATATACACGATTAAAATATTGAGGTATGTGTGTATATATATATATATATATATATATATATATATATATATACACACATATATACAACACATATATATTATTATATATATATATATATATATATATATATATATATATACATACACGTATATGTGTGTGTGTATATATATATAATAAATATAAATATATATGTGTGTGTGTGTGTATGTGTATACGTGTATGTATGTATGTATATACACACACGTAAAAATAATACATACTGTGGAAAATATATATATATATTGCACATTGAATAGAAATGAATGGCTGTAGAGTTTCATACCCTTGCAACTAAGCTCACGTCATTTTCATTCTCAGTTCATGTCCATACCAGTGAAATGGACACTACAGACCTTTGTGTGTTTGGTGATTTGAATGTTATCCCTCTTCATGTTGACAAGAAATTTCTTTCTGCTCTCCTCGTCCAGCGGCAACGAATGAAAACTCACAAGACAATTATACCTTGCTGACACCGAACACTACGGGACAGAGTAATGTTCTGATGCACCTCGTTCTTGTTTTTGAAATCGCAAAACGTTCTTAGTCATTATGCGAATGTAACTCTCTGTATTCCCAGCACTTCAGAACTTTCTTTACAGTCGCCTATGCTAACCGGAAGCTGGAATGCCAGTCTAAAGACGGAAACGCGTCACGGACTCATCGTGCATAGAGCCTATTGGAAGATAAAGGCAGTCGAGATGGGCGGGGCCAGGGACAACATCCGAAACTAACCAATAGGAAGGCATTTAAATGGAATACGGGTGTTAAAGAAACGCCACCGCCCTGTAGAATCCGCCTGATTCGGAACAGGAGAAGAGAGGCGGTGTGAATTGTATTTAAAATGGAGCTGTGTGAAATATTATACAATAAAGCGGAATATATCGAGACTGTACGTACGGTTTATCTTTATATGATCATGTAAACAGGTTATAAGTGCGGTAATAATACGGATATTTACCGTGTAATGATGGTTAGCTGGCTTGCTGACACTAGCCGGTTGTTTATGAATATATCCCATTTCTGCTTAGCGTTAACGGTGTTCTTCCTTTGTTTATTATCGGTATTAACAGTCATAAAAACATTTATAGAAACAGTTTAGTGGAATAAAAGTGATAAACATTTGCGTCCGATACACATTTTTCCATTGTTAGCGTTTATGTGCATAGGGAAGGAGCATTCACTTTCTGCACCAGTTCGTGTGTTGAAACGTTTATAAGGTTACTCGTAGTGCTCATTTTAAGGGAATAATGGCTTTGTTTGTAAATACAGTATTTGACCATTAGTTGCACAAATAGACAATAGACACATAGCCAGTGGAATACACATGGACACGCCTTCAATTTTTGCCAGAGGCTCATATTTGCAGCTTGACATTAAAACAGATTATTATTATTATTATTATTATGTCTTGTTTTTGCTGCAGGCATCTGGGAATAAAGTGAGCAGACAGTCGGTGCTCTGTGGGAGCCAGAACATCGTCCTGAATGGCAAAGTATGTTGTGATTGTATCGCCACAGGTTTTACGAAACCATCGCCCAACTGTTAACGTTATTTTGTCTCTTCAGACCATCGTGATGAACGACTGCATCATCAGAGGAGATCTGGCCAACGTCAGAGTCGGGAGGCACTGCGTCATCAAGAGCCGCAGCGTGATCCGGCCGCCTTTCAAAAAGTTCAGCAAGGGGTGAGGAGTTCTTCTTTACACAGCCGAATGTTTGGAGATAAAGCTTCAGGTGAATAGACAGGGAAACATTCCGTTCGATCCGCTCCCGTGGCTCAAGGTAAGAGCCAGCTGCTGGAAACAGCAGTCCCTGTAGCCCCGGGTTCAAACCCTGATCTGGGCTCGTACTCCGAAGGACAGGAGGTGCAGTTACTTTAATAACAATAAACCGCTTTCATAGGAAACTTAGTGGGATCGTGTTGCGTTTCCTCTTGTGTCCACAGTGTGGCGTTCTTCCCCCTGCACATCGGAGATCACGTGTTTATAGAGGAGGACTGCGTGGTAAATGCGGCGCAGATCGGCTCCTACGTTCACATCGGAAAGAACTGTGTTATCGTACGTACTGCATTATGTACTTATTTTTCAATCCACAGTGGCCGTGTCCCAAATCACACTCCCTACTCACTACATAGTGCACATAAACACCTTTATAGTGGATGTAGTTTCTGGATTAAATGTATATGTATGTATGTATGTATGTATGTTTTTTTTGTTTTTTCTCTGTAGTTGTGTTATTTGTGAATAATTTTTTTATTTAATATAATGTGCAAATTGGTTATTTATATGTATTAAACATTTAATATGGATTTTTAGATATTTAAAAATTTATAATATTCATTAATATTCATTATTTATCTCTTATCTTATTATTTAAGATATGTTTGTGATTATATCTGGTACAATTAATACATTTATTATGTATTATATTAATAATTTATTTATCTTAACACTTAAGCTCATCAGGTATTTTATTAATAAATGTGTTTATTTTATTCATTATTTATCATGTATATATTTTTGCTTATATCATAGTATTTATTTATTTATTCATTATATTCATTTTTTATTTTAAGACGTGCTTATATCAAATATTTTATTAATAAATTTATTTGTTTATTATAATAATTATTATATCTTAAGATGTATTTGTACTTACATCAGGTATTTTATTTGTGCACATAAACACCTTAATATTGGACATGTCCCAATCCACACACCCTGTTCTGTATAGTAATAAGTAGTTTGTAAATACACCCTGTAGCGTGTTAATGTAGTGTGTGTGTGTGTGTGTGTGTGTGCATGCGCGTGCGTACTGCAGGGTCGGAGGTGTGTGTTGAAGGACTGCTGTAAGATTTTGGATAACACGGTTCTTCCTCCTGAGACGGTCGTTCCTCCGTTTACAGTTTTCTCTGGATGTCCAGGTTTGTGCTGTTTAAGCTTTAGAGCTCTGATTATAGATGAGGAAAAATCCCAAATTATAATCCAATTTGCTAATCTTTTGCTTAAATAGAGCTTTTATAGACCATTTCATATGAATATTCATGAGCACAGGCGACGTCTCTGTTCCGAGGGTTATAGTAAACAGAGCAAACCTACAGTGAAGGCGTTTCTCTCTGGCTGATGTCTGTGTTTTTAGGATTATTTTCTGGGGAGCTGCCCGAGTGCACGCAGGACCTGATGATTGACGTGACCAAGAGTTACTACCAGAAATTCCTGCCCTTAAGTCAGATCTGATCCTGAAATCAGACTCATTATCCACCATTAACTGACCATACCGAAATCATGAGCGAAGATTCCAGCCATGTTCACCTGATGCGGAGTCATGTTCCTCTGTAGTCTTACTGCATCAGCATGCTTCTATTTAAACACTGTGTGTGTGTGTCTCTGTGTGTGTGTGTCTCTGTGTGTCTCTGTGTGTCTCTGTGTGTCTCTGTGTGTCTCTGTGTGTCTCTGTGTGTCTCTGTGTGAGAGAGATCAGACTGAAATCACATGGAGCAGCGGTTCAGCCCGAAGTGTGTTTGTGTGTGTGTATTGTTTTCATAACTGCTTAAAGCAAATGAATCCAACACGACTCTGTATTTATATTTTCAGTACTTTTGTGTGTTACTATGGCAACAGCACATCATCGGATCAACCGTATAAATATGTATATTTAGAGAGACACTCAATGACAAAAGCAAAAACTCACCAACAAGGAAGGTACACCGGTTCTGTATGGTATCCTGTGGAACATTTACCCACAGATGTTACAGCTGGGTCTGTAGGTCCTGCACACTCGTAGCTGGTCCGATAAATGCTCGATTGGTGATAAATCTGGCAACTGGGCATCAAGGAAGTCTCCCAGTCTGGCGGAGACATTCCTGGGAAAACGCCAGTTCCAAGTAATGCCCTGAGAGGAAACGCAGGATGTCCTGCACATATCTGAGCTGTTAGTGTCCCTCGTATCACTAATAGGGGTGACAGACTGTCATAGTTGATGGCTCCCCAGATCATCACACCAGCAGTTAAGGCAGTGTGTCTCTCCACAGCAAAGGCAGGATTGAAGCGTCACCACGAGGCCTCCATACTCGAACCCGACCATCATCGGATCCCAAACAGAACCTGGATTCATCGCTAAAGACGATACGGCTCCAGTCTGTAACAGTCCAGCAGTCTCGTTCCACTGCAAACAAAGGCAGGACACATAATAAGGGCCGTGACAACTATTTTCTTTCTGCTAAGCTCCTGGAAATGGGCCGGGCAGAGACGGGTGTTCAGTGAAGGTGCCCCCTGTGTCCACATGATGGATAACCAAGCTGGGGGACTGCTCGTGCTAGTCGGTGGATCAAACGATCCTGCCTACTCGGGCTCTGTCTGATGTGTGTGTGTGTGTGTGTGTGTGTGTGTGTGTGAAAACAAACCCATGTCTTACCTGGAACTCCGGTATTCCAGGGCTAATGCGGAGGCCAAATGTGTGTGGCCGGTGTCTTCAGAGGCATTATTGGGAGTGTCCTTGATTGGTATTTATCGATTGATAAATTAATATATTCTCAGATATTTTACCACTTAATATAATAAACAATATAATAAACGATCATCCTGCTTTCCTCAATACAATGATGATCCCCCTCTGAAAGTTTGTCAACTGGGAAAAATATATTTGATTGCATTCTATGATCTCTCACCAAGAAGTACACTACCCAAAAGTAGAACTGCGAGCCTTTTTATAGGGCAGCGCTATAGGGGAAGTACTTTTACAGCCTCTTGTGGTAAGACCCAGTGTCTAATCAGACCACAGAAGTAATCATTTACATTTATCTGCCTGAGACAGAACTGCAGGAAGAGTTTTTCAGCAATCACACATTTTAAGCCACAACTTGTAAGCCACACCCACTCTATCTCTTGCCCATGTCAGAGAAAACAAAACTCAGTCTCTTCCTCTCTATGTGTGTATGTGAGAGCATCAAAATGGCAGAGGCTGGTATTTCAGTAGGTCAGTTTTCAGTGGATTAGTTCAGCTGCCCAGACTGTCTGGATCTCCTGAAGGATCCAGTAGCTACTATCTGTGGTCACAGCGAGGAATTTATAGTTGTCCTCAATGTAGGAAGACTTTCACCACAAGACCTGATGTATGCAGAAACACCATGCTGGCTGAAGTGGTGGAGAAACTGAAGAATACTGAACTCCAAGCTGCTTCTCCTGCTCACTGTTATGCTGGACCTGGAGATGTGGAGTGTGATTTCTGCACAGGAAGAAAACTCAAAGCCATCAAGTCCTGTCTGATGTGTCTGGCCTCCTTTTGTGAAACTCATCTGAAACCTCATTATGAGAAAGAGAAAATCTGCTCTCGGCATGATAAAGTGATCGATATCTACTGTCGTACTGACCAAAGCTTCATCTGTTATTTGTGTACGATGGATCAGCACAAAGGACACCAAACAGTTCCAGTTAAAACAGAAAGAACTGAGAAACAGGTGAGAACTGGAAGTCTAATATTTTCTAAACTTGATTTACACATATAATTTTTTGTTTTAGCGAATTTAAATGAGGCAGGGTTAACTGAATATGTCATGAAACAGTCAGACCAGTTGGTGAATATCTGGTGTGAATGCTCTGTTTGTTAGGTTCCGTGGCCATACCTCCGTTTTCTTTGTTTTTCTTTCACCCACAATCCCCTCCCAGAACAATATGGCCGTGGCCTCGGCTGGGACGCTGTTTTCCTTTAATATGTCTAACTTGATTGCTAACCGCACAAAGCTGGGATTGTTCTTATTTAAGCTCAGTGTATACCAGTTGCATTGTCTCTGTCATGCCTGAGCGGTTGGGTGTATTCTTTGTTTCATCCGCTTTGGATTGTTGTGCTGCGGAATTGTTGACTTTGGGCTATTGTTTAGCAGTCTCGACCACTCCTGGACTTTTGTGCTGAGGTCTCGTCTGCTTGTGGATTATGTTTGTTGTGGCTGCGCCCACTTCTACTCTGTTGCTCGCGGCTGCATCCGCATTTGCATTTTTCTGTTTGCAGTCGTGTCTGCCTTTGGTTCTTTCCTTTGGTTGTTCACCACTAGCTTCTATAGCTCTTTGGTAGCCTTGGTATCTCTCCGCTTCCTTCGGGAGCTCTCCGCTAGCCTCGGTAGCCCCCAGTGGTTTCTCCCTGGCTGGCTCTAGCTTCTTCTAGCTGGTGTTAGCTCTCCTATAGCTTCCTCAGTTTCCCCTAACCTTTCAGTTTGTTGTGTTTTCTCTGCGTTCTCGATCTTCCTCTCGATCTTACTTTTATTGTTATTCTCATTATTGTTATTAGTATTACTATTATTGTTATTGTTGTCATTTGCTTGTGATCTGTGACTGGGGACTCTTTCTGACAATAAACTGTTTGTTTGGAACGGGAACCTGCATTCTCCTTTCCTCCACGCACCACCCAATCCTAACAGAATGCTCCCACCAGAGTTGCAGATGGCAGGTTCCAGCCCCACTCTGCTCATGCCGGATAAGTTCCAGCAGTTTATCGAACAGTACAGGGCTTTTTGCAGTCACTATCCCTCCAGCCCGGAGTCCTCCCTGCTGGCCGAGCTATCCATCTCTTCCAGGGGACGTCCAGAACACGGTGCTCACCTCCAGGGACGTCCAGAGTGCATCCCTCCCCTCAGAGGACGTCCAGAGTGCATCCCTCACTCAGAAGATGTCCTGGGCATTTTGCTCCCTCCGGAGACCATCCAGAGCACATTGCTCCCTCCTGAGGACGTCCATCCCAGTTCCTACTCCAAGAACATCTGTTCCTGAGGCGCCTCCCCAGGGGTTGTCTGTTCTTGAAAGGCCTTCTCAGAAGGTCGTCTGTTCCTCCAGGTAATGGAGGTTCTCCCAGGCCATCCATTCCCTGGCCACTAGGGACACTCGCCCCTAGGGACATCCAGAGCTCCCCACTCCTTCCAAAGAACGTCCAGAGGTCCCCTTTCACTCCAGTGATGTCAACAGCGCGATGCTTGCCCCAGAGGTCATCCAGAACTCCTTGATTACAGGGGATGTCCGTTCCAGTACCTGTCCCGTCTCTGAACCTGACCTTGCTAGCCTCGGTTGCTTTTCCTAACCTAGCTCTCCACTAGCCATGGTAGCCCCCAGTGGTTTCTCTCTGGCCAGTTCTAGCTTCTTCTAGCTGGCGTTAGCTCCCCTATAGCTTCCTCGGTTTTTCCCTAGCCTTTTGGTTTGTTGTGTTTTCTCTCGGTTCTGGATCTCCCTCCTGCTTTTTTGTAGAGGTACTGTGTTGTTGTTATTGGGCAGCATGGTGGCTCAGATGGGTAGCTTCGCCACCTCATAGCAAGAAGGTCCTGGGCTCAATTCCAGAGTGGAGCGGCCTGGGTCCTTTCTGTGTGGAGTCTGCATGTCCTCCCCGTGTCCGCGTGGGTTTGTGCCAGGTACTCCGGTTTCCTCCCACAGTCCAAAGTTAGGTTAATTGATTACACTAAATTGGCCTAGTTTGAGTGTGGTCTCTGGCGACAGACGGCGAAGCGTCGGCTGGAGTATTCTCGGTTGCCAGGAAAATGATGACTGTGTTGTTGTTATTGTTGTAGTCATTATCTCTTATTATTACTATTATTGTTATTCTCATTATTGTTATTATTAGTATTGCGCTCTGTGATTGGGGACTCTTTCGGACAATAAACTGTTTGTTTGGAACTAGAACCTGCATTTGCCTGCTCCCCTTTTCTCCATGCACCACCCAATCCTAACTCTGTTGTACAGGAGTGAGCTGTAACCCTTTATCTGCAGTTGATATTCACCCATTCAGCTCCTAATGTTTCACAAGTTCCATATATTTTCTATGAGCACAGAGTGAGCTAAAGGAGGAACAGAGGAAATCACAGCAGAGAATCCAGGAGAAGAAGAAGAAGGTGCAGGAGCTCAAACAGACTGTCAGTAATATTAAGGTGAGAAGTGACACTGAGATGCTCTTACACAATAAATATTTGCAATGTGTCATCTTTTACTGTGATTTTCATCCTGTAGAGCTCAAGATGGCCAAATATTTATTTGTAAACATGTATTTCTATTATGGAATAATATACCATAACGAGGCCCTTAACACTAAATTTTTTGGATTATACCTTGTAAGACTGGATCAGTTGTAGGTCATTCTGGACAAGAACCTCTACCAGTGACTAAATAAAAAAAACGTAATAGGATTATATGCTGTATATAATACAACTGAAATATTTTAACACACTGATTCATTAGATGGGTTTTACATTTTGTATAGCTCGTTATGTAGAATATTATATAGGACATTAAAAATATAATAATATAAAATATAATAATATAACAAAATGAAATAACTCCTGTTACATATTTATGAAATACATGAAAATTGTTGTTATTTTCCTGTTTATATTTTTGTGTTGAAAAAATATTTGACTATTTAGTCATAAATATGCTGAATGAAGTCTCAATCTTCAGAAAAGTGTGTTTAACCCTAACTATGTACTTCAGAAGTGCACATGATAAGTTATACCAGGCATTTTCTAACCTGAAATGTGGTTGACAATAGCTTATATACAGTGGGGCAAAAAAGTATTTAGTCAGCCACTGATTGTGCAAGTTCTCCTACTTAGAAAGATGAGAGAGGTCTGTAATTTTCAACATAGCTACACTTCAACTATAAGAGACAAAATGAAAAAAAAAATCCAGCAATTCACATTGTATGATTTTTAAAGAATTTAATTGTAAATTATGGTGGAAAATAAGTATTTGGTCAATAACAAAAGTTCAACTCAATACTTTGAAACATAACCTTTGTTGGCAATGACAGAGGTCAAATGTTTCCTGTAAGTCTTCACCAGGTTGGCAGACACTGTAGCTGGTATTTGGGCCCATTCCTCCAAGCAGATCTCCTCTAGAGCAGTGATGTTTTGGGACTGTCGCTGGGCAACATGGACTTTCAACTCCATCCACAAATGTTCTATGGGATTGAGGTCTGGAGACCTCCAGGACCTTGAAATGCTTTATACAGAGCCACTCCTTTGTTGCCCGAGCGGTGTGTTTGGGATCATTGTCATCCTGGAAGCCCCAGCCACGTTCCATCTTCAATGCTCTCACTGATGGAAGGAGGTTTTGGCTTAAAATCTCACGATACATGGCCCTGTTCATTCTTCCCTTAACACGAATCAGTCGTCCTGCCCCCTCTGCAGAAACAGCCCCAAAGCATGATGTTTCCACCCCCATGCTTCACAGTGGGTATGGAGTCTTTGGGATGCAACTCAGCATTCTTCTTCCTCCAAACACAACGAGTTGAGTTTTTACCAAAAAGTTCTATGTTGGTTTCATCTGATCACATGATGTTCTCCCAATCCTCTTCTGGATCATCCATATGCTCTCTGCCAAACTTCAGACGGGCCTGGACATGTACTGGCTTAAGCAGGGGGGCACACCTGGCACTGCAGGATCTGAGTCCCTCTCGGCGTAGTGTGTTACTGATGGTAGCTTTGTTACTTTGGTCCCAGCTCACTGCAGGTCATTCGTCAGGTTCCTCCATGTAGTTCTGGGATTTCTGCTCACCGTTCTCATGATCATTTTGACCCCACAGGATGAGTTCTTGCATGGGGCCCCAGATCGAGGAAGATTACCAATGGTCTTGTATGTCTTCCATTTTCTTACAGTTGCTCCCACAGTTGATTTATTCACACCAACCTGCTTGCCTATTGTAGATTCACACTTCCCAGCCTGGTGCAGGTCTCCAGTTTTCTTTCTGGTGTCTTTCGACAGCTCTTTGGTCTTGGCCATGGTTGAGTTTGGAGTCTGACTGTTTGAGGCTGTGGACAGGTGTCTTTTATACAGATAACGAGGTCAAACAGGTGCCATTAATACAGGTAACGAGTGCAGGACAGAAGAGCTTCTTAAAGAAGAAGTTACAGGTCTGTGAGAGCCAAATATCCTGCTTGTTTGTGGGTGACCAAATACTTATTTTCTACCATGATTTACAATTGAATCCTACAATGTGATTTTTTGATTTTTTTTCTCATTTTGTCTCTCATAGTTGAAGTGTAGCTATGATGAAAAATACAGACCTCTCTCATCTTTTTTTAAGTAGGAGAACTTGCACAATCAGTGGCTGACTAAATACTTTTTTTGCCCCACTGTAAATAAATCGATGGACAAGAGTCAACAGACTTATTTTGAAAATCATTCAAACATAAAAATGAATATGTAGAGTATGAATGAAGTAACGTTTATTATTCTAGAGGTTCAGTATGAGCTCCTTAAATTGCTTTTCATTTTTACTTTCACAGTATTTTTTCATAGACTTTGTATAAGTGTATGATGTTTCATGTTCCTCCATCCTCCATTTTCTAACAGAGTCGTGTACAGGTAGCAGTGAAGGACAATGAGAGAATCTTTACTGACCTGATCAGGTTCATGGAGAAAATGCGCTCGGACATAACGAAATTGATCCAAGATCAGGAGAAGTCTGAACTGAATCAAGCTGAACAGCTAATGCAGCAGTTGGAGCAGGAGATTGCTGATTTTACATGCAGAGTCGCTGAGCTGCAGAAGCTTTCACACACAGATGATCACATCCATTTCCTCCAGGTAAGACTCGCTGTCTCCTCTACAGAGCAGATGTTCCTCACAAGGCTAGAGATTCATTAAGAGAGAGTCATTAAGTAGAAAGACAATTAAATGTAAAGTTATCTATATTCAAACCTGTAAACATCTGTTTAAATTTATTTTCTATGTGGCCTATTCATATAATTTTAATAGATGTATTTAAATTAAGGTTTTGTAAAGATACTCCAGTGTTAATTTGAGTAATACGTCACCCATAACAGAGGTCCTCCACCAGCATAATTAATAATTAAAACTGCTGTAATTACAGCTTCTCTAATTCAGAAATTATGTTAAATTATTAAATTATATCCAGGCTACACTGTGTCTTTCTTGTGCTTGATCGCTTACATCATGTTCATTCACTTCTGTCATACACTTTTCTCCTGCTACATTTATTTTATCTCTCCGTAGAGTTTGCCATCTCTCTGTGTTGCTTCTCGGCATGAGGACTCAAAGAGCATCAATGTCAATCAGCATCTCTCATTTAATGGAGTGACTAAATCGTTCTATAATCTGAAAGAGCTTCTTGAGAAATTCTGTGAAGACGAATTCAATAAAATCCCTCCACATGGTAAAATAAGTTTCACTTTTATAAAGTCTGCATTTCCTCTGCAGCATAGTAATGAAAAACATCAGGTTTTCTCAAGTTTTCCAAGCAAATTTATAACAAACCTCTCTACTAAATTTGATCTTTCAAACTGCATCCTGTTTTACTACTTTCAGTTTCATTGTCTTGTTTGTACTCAACTATTTCTTTCACCACAAAACAGGGGTAGATTCCATTTAATAAACCTTCATACAGACTAATGGTCTCATCTTAAATATCTATTATATCTCTTAATGACTTTATTTATACAGAATTCAAACCAAGTGGGTCAGGGAGCTTAGAGAAGATGTAAGATGGTGAAACCTGGAATAATGTGCTAGCAAGAGTGAATAGAACTTCCTTCTGTGCTAGATCTTTAGCCTAATCCAGATCAAAGTTAAATTGGTTAAGGTCTATTCTAAATGAATTGTGTAAGCGACGTCGCTGTGTCTCAGCTAATGTAACCTACATATTTTGGACTTGTCCCACAAATTTCTAATTTATGGTCAGCTATATTCACAGTTTAATTAGAAACAGTACAGTTTAATTTTGAAAACTCATTTGTGGTGTCTCAGGGAAAAGCTGCTGTATGACTAATAAACAGGAAGATGAGTCTGGATACTTAATGAAAACAATTTATAAAAATGTTTAGCTGATTTGTAGACTGAGCTTGTAATTTAATTAATTATCTAATGAAATGAGAAATCAGAAATGAACCCAATTGTGTTTGTGGGTCTCTAAGGGTTAAACTGTTTCCATCATTTACAGAACATTATTTTTCCATCTCCATTTTATCTCTGTGTCTCCACAGCTGCAGCAGCTCAGATGATTTTACCCTCAGAACCAAAGAGCAGAGAAGATTTTCTGCAATGTAGGTGTTACACACACACATACACATACACACACACACACACACACACACACACAGTTCATTATCTGTATGAGTGACATATAGTCATGAATGTAGCATTTGTACAGAAACACTTCCACATCTTTTCTGTTGGTTCATTTCAATAAGGTGAGTTTTTCTCCTGATGGTTTCATATAGAGAAGCATTAGGAGGGATACAAACACACACAGCTATCTTCCTCTTAACATCAGTCCTGTGATTAATACCCAAAATGCTCTCAATTGTTGGTTTAGATTTCTGTCAGCTGACTCTGGATCCCAACACAGCAAATCCTAACCTCATTCTGTCTGAGAAGAACAAATTGGTGACACTCGGTGATAGAGCTCAGCCATATTCTGATCATCCAGAGAGATTTGAATACTAATATCAGGTGCTGTGTAAGGAGAGTGTGAGGGGGCGCTGTTACTGGGAGGTGGAGTGGCACGATGATGATGCTGTGGTCATATCAGTCTCATATAAAGAGATCAGCAGGAAAGGACGAGCTAAAGAGTGTGGGTTTGGATTCAACAATCACTCCTGGAGTCTGTGTTCTTCTTCTTCTTCTTCTCTCTCTGTCTGTCACAACAAGGTTAGGACTGCTCTTGATGGTCCATCATCCTCCAGAATAGGAGTGTATGTGGATCACAGTGCAGGAACTCTGTCCTTCTACAGCATTTCTCATACAATGAGGTTCCTCCACAGAGTCCAAACTAGATTCACTCAGCCCCTCTATGCTGAGTTTGGTTTTTTCAGCTGTTCTGTTTTTTTGTGTGTGTCACATTCTCTTTAGTCTTTATGTACTTTATTGTTTTTTGTTTTGTTTTATTTTTTTCATTGTTTGGTTTTTCTTCAGCTTGTTCATTCTTATTTCCTTGGCTGAAATGATTCAGCGTTCTGTTATTTTCCTCATTTTCTTTTGTTTCTTTGAATTTTTTTGTTCAAAAACCAGTAAAGATATTAATTTACTATCAGATTTCAAAGAATAATTTTTTGGCAGATCATTTTAGCTCTTATTATTTTTTACCTTAATTTGAACATGTGAAATTGAATCAGGAGTTTGCGGTTGAAAACTCACCTGCTACAGCTATTTTGCAGTTCTACTGCTCATGTATTTCCAGGATTTTATCACCAGATGGAGACAGATACTTTGTTTTATTAGTATGCTGAAAATTGAACGCTGCAAAACGACAGAATCTGAAATATAATTAAACTTTATCTCAGATTTTTCTTTATAACATTTTAATACAATTATTAAGATAATCCAATCTATGTATAGATATTTCTTATTGCCTTAAATACACTTAAATTACTTAAAATTTATTATTTTTGAAAGAAAGTAAATATCTTCCAGCTGGCTTACCCTTAGTTTAATCGATTATTAATTTCATACACATTTAGTTTATATCATATCTTTATATAACATATAAGTTTCTATCATATCTTTTTCAAGTTTATTTTTTTCTTCATTTCCTGTCGTTTATTGCCTACTGTTATGTTATGGCTATTTGCATATTTGTTTATAGTATGTTTTTACTGATTACCTTATAATGAAATGTATTTTCCAGGAAATCTATTTTAATAATTGTCCATTTCAATCAACACTTTGTACCTGTAAGCAGTTCGTCACACCTCTACTCACCAAGAAGAAGTTGTTATAATTGAATGAATCTTTCTATGTGTTTATATGTAAATTATTACAATATCAAAGAGAAAGAATACGTTTAGTGTTGAAAACTGTACAAATGAAATGAAAGGAGACTATGGTTATCCTGTTAGGCCGCCTCTAGCCTGGATACAAGATGAGATATGGTTGGGCATGGAGGTATACAAGTTTGGTAGGGTATCCTCTGCCACATTTAATGACAGATGTTACAGCTGGGCCTGTAGATCCTGCACACTCATAGCTGGTCCTAAAAATGCTGGATTGGTGATAAATCTGGCAACCGGGCACCAGGGGAGTGTTCCTATCTGGCTGAAACAGTCCTGGGAAAAACTCCAGGTGGAAGCCCTGCTATGAGAGGCACCAAATGGGGCAGCAGGATGTCCTGCACATAACGCTGATCTGTTAATGTCCCTTGTATGACTACTAGGGGTGACTGACTGTCGTATGCAATGGATCCACAGATCACACATCACTAAAGACGATACGGTTGCAGGCCGTAGCAATCCTGGTTCCTCATTCATGACATAACTGCAAATGAAGGTGACTGTGGCTGACTGTCAAAGACAGGACACGAAATGGGTACAGTGACGACAAATTCCCTTCTGCTAAGCCCATGGAAATGGTCTGAGGAAATGAGCTGCTCATGCTTGTTGGTGGATCAAACGATCCTCTCTACCGGTGCATGAGGACTCAAAGAGCATCAATGTCAATCAGCATCTCTCATTTAATGGAGTGACTAAATCTTTCTATAATCTGAAAGAGCTTCTTGAGAAATTCTGTGAAGACGAATCTTTAATTTGATCCTGTTTTAACCCAGAGGCTGAATGTGTGGAGGGTGTCTTCATTGGCATTACTGGGAGTATCCTTGATTGGCCAATCTATTGATAATATAATGTTTTCTCAGCAGATATTTTCCGAATTCAAGAATAAACATATTGAGTCAATGCATATTCATAACTTTATGTTTAATTTTTATTCTTACTATAACCTTTACTAATTAATCAGAATGCTATACAGGCAGATCTGTAATCCTACTGACCAAAGCTTCATTTCAAGTGTACGATGGAGGATTAAAACAGTAACAATTGAAAAACTGAAAGAGTTTTTATTCTTTTGTTTCTTTTCTGTTCTGTGATTCTTTTTGTCCCTTTTTTGTTTGTTGTCTTTATAACAATTCATATCATAATTTGCATTCCCAAGTTCAACTGTCTTGTGAGCATTCTAGGGTTAGGTTACTTCCTTGTAAATGTTTATTTCCCTACAATCGTATGAAACACATAAGGGTGAGAGAGAGAATGAGAGCAAGTGAGAGAGAGAGAAAGTACCTCTGTACCATTTTTATCAAGCTATATCAATAAAAGTATAAATTTTATTGGAGATGCCAGAACGAGATGGGTTTTTCCATAAGAAATAATTATGTAATATATTATAATTCTTTTAAATCATTCAAAGGTTCTTTTTAAGCCACACCCATCTCTTGCTCATGTCAGAGAAAACAAAACTCAGTGTCTCTCTCTCTCTGTGTGTGTGAAAGCAGCAAAATGACAGCGGCTGGTATTTCAGTGGATCAGTTCAGCTGTCCAGTCTGTCTGGATCTCCTGAAGGATCCTGTTGCTAATCCCTGTGGTCACAGTTTCTGTAAGGAGTGTATAAATGGTTACTGGGATCAGGAGGATCAGCGAGGGACTTATAGTTGTCCTCAATGTAGAGAGACCTTCTCTCCTAGACCAGTGTTACGCAGAAACACCATGCTGGCTGAAGTGGTGGAGAATCTGATGAAGACTGAACTCCAAGCTGCTTCTCCTGCTCACTGCTATGCTGGACCTGGAGATGTGGAGTGTGATTTCTGCACAGGAAGAAAACTCAAAGCCATCAAGTCCTGTCTGATGTGTCTGGCCTCCTTTTGTGAAACTCATCTGAAACCTCATTATGAAGTTCCTGGTTTGAAAAAGCATACGTTAGTGGAAGTCTCTGCAGAGCTACAAGAGAAACTCTGCTCTCAGCATGATAAAGTGATCGATATCTACTGTCGTACTGACCGAAGCTTCATCTGTTATTTGTGTACGATGGATCAGCACAAAGGTCACCAAACAGTTCCAGTTAAAACAGAAAGAACTGAGCAACAGGTGAGAACTGAACGTATTTTCTGAATGAATTCATACACATTAAATTTCTAATCTCTGTTCTTTAGTCAATTATTTGACTGATGGAATTTGTCTGTAAGGAAGGGTTATGTAAATGTTTCACCATGTACAGCTCAGACCAGTTAGTGAATATTTAAACGACCAACACCCATCTTATATTATTATACAGCTGCATAACACACACATGACAGTGTGAAAGTTCTGTCATTCAGGAGTGAACTTTAACTGTTATTTTGCAGTTGATCTTCACCCACTGAGCTCCTAATGTATAACCAGTTCCATGTATTTTCTATGAGCACAGAGTGAGCTAAAGGAGGAACAGAGGAAATCACAGCAGAGAATCCAGGAGAAGCAGAAGAAGGTGCAGGAACTCAAACAGGCTGTCAATAATATTAAGGTGAGATGTGACACACACACATGCCCTTGCCTGCATTCATAAAAAAGATTTTTGATTAAAGGTATTGAAAATATTTTGTAGTGCTTTTTTTGATGAGCCTGACAAAACATTAAAACAAAATAATAACAACAAGGCAAGTAATGTAATGAAAAGTAAAGCAATGAATAGGACAAATCCCCTCATTTACAGTCCTCCTCAATTAAACCCTAAACATATCTCACCCTTATACACACAAAAATCAGTATCACGTTTAGTGGGATTTCAGAGACTGCAATGTCCTATGGGGGTGGGGCGAAACCAGAGGTGGTGGAGTGGGCATCTTGGTGAATGAGAGATGGTGCAGTGAGAAACTTATGCTCGTCCAATCTGGAATACCTGGCTCTAAAATGTCGGCCTTTTTATATTCCAAGGGAATTTATCTCATCTATAATTGTCAGTGTTTACATTCCACCACATTCCAACACTGATACAGCACACACTGTTTTTTTTATAAGGACACTTCAGTTTGTTCATCCAAACACTGCACTAATTATCACAGGGGGTTTTAACAAAGCGAACCTTCTAGCACAGTTCTGAGGATGTACCTACTACCACAATCAAAGTCTTCTCTAATCAGATGCCGTGGGTGTTAATGTGCATACTGCTTCCTAAACTACAGGACTGACAACTGGGAACATGAAGGATTACAAGGTGGCTTCCTACATTTAATTGGTAAGGTTGTTAAGCAAGCCAAGATAAAGTATATGATGGAAGCCTAGTTCCGTCAGTCGGACACCAGACTCTGTGGGAGAGCATGCAAGCTATTACAGGTTATAAAATCACAGATTTTTTTCATCTCTCTAGCAAATAAGCTAAATTTCTTTTATGCTCACTTTGTGGATAACCCCACCATAACAAGCCCTCAAAACAGCACGAATAGCAATTTTGTGGGAGAAGTAAGCACACTCACTATCACTGAGCATGACGGGAGAGGATGTTTAAGGGAGTAAACCCAAGAAAGGCATGTGGCCCATATGGCATCGCAGGACAGGTCCTAAGATCTTGTCTCTCTCCCTCTCAAAACCCACAGTTCCCACCTGCCTAAAAACATCCACCATTATCCTGGTTCCAAAAATGTCCCACTTCAAATCACTAAATGACTACTGCCCAATAGCACTGAGTCCTGTTGTTATGAAATGCTTTTTTTATTTATAAACTCTGTATAATCTCTTTTGTCTCAAAAGAGCTTTATCAATGCACAGTCTAGGCCTCAAATGCAATGCAGTTAACAGGCATTTTATATGTATATATTAAACTAATTAATTCATTTATTATTTTTGCCAGTTCTTAATAGTTTTTGAGCTGACTTTCTCTTTACTAGTCTTTTTTATGTATTTTTGGCTGAGGAGTGATGTTTACTGTTGCTACACCCTCGATTTCCTAACAGAGTCGTGCACAGGGAGCAGTGGTGGAAAATGAGAGGATCTTTACCGACCTGATCAGCTTCTTGGAAAAAAAGTGCTCGGAGGTAACAAAACTGATTCGAGATCAAGAGAAGGCTGAATTGAATGAATCCAAACAACTTCTGCAGCAGTTGGAGCAGGAGATTGCTGATCTTATGAGCAGAGTCACTGAGCTTGACAAGCTTTCACACACACATGATCACATCCATTACCTCCAGGTAAGAGTCACTGTCTTTCTTGTGCTTGAGCTCGTAAACCATGTTCATTTACTTCTCTTGGACACCTTTCTCCTTCTACATTTATTTGATCTCTCCATAGAGTTTGCCATCTCTCTGTGTTGCTTCTCGATGTGAGGACTCATCCAGCATCAATGTCAATCAGCATCTCTCATTTGATGCAGTGACTAAATCTCTCTCCAATCTAAAAGAACATCTTGAGAAATTATGTGAAGATGAATTCAGCAAAATCCCTCCATGTGGTAAGAGATGTTTTCATGTTAGAAAATCTAATCTGTATTCACAGTAATGGGAAACATCAAGAAGGTAACTTAATTGCACTGGAGTGCAGATTCAATCCCTCACCAACCGAAATGGATCATAACACTATTATATCTCTTAATGACTTTATTTTAGACAAAACTTGACCTGAGTGTGGTAGGGAGCTTGGAAAAGATGTATCTGATGAATCCTTGAATATTGCACTAACAAGAGTTAATAGAATTTCCTCCTGTGCTAGATTTAGCCTAATCCAGATCAAAGTTCTCCACCATATTAACTATACCAAAGTTAAATTGGCTAAGATCTATTCCGATGTAAATGAAGTGTGATCGACATTGCTGTGACTCATCTAACTTAGCTTACATGTTTTGAAATTAATTATCAGATTTCTGAGCAGCATTTGACTTAACAGTACAATTTGCGTGTAAAAGAGCTATTTTTGATGCCTCAGGGAAAATGGCTGTATGGCGCATACTGTATATAAAAATACGCTTTTGTTTCAAGTCTTTGCTTGCATGTAGATGCATTTTATTAGATTGCAAATCTGTCACCCCACATCAGGACTCTCAGTAACTTAGTGATCTTGTAATGTTTTTGAACCTTGAGAAGGTAAATTTCCCTGTTAGAGAGTCAACCAAAAACTTTTAAGAATGGGGGAATTGGTTTAAGAATTTACCAAAGGGAATTTCGGACTGAGCTTGTAATTTAATTCATTATCTAATCATTATCTAAAAATGCTGGTTTTTAAGGGTTAAACTGTTTACATCATTTAAAGAAACTTATTTTTCCATCTCTGTAATGAGCCACGCTGTCGATGCAAAATGGCAGTGTTGGCTCATTAACACATAGGGACTGGTATGGCGGTCCCAAGCATGCATGCACTGACCTTTATCGGTGCTGATTGCCACATCTGCTACCTTTGGACTTGAGTATTTAAGAGCACGAGCACGAGCACGAGTCTCTTGCATGCTGTCCTGTTCCGCCTTTGTGTTTCACGGTGTGAAGGAAAGAGGTTAGGCTGGGGTTTTTGCAGAACCCCAGGTAGTTGTACGGTCAGTAGGCTGGAGATAACCGATCGGGCTTAGTTTGTCAGTGTAGGGCTATATCCCACTTCAGTTCACCCATAGAACCGTGACTCGGTTCGCGTGCTTCAGGGAAACTAGGGAATCCCCGAAGCTGACTTCACAGCGTGCCCCCCCTCTCTCTCTCTGAGTTGAGCTCGCATCGTGCTGTGGAAGTGCATCTTGAGAGAGAGCGTTTGCTCCCCATATTATTTTAATCATATGTTTACTGTGCCCGCCACATCACATTCTAAGCGCTGTTAGTGGCGTTTTCTTTTGCCCCTTTAGTTTTTCATTTATTTAGTATATTCATTTTGTGTTTGAGTCTTTCCCCAGGTGGCCCATTTTATTTATATTCCCTTGCATTCGCATCAGCTAACAAGTCGTGCAACAGACCCACACACACACACACACACACACACACACACACACACACACACACACACACACACACACACACACACACACACCTCCCTTTTTATTTATTTATCCTTAGTTTGTCCATTCCATCTAGAGGTAACTGCACTTGGGTCCTAAAACGCCTTTTTATTTTATATGGTTCACCCGTTTTTAGGCAAAACATAACAATCCCCATTTTATCTTTGTGTCTCTACAGTTGCAGCCGTTCAAATGATTTTACCCTCAGAATCAAAGAGCAGAAAAGATTTTCTACAATGTAGGTGTAAACACACACACGCGCACACACACACACACACACACACACAAAGTTGATTATCTGTATGACTAACATGTTTAATCATGAATATAGCATTTGAACAGAAACACTTCCACATCTTTTCTGTATTTCTCCTGATGGTTTCATATAGAGAAGCATTAGGAGGGATATAAACACACACAGCTGTCTTCCTCTTAACATCAGTCCTGTGATTAATACCCAACATGCTCTCAATTTTTGGTTTAGATTTCTGTCAGCTGACTCTGGATCCCAACACAGCACATCGTAAACTAATTCTGTCTAAGAAGAACAAAGTGGTGACAGTCAGTGATAGAGCTCAGCCATATTCTGATCATCCAGAGAGATTTGACTACAACTGTCAGGTGCTGTGTAAGGAGAGTGTGAGGGGGCGCTGTTACTGGGAGGTGGAGTGGAGTGGTGGTGGTGTGTTCATATCAGTCTCATATAAAGAGATCAGCAGGAAAGGACGAGGTAAAGTGTGTTGGTTTGGATTCAACAATCAGTCCTGGAGTCTGTACTGTTCTTCTTCTTCTTCTCCTTCTTCTTCTCCTTCTTCTTCTCCTTCTCCTTCTCTCTCTTTCCATCACAATGACATTAGGACTGATCTTGAAGGTCCATCATCCTTCAGAATAGGAGTGTATGTGGATCACAGTACAGGAACTCTGTCCTTCTACAGCATCTCTGATACAATGAGGCTCCTCCACAGAGTCCAAACTAGATTCACTCAGCCCCTCTATGCTGGGATTGGGGTTTTTAGTTCTGGATCAACTGTGAGGTTATGCGATCCAAAATAAAATACTAATAACATATTATTTTTTTCTTTCTTTTGTTTACTTTCTTACTTTTTTTTTTATTTCTTAGACTTTATATTGCCCAGTCTGATTTTCTTTTCTTTTCTTTGTTGCTTTATTGTTATTATTTTTTCCCTTCCTATGTTTGATTTCTTTCTTACATTCTTCTTTTTATTTATTTATTTTTCTATTTTCTTAATTTATAGATTTTTTTGTTTTCTTTTCATCTATTGTTGTCGTTTTTACTTTTTTGTTTTATTGTCTCTCTTCAATCCTAGATTTTGGCTGTAAGTATTTGTATTTGTCTCTTCAGTGTTTTCTTGTACTTGTCAGGATTTTTATGTTTGTTTGTGTTGCTTTTGGCATAGTTCCTTCCTTTTGTTTTGTTTCGTTTGTTTTGTTTTCATTTGTCTCTATTATTTTTCTGTCGATTTTTGTTACTTTTTAATTTTCTGTTTTTCTCTACTATTCTGTTTAGTTTTTCTTATTTTTTGTTCCACATCTCATTATTTGTTAGTGTACTTTATTTATTTTTGTTTTCTCTTTTTTTTAATTATGTGATCTTTCTTACGTTCGCTCATTCTTATGTCCTTGGTTGAAATGATACAAAATTATTTCTTCTTATCTTTATTTCTTTGTTTTTTATTTTCCTTTCTTTTGTTTTCTTCAATTTTGAAAGATAACCCGCTTCAGTTCGTTCTACTGTGCATGTAATTCCAGGGTTTTACCACCTGATGGCCTGTTTTTTTCAGCATGCTGAAAACTGAAGGCTGCAAAATGACAGAATCTGAAATATGACTAAACTTCATCTCAGATTTCCCTTTGTATCATTTTGTTCAATTATTAAGATAATCCAATCTATTTATAGATATTTATTCTTACCTTGAATACATGTAAGAATTTATTATTTTTAAATAAAGTAAATATTTTCCAGCTTGCTTAGAACCAGTCTAATCATTTTTTACATTCATACACACTTATTTTACTCCGCTTTAAGTTTCTATCATATCTGTTTCATGTTTAATTTTTTCTACATTTCCTGTTGTTTATTGGCTGCTATGTTATGGCTATTTGCATATGTGTTCAGAGTATGTTATTAATTTGTATGTATTTTAATAATCGTCCATGTCCATCAACACTTTGTACCTGTGAGCAGCTCATCACTCACCTACCTGAGATTAGTAGATTATTGTGGACCTGTTTCTGTGTGTCTGTGTAAGAAATGATAAACCAGTCACAGCCAATAATACAAATAATTCAAGAGTGGTAGAGACGGATAAATGGGACGATCCCAAGGAGAGCTCCAGTTTCTTTGTCTTTAATCGGATAACCTGCAGCGGGTTCACTTTATCTGAACAATCAGAAATAGAAGTTGCTGGTGTATTACAGCTAAATTCCTTCCTGCTCCTTTGAGATGGATAATGGAGCTTCCTGCAGCAAGGAGAGATGGTCCAGCACCCTGAAAATCAGCCTGCGGTGAGACCTAGTAGACGGACGACCCTTCCATCACACTCGGATGATTATGATCTCACTGACTGTCTCATTGCTAAATCCCTTTCACACCTCAGAGCCAAGTCCCACTCCAACCATTCCAGATTCAATTCACCCAAGTGCCAGAGAAACTTCACGTCTGAAAACATCGGCCATTCTGAAGCCACAGAGGGATTTAAGTTAGTCATGGATCATCTCTAGTTAGATAAATCACTGCAGAGTTAACTGCAGATTCCTACCACAGCTCACACCACCCGTATGCAGGTACAGTAGCAGAGCTTACCGAGCAATAAGGACAGTCCCACCAGCTGCCATTACAGCACACAGCAGAGCTGATGGATGGATGGACCCAATTTTATCAGTGCAGATTTTAAATGTTTGCTCTAAAAGTACAGTCTCTTGTAGGCATGATGGAGCAGCAGGGGATGATGGTTAATGTGGAGCTGCAGTGTGGCTTTCATGTTTCAAGACTCCTATGCAAGCTACCACTTGATTTGCGATCCAACTTTCTTTTCTCACTTGCTTTGGTTGTTTCTACTACTACTAATTTGTTTTTCTAAATTTTTTTAGTTTCATCATCGCTCATCTGTGTTTGTTTGCTATCTGTAGTTTTCTTATTGTCTTTGTCTTCCTCAGTTCTTTTTTTGCATTGTGTCCCGTTTGGGATCTGGATTTTTTTTCTTTTTGTCATTTCTTATATATATTTCTTATTACTGCTTTTCCATTTTTCTTTATTCCCTCATTTTCCCTACATGCCATACGTTTCTGCTGATTTTTTTTTGCTGAAATTATTCATTTGTTTTATATTTTCTTTCATTTTGTCTGATTTTTTCCATTATGTGTTGTCCTTTATTTATTTATTTATTTATTTATTTATTTATTTATTCTTTCTGTATAGCTTAGTTTTTATTTCTTTATTTTCTTTTTTCTTTACTTTTTTAACTCTTTCTGTTGTAGAAAAAACACCTTTTGTTTAACCCTCATATTTATTTTTGTGCAATTTTCTGTAATGAAATAAGTACATCTTCATATCCCTCTACATTATATAACAAATGGTTAAAAATAATCAAATTGGTCCTGAACAAAAAAGTCAAATATTTAGCTTTCCGAGTATTTTACCACCAGATGGAGAGATATCAAATCTGAGTTAGACATTTAGCGGACGCTCTTATCCGGAATGACTTATATCAATCCAAGTAATTGGATTAAGTTTAAGAGTTTTGCTCAAAGACCTGACAGTGGCAGCAGGGCAGGAGTGGGATTTAAATTCTGGATCTTCTCACCCCAGTCAGGTACCTTAGCTCCAGACCAGTGTTTCTCAATCCTGGTCTTGGGGACCCCACCGCTCTGCACAATTTAGTGCTTCTCCTGTTTAAACATATATGTTTATTGTGGTATAATATACCATAACACCCTAACCTGCGAGGATCGAGACAAATTTTTTTCTCTCGTTTCTGTGCTGATTCGTGTTATCTGCGTTTCACTGATGAGCGCTTTTTATCTCCTCGTGCACAAGCTTTACTCAGGGTTAAAGTAACTTGGAGTTGACTGAACTAAATGTTTTCCCCTGTTCTGAAACCGAAAACTCTGATTTTGACATCTAAGGTGTTAGTCAACCCAGAGTTCAGGTTTGAACTCAGTTTGTTAAACCCCCATGTGTATATTGTTGGTGTATATTGTAAACCAGTATCGGGTTTGCCTAAGGTTTAAATTGTGGGCAGGGCTTGTGTGTGTGTGTATAATCAAAGTGACACGTGTTTGTAGCGGTTAGGAATTATCATCCTGCCGAAATAAAACGTGAAATATCTTGGGTTCATACTGTATGCAAAGAAGTAAAATTAAATGTAATTAAATGTGTCTTTTTATTCTATGCATTTTCCATACTGTCCCAACACTATCTGATTTGGGGTTGTAGAATCGCCAGTTTTTAAGGTTCCTCCATTTTCAAACAGAGTCGTGCACAGGCAGCCGTGGAGGACAATGAGTGGATCTTTACTGACCTATCAGGCTTATGGAGAAATACGCTCAGATGTAATGAAACTGAAGGCTGAACTGAATCAAGCTGAACGACTCTTGCAGACGTTGAAGCAGGAGATTGCTTATCTTAACAGCAGAGTCACTGAGATGGAGAAGCTTTCATACACACATGATCATATCCATTTCCTCCAAGTAAGGTTTGCTCACCTACAAAGCAGATTTTGATCATTAGGCTAGAAATTCAGAGTCATTAAGTAGAAACACAATTAAATGGAAAGTGTTCTGTTTTCAGACTTGTAAACATCTGCTTCAATTCATTTTATATGTGGCCCATTCAGATTATTTTAATAGATGTGTTTAAAACTGGGTTCTTTAAAGGTGCTTCAGTGTTCATTTGAATAATGGGTCACTCATAACAGAGGCCCTCCACCAGCACAAATAATCACTGAGAAATGTTGTCGTTACAGCGTCTCTAATTAAGAAATTATGTTAAAATTGAGAATGATTGCATGAAATTATATCTAGGCTACACTGTGTTTTTTTCTGCTTGAGCGCTTACACCACGTTCATTCACTTCTCTCATACACGTTTCTTCTTCTACATTTATTTTTTCTCTCCGTAGAGTTTGCCATCTCTCTGTGTTGCTTCTCAATGTGAGGACTCATCCAGCATCACTGTCAATCAGCATCTCTCATTTGATGGAGTCACTAAATCTGTGTCTAAACTGAAAAAACATCTTGAGAAATTCTGTGAAGATGAATTGAATAAAATCCCTCCATATGGTTTTTTGTTAGAAAATCTGTATTCACTCTGCAGCACAGTAATGGGAAACATCAAGGTGGTAACTTAATTGCACTGCAGTGCAGATTCAAGCCTCAAAGTGTTTTTGATACCTCAGGGAAAATGGCTGTATGGCCAATATGTAAAAATATGCTTTTCCTTCACCTCTGTCCAGGCACATAGAAGAATTTTATTATATTGCAAATCTGTGCCCCCATCTCAATCTCAATTGTCAAATTAGTCAAATTGTGCTTTTCTCTAAGGGTTACAGCTATTCAGGTGATTTTACTCTCAGAACCAAAGAGCAGAGAAGATTTTCTACAATGTAGGTGTAAACACACACACACACACACACACACAGAATACATTCACAGAATCTGTATGAGTGACATGTTGAATCATGAATGTAGTATTTGTACAGAAACACGTCCACATCTTTTCTGTTGGATCATTTCAATAAGGCGAGTTTTTCTCTTGATGGTTTCATATAGAGAAGCATTAGGAGTGCTTGAGAAAATATAATGAAAAAGACTACTTAAACAGGTTGACAGTAAAGCAAGATAAT
The DNA here is from genome assembly GCA_025084515.1 of Ancistrus triradiatus. Lineage (NCBI taxonomy): Eukaryota > Metazoa > Chordata > Actinopteri > Siluriformes > Loricariidae > Ancistrus > Ancistrus triradiatus. Next base: position 219,117 of record JAJAGP010000449.1, on the reverse strand, counting down.
AACTAATGCAAGATAAATGGAAATAAGGACTAAAAGACCAACTAAGATGTAATTAAGAAAGGGAAAAATAAAAACAAGAAAAAAAGGAAGCCAACTCAGCCTTGCAAGACTGCTTTGAAGGCACAGACTGGGGAGTTTTCGCTGAGGGGACAGACTTTGATGGTCACACATCAGCTGTGTTGGATTACATCAACTTCTGTGCTGAATGTGTGACAAAAACTATAACTGTTAAAGTGCTTCCCAACCAGAAGCCATGGTTCAATGGTGAACTGAGGCTCCTGCTCAAAGCTAGGAACTTCGCTTTCAGGCACGGGGACCAACAGTCCTACAAAAGAGCGAGGACCGACCTGAAAAGGGGAATCATTACAGCTAAGCGCGAATACCAACAGCTCATTCAGGAGCACTTCAACAGCAACAACTCCAGAGGCATGTGGCAGGGGATAAAGACTCTTACAGGATACAAAAGCAGCACTACACTTGCATCTGATACAGACAGAACCCACCCAGACACACTGAACCAGTTCTTTTCTCGGTTTGAACATAAGAACAGCTATCCGGAAGCTGCCACCCGACCTAGACTGGATGCCGAGGACACCCCCATTCAGCTGCACCAACACCAGGTCAGATCCACCCTGCGCAGGGTAAACCCAAGGAAAGCACCAGGACCAGATGGCATCAACTATCAGGAGTGTTCACCACCATCTTCAAACTCTCACTACAGCAGTCTGCAGTTCCCACCTGTCTGCAGTTTACCACCATTGTCCCAGTGCCAAAGAAATCTACAGTGAACTGCCTAAATGACTTCCGCCTGGTCGCTCTAACTCCCATCATCACCAAACTCATTGTCACTCATATCAGATCTGCCATCTCTGTGGACTTTGACCAACTACAGTTTGCCTACCGGGTGAACAGGTAAACAGAGGATGCTGTGATCACAGCTCTCCACACAGCCCTCACTCATCTAGAGCACAAAAACGCATATGTAAGGATGCTGTTTGTGGACTACAGTTCAGCCTTCAATACAGTCATCCCGCACAAACTGGTGAGGAAACTGAGTGACCTAGGCCTGGGCAGTTCACTGTGCACATGGATATTGAACTTTCTGAGCAACAGACCTCAGAATGTCAGGATGGGAGACCGCACATCCTCCACTCTCATCCTGAACACACGAACACCACAAGGATGTGTCCTCAGTCCCCTCCTCTACTCCCTCTTCACACATGACTGCTCCCCCATTCACAACTCCAACACCATCGTCAAATTTGCTGATGACACCACCATAGTAGGTCTGATAACAGACAACAATGAGTCAGCCTACAGGGAGGAGATCCAGCATCTGACAGCATGGTGTCAGGACAATAACCTGAATCTGAACCCCAGCATGACCAAGGAACTAGTTGTGGATTTCAGAAGATCCACGTGCACCGAGACTCCTGCTCTCTGCGTCAAGTCAAGTCAAGTCAGATTTATTTATATAGCGCTTTTTACAATGGAGCATTATCTCAAAGCAACTTTACAAGTTTAGATTATCTCCTAATAACTACGTCCAATCTCAAATTGAGCAAGCCTAGGGCGACAGTGGCAAGGAAAAACTCCCTAGTTCTAGGAAGAAACCTTGGGAGGACCAAGACTCAAAAAGGGACCCAACCTCCTTGGGCGGCGTAGATGATAAATCTAAGAGCAAACTAAAGTCATGGAGTCAAAGTTTGAATAGAATGTGAAGTATGCACATCGACATTAAGTGGCCCAGGTATGATGATAAATCTAAGAGCGAGACTACAGTCATGGAGTCAAAGTTTTCGAATAAAATGTGAAGTATTCACATCGACATTAAGTGGCCTGGGTTATGATGATAAATCGAAGAGCGAAACTAAAGTCATGGAGTCATGGTCGAATAAAATGTGAATTATGCACAGTGGGAGCTCCATCAGATGTACATCATGTGTGGGGCCGGAGCTGCCGGAAAACAAAGCTCGGAGAGAAAACAGAAATGTAATTAGTTATTGATTAAGAGCACATGTTGTTTATTAACAATCACTGATGCCATGTCAATCACTGATGCCAAGTGTCAGCATGAGACCCCGGCAGCATTAGCTATAGCAGCATAGCTAGGAAAGCTAGAAAGAGGAGAGAACTGGTAGAAACACAGCCAAGAGGGATCACATGAGACATTGGCAACCCCACGAGCGGCAGAAGACAGCAACCCAACGTCTCTGATCACCATAAGACTATTTGACTATGAACCCCCAGCTCTGCCCTTCTAAGGCAAGGATGCATGAGTCAAGATCACGAGGACCGAAGCTATAGTCAGCAGCCAGACCGCCCACTCGACACTCCCTCCCGCTAGCGGACAAGGCAGGGCAGGCCAGACATTACTCAAGACTCCGGTCCCAGCAACCCAAAACCATGCAACCTGGTCTATATCTAGTCAAAAGCCTGCATAAATAAGTATGTGTTTTTAGCCTAGACTTAAATAAAACTTTGGAGGGTGTTGAATCTCGAACGAAAGTGGGAAGTTTATTCCATAGTTGGGGGGCCATGTATGAGAAAGCCCTTTCCCCCGTCCTGCACCCTGCGAACGAAAGTAGACGAGTTGGGATTGTAAAACTCTAAAGAGGTCACTCAGATAATGTGGGGCAGGCCATGTAAGCTTTATAAGTTATAAGAAGTATTTTGTAATCAATGCGGAATTTGACTGGTAACCAGTGCAGTGATGATAGAACAGGAGTGATATGATCAAATTTTCTAGTTCGAGTTAGCACTCGGGCAGCTGCGTTTTGAACTAACTGAAGTTTATTTATAGATTTACTAGAGCATCCAGTAAGTAACATTACATTACAGTAATCCAACCTTGAGGTTATAAACGCATGAACAAGTTTTTCTGCATCATTAAAAGAGAGGATATTTCTAAGTTTAGCGATATTACGTAATTGAAAGAAAGCAATTCGAGTGATGCTGCTAATGTGCGCATCAAAGGAGAGATCTGAATCAAATGTGACCCCTAAGTTTTTTACAGACAGACTGAGCAATACTGAACAGCCATCTAGATTTAGGATATATGTAGCTAACCTGTCTCTCACTAGCCTTGGGTCCCACTAATAGCACCTCAGTTTTATCTGAGTTAAGTAAGAGAAAATTAAATAACATCCAATCTTTTATTTCCTTTACACTGTCCTCAATTTTGTTGATTGTAAGGCTGTCATTAGTTTTGGCTGATATGTACAGCTGTGTATCATCTGCATGGCAGTGGAAATTAATGCCATGTTTACGAATAACTGAGCCTAGTGGCAGCATGTACAGAGAGAATAAAAGCGGGCCAAGCACTGACCCCTGAGGCACGCCATACTTCACTTTTGAGAGCTTAGATCTTAGATTATTTATATGAACAAACTGGTACCGGTCAGTTAAGTAGGATTTAAACCAAGAAAGTGCTGATCCCTTATACCTATAATAGTATGTTCTAGTCTGTTTAGTAAAAACATTTCATGACTCTATAGTGGTCAAATGCTGCACTTAAATCTAACAGAACAAGAAAAAAAGAACACATCCCTTATCTGAGGACATTAACAAAGTCATTTAGTACCCTAAGTAATGCGTTTCAGTACTATGATGGGGCCTGAAGCCAGACTGAAAATGTTTCATAAATTTCATTCCTTTGGAGGTGACTACAGAGCTGCTTGATAGACAGCTTTTTCTAAGATTTTTGGACAGAAAACGGTTTAGATTTGAAATTGGTCTATATTAGATATCACACAAGGGTCAAGATTGGCTTTTTTTTTAATCAGTGGTTTGATAACGGCAGACTTAAACAGGATTCGGGGGCAACATAACCTAAGGTAAGGGATGAATTTAAAATAACTAACACTGGCTCTATAACACTAGGTAATACTTGTTTGAGTAGACGTGTAGGAATTGGATCTAACAAACATGTTGATGACTTAGAACGAGCTGATCAGTGCGGATAGTCAGTATTAGTAATTGGGGGAATGGGTGGTGGTTAAAAGATTCTAATCTTGATTTAAGGGCTAATTGAACAGATGTCTTCACTAGTGCTGCATCTGGAAGGTTGCTGAACAGTTTGGTGATGTGATGAGCATTGAGTTTTATGCCTAATGTTTTCTATCTTATCATTAAAGAAAGTCATGAAATCATTACTGTTTAAAATTACAATTAACAGAATGGAGAGAGTCACTTTCTGTGGGGTTTTTTTGTTAATTTGGGAGACTGTATTAAAGAGAAATCTTGGAATTATTCTTATTTTTCTCTATGATTGAAGAGAAGTATGCAGCCTTTAGCTTTAGTGAGGGCATGCTTGTTACTCTGCCATGCTGTCCCTCCAAGCAATCTTAAACACACCTCCAATTTACTATGTCTCCACTTGCGCTCTAAATGCCATGTTCTTTGCTTTAAGGTACGGGTGTGGTCAATTATACCATGGTGCTAGCCTTTTTTTTTTTCCCCTACGTTTGACCCTAGCAGGGGCAGTCGTGTCCAGGGGTTGAGCGAAGCACACATTCTAATTGCTCATTTACACACTCAAGATGATTGTTCTCCGTAGGTGTATGAAAACTTTTTTAAGTCTGGTAGGTTTTTAATAAACGCAGCTGGAGTAGACCAGAAGATGTGATAGTGCGCTTGGTGTGATAACAAGGCAGAAGGATTTTATTTATTAGAGGATAGCTCAAATACTAAAAGATAGTGATCTGAAATCGAATCACTTTGCGGGAAAACATCAAGGTTAATCTATATTGAATACCAAATGTTAATATTAGATCTAAAGTATGATTACAGCGGTGCGTTGGTCCCATCACATTCTGAGTGATACCCATGGATTCTAAGATGGGACTCGAAAGCAATTTTAAGTGGATCCTGCACATTGTCAAAGTGAATTTGAAATCACCTACAATTAAAGCCTTATCTGTTGACAGTAGTAAGCAGAAAGAAAAGTTAGCAAATTCCTGAAGAAATTCTGAATAGGGACCAGGCGGCGGTGGCGGTAAGGTTAAATAGTGATAAGCTGAAAAAAAAAGAGTGTTGGTTTTGACTTCCATAACGATGGAATCAGTCACATTAAAATCAGTTTTCAAAAAGAATTAGCCTTGTAATGGGATTTTAGCTGTAAAACCTAACTCTTTGTCAAAAATTGTGGCTATGCCTCCCCCCCCCGACCATTAGGAACGAGGGCGACTAGCAGACTGTATCCAGGAGGTGAGGCTTCATTTAAGGCTAAAATATTCATCAGGTCTAATCCAAGTCTCAGTGAGACAGAGAGCGTGTAAGAGTTTATCAGTGATCATTTCATTTACAATCACCTGCTTTGTTTGTAAGTGATCTAATGTTAAGTAGTCCTAGGCTTTTAGTCTAATGTTTTTTGTTATTTCTTTGGCAGCTATCTGTGTTTATACTAATGAGGTTATTTAAAACAGACTTTTTGAGAGCGTTTACGTTTAGGGCAGATGCGGGTAACAGACACAGTTTCATCATAATGTGGTTTCTGGGTGGTGGACGGTGCATGGCTACCAGCAGACAGTTGGTTAAGCCGGTCTGTCTGTTGCCTGACCCCTGCTCTGGATAGTCAGCCCCTAACCAATCGGGCCATAAGACTATGGGCAATGTTGCAGGAGATGAAAGCAAGCAGCACCCTCCCGAGTGGGATGGACACCGTCCCATCCTAAAAGGCCAGGCTTACCCTCAAAGGCTGTCCAGTTGTCTATAAAGCCCCACGTTGTTTTCAGAGCACCACTTGGACAGCCAGCAGTTTCAGCGACCATAACCTGCTGTAGGCTTGGTCACCTCGCCGCATTGGGGGATGGGGCCAGAGCACACTACAGCATCGGACATCGCCTTCGCCACGCTAACCACCTCTACAAAATTAGCCTTAGTAACCTCTGAACTGACGAAGGCGTATATCATTAGCCCCTACAAGAATAACTATCCTAGAGAATCTGCGGCTTCTCGAGTTCACTAAGACTCGTTACAATGTCCGAGCACCTGGCACCTGGCTCAGGGGGATACAGAGAACTCTAGCTGCTGGGTGTGTCCCTAAAGGGGTAGCAAATTTCACCACGTTGTCGTAAAATAAGAGTCACCTATGACCAGAAGGTCTTTCAACAGGCTGGGTTGTTTCACTGAGGAGGGCAAAACTGTTGGACACGTGAACAGGTAAAGAGTGGTGCTCTCGTGGACTAGCCTTACGACTACGTCGCCGAACCGTCACCCACTTGCCTGCTGCGAGGACTCTGCCGGGGCTCTAACTTCGCCTTTCGCATCAGATCTGCTAAGCTAGGAGCTTGAGCTAGCCTTCTCTAATGTCCTGGATGCGCGCCTCTAAAACTACAATCTTCTCCGTCAGACTGGCTACAAGCCTACACCTATCACAAGTAAAATTTACACTAATGAACGGGAGAAGAAGAATAGCTAAACATGCCACATTCGGCACAGGGAAAACATGCAACAGAAGAAGCCATGTTAATACATTAATGAATTAAAGGTACTTAGCTTCGGGTGGTGTTGTGGGGTGCCGAGTGAAGATATGGTTCAGCTGCAGCCGATGGTCCAATGCAATGCTCGATTAAAGCATTAATACAAGTTATGTCAACACAAAACGTCACTAAAAAACTAAGTCTCAGAAAGAAAGTGGGAAAAGATTGTAAAAAAGTTATAAAAACACACACTACTGCGAAGAAGACGCAACTCTGGTTATTAGCTAATGGCTAACTACTGCAAACACAAGCCAGTATACCTGTAAAGTTACTAAATAACGATTAGCGGCAAAAAAATATACAATCCGCCGGTACGAGAATAAAATGATTAAGATGTTGTAAAAACCTACTATATATACGATTATATAAGATACAGATGCGATCGGGAATTAAAATATATGAAAGGTAAAAGCTGCTAGCAGCTACGAAACGGCGTTCTGTGTGCAACCGCAGATCAGTCTGGGTTGCCAGATCCTCGCAATTCTCCGCGTCAGTTCTCTCAGCGTTCTCTCAGCGTTCTCAGATAGATAGATCGCGTCAATGGTGAGGAGGTCAAGAGAGTGAAGAGCTTTAAGTTCCTCGGTGTGCACATCTCTGCCGACCTCACATGGGCTTCCAACACATAACACCAAGTGGGGAAGGCACAGCAGAGACTCTACTTCCTCAGGAAGCTTAAACTTTCCCACCTCCCTCAGCACCTGCTGGTGAACTTTTACAGAGCCACAATCGAAAGCCTTCTGACCTACTGCTGTGTAGCTTGGTTCGCCAGCTGTATAGCACGGGACCGGAGAGACCTACAGCGGGTGTTGAGGGAGGCTGAAAGGATAATTGGAAACTAACTTCCCCCCCTTAGTGACATTTACAATAGCCGACTCCAGAAATAGGCTATTTGCATGTCAAAGGACACTACACATCCTGGACACTGTTCGTTCTCTCCCCTCCCCTCCAACAAGAGATTTCGCCAATTACAAACAAAGACCAACAGGTTTAAATACAGCTTTTATCCTCAGGCTGTGAAAGCCATCACCCCTCGCCCGACCATCCCATCCTGTTGAGCCGTCAAAGGACCCTCCCCGAATTGAATTGCACACTTTCACTTTAGCAATCATGTAGCCAGTATGCGTATGTATATGTATGTGTGTGTATGTATGTATATATGTATATGTGTATATATATACAGATATATGTATATGTATTTGTATGTATATGTATATATCTATGTATGTATGTATATGTATATATATATATATATATATATATATATATATATATATATATATATATATATATATATATATATGTGTGTGTGTGTGTGTGTGTATATATATATATGTATATTTATTTCTTGTAAATAATATTTTGTATTTTGAAAAACTACTTAAAATTTTGTTAGATTTGTAAATTCTTAAATATTCCGTTTTGTAATACTGCTGCCTTACAGAGGATGCTAAACCCAACTTCACTGCTTAAACACTGTTTGTAACACTGTTTACTCAGCGACAATAAACCTATTCTTTTCTAAACAAGATTTCATAATACGATTTCAACATAGTATACTTTATACAAATAAATATAAATAATAAAACAGATACAAAAGACAAGGACAAAATGAGAATGTAAGTCAGTTTAATTTCTAAGTAATACGTTTAAATTAAAGATTTATATCGTGAACTGGTTCTCTCTTTAAAGCCACACCCACTTATCTACCTACACCCACTCTTTCTGTAACACAACACACACACACAAAACCAGGAAGCTGAGTTCAGAGTATACGCCGTCAGAAACCTTACACACCCTGACAGCATTCTGCTGTTCGTCACTAATTACAAAGGGATTTGCGTTAAGCTTAGGCGTAGCTAAGGAAAGTGAGTCGTTCCTAATATACCCAGCGGTTTTTAGAGGGAATCATAAGGGTATGAGGATGTCGTTTAACTCTGCAGAGGAGGCGAAAGAAGCACTAAAACCACCGGTACTAGGAGATATGGAAAAAGATCCCAGGTGTATCTCTCTCTCAGGACACCAAACAGTTCCAGCTAAAACAGAAAGAACCGAGAAACAGGTGAGAACTGGATTCTTAACGAATTCATTCACATTCAGTTCGTAATCGCATTGCTTTAGTCAGTTTGATATTATGATCTGTTTGTTTTTGTGAAAGTTTTACCATGAACTGGTCAGACCAGTCGGTGAACATTTAAATAACCAACATTCATCTTACATTATTATACAGCTTCATAACACACACATGACAGTGTGAAAGCTCTGTAGTACAGGAGTGAACTTTAACTCTTTATCTGCAGGTGATCTTCACCCACTGAGCTCCTAATATTTTCTATGAGCACAGAGTGAGCTAAAGGAGGAACAGAGGAAATCACAACAGAGAATCCAGGAGAAGCAGAAGAAGGTGCAGGAACTCAAACAGGCTGTCAGTAATATTAAGGTGAGAAGTAACACTGAATCCTGTTACACACATTTATTACAAATATTTTTGATTACAGTTTGTTTTCTAATGATTTTTACCATAGCCATTGTCTCAAAACAGAGTATAGAGAATGGGCATCTACGTCATGGTCCATTGGACTGTGGGTAGTAGTTGACATGTTTTAGGATACTAAGCAACCGCGGTAAACACAGGAGACCACAATGAATCATAATAATTAATGGACCAGGCAAATATTAATTGCAAGATTCATTATCGGAAGAGGGCTAAATGGGGAAGCAAAGTAGCGCTATCATGAGAAAATAAGGAAATTAATGGAGTCTATCCATACGAACACAAAACAGTGGGCGGGTTATTTAAACGAGCAGCCGCAAGCAACATTGAACGTGTTTTCATACTTTGTCTGTGGCGTTAGCGCCTACACATTCTAACAGTTCAGAAATTAGAATCTCTTGAGGCCCACCTTCAGTTTACAAAAGGATGGGTTCAGGATTTGCAGATGATCAGAGTCAACGACCAGAACACAGTCATTCATACAGAGGTAAGTGATCACCTCACACACACACACACACCTCTATGTGACCACAGTAAACCAAACAAAACTAGTTTTTTATGAAGCCAAACAACTGCATCAAGTTTAGTCATTACATTTCACTAATTGTGCTTTCCTTAAAAACAGTGTTGTTTCTGTTGATTGTACATAGTTTTGGAACTGATGTTTAGTGTAAATGTAAACACTAGATTTATAATTATTATAGTGACTATAATATTAATGTTCTACTATTACAGATATTGCTTATTATTCCAATTATACTTATTTCAATTATCTTAATTTCTTAGGTGTTACACTCTCAGCACCTCAATGAAAATGCACTCAATCCACGGGTGATGCTTAGCTCCACTTTACATGCACACTGAATATGCATGGCTGGCATAGCAGGGTCTTGCACATGTTGGCGCTCTCCTATTTAAAACTGAAGCAGCAGTGTGATTATGGGGGACCAAGACAATCACTGATGTTCCAACCTACTGAATAATACCTGCTAGGGTAAACAAGGTCCATGCAGAGGTATGCTACAAAATCGACAAGTGAAGGAAGAGGAATGTCTATTACCTGTGAAACTGTGACTTTTAAGTGCAATATGTTTTAAGTTCAGCTTTTATTAATTTATGCATATTTTTGATTGCCATTTCTATGTTACTTGTTTACAAAGACACCTGCTGTACTGGCAGTTCAGTTAATTGTGAAACTGTGAATTTTGCACATTTTCTACAGTATAACACTCAGTATTACACAAATAAAGAGACTCAGAATCAAACTGGTCTTCTGTCTTTTTTTAATAATGCTGTTAATACAACAAATACATTTAATATTCCGATAACATGGTTCATTGTTTCATAACAACACTTGGGCACATATTAGTCTAGGCACAGCACACAGCCACAATCTTGTCAAAGAAAGTCACGTCCTCGCCTTCACATGTGGGCACCGAGCTCACTGGTAAGCTGCCCTTTGCCCTTTGCCCTTTGTATGCTGTATTTGGTGCGTACACATCCAAGCACTCTCTCCACATGGACCCTAAGGTGTGCTCTCTGCTGTGTCTCCTCAACATCTTCTGCATCCAGCTGGTAGCTTCCTGAACCTCTGTGAAGCTACATTTGGTAATGCTGCTTCATCCAGCTCTGATCTCTGGCCAGCTAAATCCTGTGGGGTTGCAGGTGCAGTGCGGTTCTCTGTTAAAGTTCGCTGTCTTTTTGTTCTCAGTATGCATCGCTTTCACTTGTGCCCAAGGTGTATTGTATAGACTGGCTTGAAATAAATATGAAAAAAAAAGTGTATACACATATATATATATACATATATACATATATGTATATATGTATATATATATATACACACACACATAAAAATACACACACATAACTCGTGTGTGTATATGTATGTGTAGATATATATTTATCTCTGACATGCGTGACATTTTTTTGCTTCCAAGCTGGAAAGCTGAAAAATCACACTCCGTTTGAAATACATTTTCCACGCCGATCAGTAACGCAGCTAACATTTAACAATTTAATTGTGTTTTGAAGCATGATAACACCACTGCAATGCCTACAATATACTCTCGCTACCGTATCTACTGTAGCCTCCATGTCCTAAAATCCCACAGTCCCTTGCATAGCTGATGTCACGTTGCCATTGTCTATAGACTGCAAATGTTTCCAAAGCAGTTAACCTCTTCATAAAGGATTTACCTTTTACTGATGTGTGGAGGATGCAAAATCCATCGGCTAAGGACTACAACAACCTCTCCACATGACATAAAACCTTTTTTAATATATTACATTCTTGTATACACCACTCTGCTGCCTTTGGTACATTCAAAATATTTTTTGTCCAGACATCTGCCTGAGCACAAGTTTAACTCCACTCTTCTAAAAAAAAAACTGACTAAATTTATGAATTGAAATAAAATAGTGTCTGAGGAATGGCAGTGGTTCGGGCCTCCATCAAGGGCTTTTTACAAAATAATGCCATATGGTTTAGTTTCTATCTACCTTGGCTTCAAAATATTTCTACCCTAGAAGAACATTATAAGGTTTAGGAGAGCGAGCGTAAAAGGAACTAAACCATAACAAAATAAAACAAGCTCAATACAAACCATGTAAACCATAAAGTAATTTACTAAGAAGCAAGGCAAAACATATGATCCAGACATAAGTGTTATGCAGAAGGCAGCAGACCGAGCCATCTTTTACCACAAACTCTTAAATGACAAGAAGCTAAGAAGTCAATACCAGCAATCATGTCCTGAAGATGGGGTAGTATTTTCCAAGGAGGAAATAAGTGAGACATTTTAATTACTTTAAAGAATTGTATACAAGTGTCTGCATGTGTGACTTTACTGAGCAGTTTGGTATATTCTTGGAACAGTATGGTTAGAAAAATGAAACTATACTGTTGAAAATGGGGTTTTTCCGTAGAGACCTAAACACAGCACTAAGCACAATTATACCTAAGCCCGGAAGGGACCAATTGGAATGTGCCAATTACCATACAAATTCATTGAAAAATGCTGAAAGTTTCCAAAGCCTGATCCAATAGACTTGAGACAGTAATTGGGAAAATAATTAGTCCAGATCAAACAGGTTTTATCAAGGGACATCTCGCCTCTAAGAAACGTTGTCGGCTCTTACACATATTGAGAACACATACACACAAAATCACACCTATCTGTGGTCTGCACTTTCTAGATGCCAAAAAGGCATTTGATTCTCTTGAATGGTAAAGTCTTTCAATGGTTTAAAGGCAGTCAAGTTCAGGGACAAATTTATCAACGTGATTTGAACTATGTTAATCCTTCAGCTGGGTATGTGTGGAAGGAGTTATTTGATGTTAAACGTGGCACACAACAAGGGAATGCTTTGTCTCCTTTAATTACAGGGTTTTCTGTGGGTCCAAGCTCCATCCAAGATGAAGCTTTTCATATACAGAGAGCATATATAAAACAGAGAACTCTAGGGAGGAGGATAGAGGGGTAGCTGGATTAAACATTCAAAATGTAAATGTAAAAAAAAAAAAGTCATTTGTTGGAGTTGCAAAATCAATAACAAAATCATGAACTTGTATGTATGAAGTAAGTAAAGTTATGTGTTATTACCTATTTCATTATATTATTTGAAATGTCAAAGTCAAGTCAAAGTCAATGTCATTCGAACTATACAGCAGGGAGTGTACATCTGAACGAAATTACGTTTCTCCAGACTCCGATGTGCAGAATAACAAGGGTGTAGAGATTTGAGACACACACATATGCACATATATACATGTATACACATAAATAGAGGAAAAAACAAAAAAATAATAATAGTAAAGATGCAAAAATGTACACAACACACATAGACATACATACATGAGCATATATACACGATTAAAATATTGCGGTGTACATATACAGGGGTTAGACAATGAAACTGAAACACCTGTCATTTTAGACCACAATAATTTATTAGTATGCTGTAGGGCCTCCTTTTGCGGCCAATACAGCATCAATCCGTCTTGGAAATGACATATACAAGTCCTGCACAGTGGTCAGAGGGATTTTAAGCCATTCTTCTTGCAGGATAGTGGCCAGGTCACTACGTGATGCTGGTGGAGGAAAAAGTTTCCTGACTCGCTTCTCCAAAACACCCCAAAGTGGCTCAATAATATTTACCATTTACTAATAAACTGGTGACTGTGCAGGCCATGGGAGATGTTCAACTTCACTTTCATGTTCATCAAACCATCTGAACTCTGGTATGTCACGCATAATGTTGTGTGCATTACAATATTTTGAGCAAAACTGTGCTCTTACCCTGCTAATTGAACCTTCACACTCTGCTCTTACTGGTGCAATGTGCAATTAATGAAGATTGGCCACCAGACTGGTCCAATTTAGCCATGAAACCTCCCACACTAGAATGACAGGTGTTTCAGTTTCATTGTCTAACCCCTGTATATACATAATGCACATTGAATAGAATGAAAACTATTGCACAATTTCCACAGTTCACAGTATTCCTGAGTGAGATTTACTGCTGAGAGTGTGGTTTCTGTCCGCACGGTATGTTGTTAGTCCACCCAGGCTAATGGCGATATTGGCAACAGTGGAGTTTAACCACGTCTCCGTGAAGATAAGGGCACAACAGTCTCTCACCTTGCATTGGGTGGTTAGATCCAGTCTTAAATAGTCCATTTGGCTTTCCAGTGAGCGTACGTTAGACAGTAGAATAGATGGAAGCGCGGGTCTGTGAGGGTTAGCCTTTAGCCTAGCGCTGATGCCTGCGCGAATGCCGTGTTTGCGCGATCTCTCACACCGCTTGCGTCGCTTCCTGCGGCGGTCGGTGATGATGGGTGAGTTGTCTGCTGCGCAGGCCTCTGGGTCTTTCCGGTGTAGAATACCCAGTTCGCGAAGTGTTTCGAGTTTCAAAGCCAGTAAACCGCTGGGTAGCTTGCTGGATGAATCAGACGCACGAAGTCCGAGCAAGGTATTACGACTATAGACTAATCTCGTATTCGACTGTGTCGGAATAGAGAGTACATTTAGCATAAAATGCACATCGCTAACGGGAGCCGGAGTAGCCGCTGCCATACAGGGCACCATCTTGTAATGTCAAATTGGTCTTTGACCTACTTTCTCCTAACAGAGTCGTGCACAGGCAGCAGTGGAGGACAATGAGAGAATCTTTATCAACCTGATCAACTTCATGGAGAAAAAAATGCTCAAAGGTAACGAAACTGATCCGAGATCAGGAGAAGTCTGAACTGAATCAAGCTGAACGACTCCTGCAGACGTTGGAGCAGGAGGTTGCTGATCTTAAGATCAGAGTCGCTGAGTTAGAGCAGCTTTCATGTACACAGGAGCAGACCCATTTCTTCCAGGTAAGACTCACTGCCTCAGATATCTCAGATATGTAATAGCCACAAAATTTAGTCATTCAGAAGAAACTTAATTAAATGGAAAGTTATCTGTATTCAGACCTTTAAGAATCTGCTTAAATTAATTTTTTTGGTGGGCCATTCAGGTGAGTTTTTAATAGATGTGTAACATGGGTTTTGGAAGGAAGCACCAGTGTTCATTTGAATAATAGTTCACCCATAACAGAGGTCCTCCACCAACATAAATGGTCACTAATCAGTCCGTTTCTCCTTCTACATTCTGTTTTTCTCTCTCTAGAGTTTGCCATCTCTCTGTGTTGCTTCTCAGAATGAGGACTCACCCAGCATTTCTGTCAGTCAACATCTTTCATTTGAGGAAGTGACTAAATCTCTCTCTAATCTGAAAGATCATGTTGAGAAATTCTGTGAAGATGAATTCAGCAAAATCCCTACACAGGGTAAGAGAAGTTATCATATCAGAAAATTTGAATTCACTCTGCAGCACAGTAATTGGAAACATCAGTAAAACTGATCACTGGCCTGTGATATGGGGGACTAGAGAGTTAGAATATTCACTAATTTAGAAGAAAACTGAGTGTAACAGACTTACAAAGGGTTTGTGAGATTTCTCATTCACAGTTTAAATATAATGTGATAGCACTGTGATAGCCACTCTGTGAACCATAAAAATAAAATTTTCACTCACAAAATGAATCTCAGAATCACTCAGAAGATGTGTGATTGTGTCTGAATTTCTATTTCCATCTTGCACCTCATCATTGTTCCCATCCTGATTACTGCAAAGCTGCCCTGTTTGGTATCTCAGTACCTCGTTGCCTGATTTTTATAGATAACCCTTCTGTTGGAAATTTAATTAGCTAGACTTTTCCCTACAATGCTGTGTGTGAGAGACAGTACCCTTAGTTTTAATTGTAAAAGTATTCCTACGTTACTGCATTCCTTATATAGAGACTTGTAGTTTGGCATTGACAAAAGATGGAAATGCTTAATGGTTGAATGTATTTTTCTATCTCCATTTTATCTGTGTCTCCACAGCTGCAGCAGTTTAGCTGATTTTACCCTCGGAACCAAAGAGCAGAGAACATTTTCTGCAATGTAGGTGTAAACACACACACACAGTTCATTATTTGTATGACTGAAATGTTTAATAATGAATGTAGCATTTGAACACTTCCACAACTTTTCTGTTGGTTCATTTCAATAAGGCACGTTTAAAATTTTTAAGCATTAGGACGGATATAAACACAGACAGCTATCTTCCTCTTAAACATCAACCCTGTGATTAATACCCAACATGCACTTATTTCTCATTGGTTTAGATTTCTGTCAGCTGACTCTGGATCCCAACACAGCACATCATAAACTCTTTCTGTTTGAGAAGAACAAAGTGGTGAAAGTCAGTAATAGATATCAGCCATATTCTGATCATCCAGAGAGATTTGACTCCTACAGGCAGGTGTTGTGTAAGGAGAGTGTGAGGAGACGCTGTTACTGTGAGGTAGAGTGGAGTGGTGATTCAACAATCAGTCCTGGAGTCTGATGTGTGCTTCTTCTCTCCGTTTCTATCACAACAACATTAATACTACTCTTGAAGGTCCATCATCCTCCAGAATAGGAGTGTATGTGGATCACAGTGCAGGAACTCTGTCCTTCTACAGCATCTCTGATACAATGAGGCTCCTCCACAGAGACCAAACTACATTCACTCAGCCCCTCTATGCTGGGATTGGGCTTGGGTTCTGGGGATGGCGGTTTAATTCATCTGTAAGGTTATGTGATCCAAAATAAAATATATTTTTGATCGAAACATTAAATCACATCTACTTGAGATTAGAATATTATTGTATACTCGTTTCTTTCTACTCCTAATGAATTACAAACCAGCCTCAGACAATAAACAAATAATTTGATTGGTAGAATTGAATAAATTGAACTTTCTCACAATATTATGACTATATTCTCAAAATATTGTGACTTTATTCTCAAAATATAATGACTTTATTCTTAAAATACAAGGTTATTGTTGAAATATGTTTTTTTTTCTCTCTAAATATTAGCACTTCATTCTCAAAATACTATGACTTTATCCTCAAAATATTTTTTATTTAAAAAAATTGGGTGGTTAATGTACTAGACTGTGGACCAGAAGGTCCAGGGTTCAAATCCCACCTCTGCCAAGCTGTCACTGTTGGGTCCTTCACCAACAATTGCTTGGACTGTAAGACTGTATCACTTGTATGTTGCACTGGGTAGGGGCGTCAGCTGAATAATATAATTTTAAATGTATTTTTTGTGGCCCTAAAATGCCGCTGTAAAGATCGGCAAAGTCGTTGAAAGTGTATGAAATCATGTGCCATCCTGGATGATGGGTCCGAGAGGATTATTCTTATGGATTGAAGGGAACACCAGAGTATCTGCCCTTGGCAGATTCAGGCAGAAAAAAAAATCACAGAGCAACTCCTGTAAAATCTGATATTAGTCCTGTCCTATTAGGCTAACGTCAGCTGAACGGAAATATACTCTGGTTTCTGCCCACATTTCAAAGGCAAGCGTTGGGTCAAATGACATCTTTAAATTGTCCTAGTGTCTGTGCAGATGCCCAGCGATAGACTGACACCCTGTCCATGGATGGTTCCAGTCTACTGCCCTGTGACCCTGTGACTTAGAAGCAAATATGGAAATGAATGAATGGATGGATGGATGGACCATTTTAAATTACATTTATAAATACTTAATGCATTTATTATTTATTATAAAGTTTAATTTGATTAAGATGTACTGCTTATAAAATATAATAAAATTTAATAAAAGCAAATATATAACAAATTAAACACATTAAAATAAATTATTATTGGCTGTATGATATGTGGAACTTGGCATATTCTCCCAGTCCCCCACCTCATAAAAACATGACTCTAGAGGAGTGTAAGTGAGAGGCGCGCTGTGCTGGACTGGCGCCCTCTACAGGACAGTGCTTACTGGAGAAGGATAAACAAATGTTTTTTTTAATTACTATGACTCAAGGGTCCAATCTGAGAGCCAGTTTTGATACGGCGCTCGTTCTTCCTCGCTCTCCTCCAACTTTTTCATCCTCATCTTCCTCCTGTCGTCTTCCTCACGCTGTGCTCTCTCCTCCTCCTTTCTCCTCTCCTCCTCCTCCTCCTCCTCTCTCACCCTCATTTTGATCTCGTTAATCATCCCCTCTACTCTCTCTACATGCCTCTCCGGGGCCCATTTCGGGTCGAGATCAGGCAGGAAGGGGTCCGAGGCGGTGACTTGGATGAGCTCGTGCTCCACGGGAACTCGGAGGAAGTAGGCGTGGAGCATCATGCGGTACGGGGTGGTATCTGCCCCCAGGCTGTACGTGACGTCTCCGACAATGGGGTGTCCTGCAGAGCTGCAGTGCACACGCAACTGATGAGTGCGTCCTGATAAAAAAGTTTAAATAAATAACATAAAACAAAAAAAAGATTCTTAAAAATGTAAAAACCAGATGAAACAGAAATAAAAGCTGTGTTATAAAAATTGAGACTAAGATTTCATTCTCAAAATATTATGACTTCATTCTAAGAATACATGTTTATTCTTGAAATACACTGCCTGGCCAAGCAAAGGTCACCACCTGTATTTAACTAAGCAAATAGGTAAGAGCCTCCCATCAGATAATTCCTGCATTGGTGATTATGGTTCAGCTGGCAAAAAGTTATTTAACCCTAACTGATTGCATTGCTTCCATCCTGTGGTCGTGGAAAAGATGTTAATCCGTTTCAGAAGGGTCAAATTATTGCCATGCAAGCAGATAAAACATCTAAGGAGATTGCTGAAATAACTAAAATCGGGTTTAAGAACTGTCCAACGCATTATTAAAAAGTGGAAGGACAGTGGGGAAACATCTGTTGTGAACGGCTGTGTAGCCTTAAGAAAACCACTCGTCAGTGAGGCTAACCGGCAAAAACAGCTTGCTAGGGAGCATAAAGATTAGGTGGACAAACAGAGTTCGGAACGCAGATCTCTGGTGACAGGCCAACCAGGACCCTATTGGAAAACAGACAGCGCGAAGGAAGTGGAGATGGATAGGCCATACGCTCCGGAGCAATGGAAGAAGGTCATGGAGCAATGGAAGAAGGTCATGTAGTCTGATGAGTTCGGATTTACCCTGTTCCAAAGTGATGGGTGCATCAGGGTAAGAAGAGGGGCGGCTGAAGTGATGCACCCATCATGCCAAGTGCCTACCGTACAAGCCTTTAGGGCCAGAGCTATGATCTGGGGTCACTGCAATCGGTCAGGTCTGGGTTCAGCGACGTCATGTGCCCAAAGCGTGAGGCCAGCTGATACCTGAATATACTGAATGACCAGGTTATTCCGTCAATGGATTTTTTTTCCCTGTTGGCACGGGCATATTCCAAGATGACAATGCCAGGGTTCATCGGGCTCAAACAGTGAAAGAGTGGTTCAGGGATCATGAGGCATCATTTTCACACATGGATTGGCCACCACAGAGTACAGACCTGAACCCCACTGAGGATCTTTGGGATGTGCTAGAGGAGACTTTGCGCAGGGGTCCAAATCTCCCATCATCAATACAAGATCTTGGGGAAAAATGAATGCATCTCTGGGCAGAAATAAATGTTGTGACACTGCAGAAGCTCGTGGAAATGATGCCACAGCGAATGCCTGCCATAATCAAAGCGAAAGACAGCCAAACGAAATGTTAGAGTGTGACCTTTTTATCGCCAGGCAGTGTATTATAACTTCGCAAAATATTGGAATTCGCATTTTTGGAATATGACTTATGACTTTTCATTATTATTATTATTATTATTATTATTATTATTATTATGTTTTTTTTATGATTTTATTTAAGATTTTAAAAATATTTTTTATCGATTAAAAAAAAAAAGTTTTTAAGACTTTATTCTCAAAATACAACGTTATTCTAGAAAAATGACTTATGACATTTTCTATTTTATTCTCAAAATATTTTTTAAGATTGTTTTTTTTTTAACAAAAAGAAAATGAAAAAAAAATTTAAATTCAGAAGAAACAGAATACTACAGCTTTGTTCTCAAAATACTACGACTTTATTCTTGCAATATTACAATTTTATTCTCAAAATATTATGACTTTATTCTCAAAACATGACTTGAATAATAACTTATTTCTGACATTTTATTTTATTCTCAAAATATTGTTTAAGATTTTACTTAAGACTTAAAATATTTTTAAGAAAAAGCAAATGGAAAAGAAAACAAAACAACAAACAGATGAAACAAAAAACAATGGTACCCGTGAGAGGCTGCAGAAGAACTTTCGTAACCGGATCTCCATCGTATAATCCGTATTCTAACACTGTTAACGACGTCTGGCTGGGCTTCGGGTTCTCACATCCTATCAGAGAATAAAAACGAAAACAAGAAATAGAAAAAAGAGAAAATGTTTTTACATTCTTTACAGAATTCGATTAATATTTATAGTCACCAGTCAGGGGCGCAGGCAGGACTAAACTGGTACTGTTGATTGTGTACTGATTATTATTTAATGTTAACTGTTTTATTTAAGTTTGTTCCCACTCCATTTATAAAAATCAACCTGTCCAGGTGTGCTTACCTTCTGTTCCTTCTACACACATCATGTGAGTTTTACCCTCTGTGGTGTTTTTACCAATCGCTGCATCCAAAGTCATCCTGCTCTCAGCCACCGAACCTCGAACCTGCACATCAAACACCTCATATAACTCTATGTAATAATTCTACAACCTCAAACCAAAAACAGTTGGGACGGTATGGAAAATGCAAATAAAAAATAAATGCAGTGTTCCTTAAATATCCTTTCTGACTGACTCAATTTCATTTGTTAATAAACATCCATTCCTGCATTTCAGACCTGCAGCACATTCCAAAAAAAGTTAGGACAGGGACATTTAGGGCTAATAAGTTAAAAAACTAAATAATGTTGTGATTTCAAACAGGTGATTATAATCATGATTTGGTCCAAAAGCAGCATCCACAAAAAGCTGAGTCTTTGAGGAGTAATGATGATCAGAGGGTCTCCAGTTTATCAACAAATGTTTAAAAACAAAGAAAGGCTGGAAGGGATTTATATATCTCTCCCTCTACAGAGCATAATATCATTAAACCATTCAAGGAATCTGGAGGAATTTCCTAAAAAGCCCAAACCGAAGAGGGGTGATCTCCACGGCACTGCATCAAGAACCATCATTCATCAATAGCTGATAGAACCACATGGGCAAGGGATTCCTTTATCAAACCTTTATCAAGCTCTACAATACAGAGTTAAATTCACAAATACCACTTAAAACGTTACTGTGCTAAAAAAGAAGCCTTATGCTATAACCATGTCCAGAAGGGGCGTCGGCTTCTCTGGGCTCGGAGGCATCTGGGATGGACCATCACCCAGTGGGATTGTGCTCAGACACATCAGTATCACAGATCTTATTTTTGGAAAGATGAAAAGGAAAAGGACCATCCAGACTGTTATGAGGAAGAAGTCCAAAAGCCAGGCTCTGGCATGGTATGGGGTCGGGTCAGGGCCCTTGGTAAAGGTCATTCCCACTTCTGTGATGCAGCATTAATGCAGAAAAGTAAAAGATTTTAGAGCAACATAAGCTGCCTTTAAGATGACATCTTTATCAGGGACGTCCAGCATTTATCAACAAGTTAGGACTGAAATATATAAATCCCTTCCAGTCTTTCTTTGAGGAACATTGATTTTAAATCCAAGAAGTTGAATCTGTTCATCTGGACATAGATTTTTTTGGAGAAACGTTTCGTCACTCATCCAAGTGACTTCTTTAGTCTCAGCAGGTGGAAAACTTCCCCAATCTTATATACAGCACGTTGCATAACGACTGGTACCAGCACCATTACATAACAATGGGACCGGTGACCAGTTTAATATGCACATTGACATAGCCATTAACGACAATGGCCACGTGTGCCATTCACACAGGACTGGGGAAGGGCTGCGATGGCTCCATTGTAAGATGGTGAGAGGTGTACTCTGAGGCCCCCTCCTCGGTTCAGGGATGGACGTTCCCTTTTTACAAAAATGGCTTCTTTTACTCCACGTTCAAACCATCGTTCCTCCCTATCAAGAATCTGCACGTCTTTATCCTTGAAAGAGTGGCCACTGGCCTGTAGGTGGGTGTACACCGCAGATCCTGACCTGATGAGGTAGCTCTTCTATGTTGTGCCATCCGTTTCGCCAGTGGCTGTTTGGTTTCCCCGATGTACAATTCCTGGCAATCCTCCCGGCACTTAGCAGCGTACACTACATTACTCTGTTTGTGCTGGGGAACCCGATCCTTGGGGTGGACCAGTTTCTGGCGTAGCGTGTTTTGGGGTTTGAAAGCAACTGAGATGCGGTGTTTGGCAAATATGCGTCTCAATTGTTCCGATGTTCCTGCCACATATGGAATCACCACTGGTTTACGCTAAGACTGCGGTTGTTGTTCTCCTCTCGTCTGTCTGCTGGAGCACTGTTTGGGCGTCTTACCGGCTTTGACAAAGGTCCAGTTCGGGATAACCACATTTGCCCAGGGCCTGCTTAATGTGAGATTGCTCTCCATCCTTGGCCGCTGTGTCAGTGGGGACGCTGTCTGCTCGATGGTACAGTGTCCTGATGACTCCTAGTTTGTGCTCCAGTGGATGATGATAGTCAAACTATAAGTAATGATCCGTATGTGTTGGCTTACGGTAAACATCGACTTTCAATCGTCCCCCATCTCCAATCACAACCTCACAATCCAAGAAGGCTAACCTGCCGTTCTTCACGTCCTCCCTGGTGAACTTAATGTGTCTGTCCACTGAGTTGATGTGGTCGGTGAAATGTGGCACTTCCTGAGATTTAATTTTAACCCAGGTGTCATCCACATATCTTATCCAATGGCTGGGTGGTGTTCCTGAATAGGATCTTAGTGCCTTCTTTTCCACTTCTTCCATATGCAGGTTGGCCACGATAGGTGAACCTGGGGAGCCCATGGCACACCCATGTTTCTGCCTATAGTACTGCTCTCTGTATGTGAAATAGGTGGATTGAAGACACAGCTCCAGAAGCAAACACACCTGGTCCGAGTTAAGGGTGGTCCTATTGCTGAGAGTGGGGTCATCCTGTAGTTTCACTCGGACTACCTCTGCTGCCTCAGCAACTGGAACGCACGTGAACGTGTGACGAAACGTTTCTCCAACAAAATCTATGTCCAGATGAACAGATTCAACTTCTTGGATTTTCTTACCTGGATCACTGAGCATGCATCAAGACGATTGTTTTTAAACTTTTCAATCATTTTCTTACACATTTGGTGATAAACTTTACTCCTCAAATACTCAGCCTTTTGTGGATACTGCTTTTGGACCAAATCAACATTATAATCACCTATTTGAAATCACACAATGATTTAATTTTTTATCTCATTATTAGCCCTAAATTGTCCCCGTCCCACCTTCGGTCTGAATGTGTTGCAGGCCTGAAATGCAAGAATTTCAAGAAATATATTTCTGACTGAGCATGTCCTAATGTCTGGAATGTGAAGCATGAGAAGTGCATCAGTGCTTCGGTACCAGAGCCAGGTAAGCTTTGCTAACTCGTCTGTCTCTGAAGCAGCGATATGCTCTGCCAGCGGCGGATTTATTCAGCGCCACACACAGGGCACCGCTAGTGGAGAAATCCAGCTGATGGCAAAACCTACAGGCACACACCATCATAATCCATTATTCATAAGGAACAAAATAATTGATAAAATACTTCACAACTTGGGTATAAACCTTAATAAGTCATTATCAAACCAACAAATAACGTTAGTTGACCTCGGATACGTTAATCCATTGTGTGTGTGTGTGCACTCACCTGAAGCCGTAGTGTGTGTGTGGATCAGCCAGGTGAGGGAAATTATCATTGAGTTGTTTCTGCACTGTGTTTGTTTCACTCCACATTTTGCTGTCGATTCGAAGATCCCAGTGTTTATTCACTACCATATAATCAGCACTGCTGTACAACACACACAGCTTCGGCACACACACCGCTTCCTCCATGACACAGCCTGCACGACACAAACACTCCGAGAGGAAAAGCTTTGGCAGCCTTCCGTAACACATCCAATTTCGTTCATCAGCATGAGCTGGTTACAGATCGGAGAAGTGAAATGAGACAGTCGTGTGGACCTTGTGGCTATTTAGCAAGCGTCCAGTGTTATAGAGTGAAACTTCACTATCTAAACTCCCCTTATCTGAATTCCCACTATAACCTCCACTTTATTGTATGCAGTATCATGTTATAAAGTAATGGTTATTTCTTTTAGAAGAATCACTGGTAGGCAGGTGGTACCCCTTTTAAAGGAGACCCTGCAGAGAGCAGACAGGTAGGACAGCCTAACAGGGGGGACGATCCCACCAGCAGGTCCTCCCAAAGTTTCTTCCTTATAACATTTAGGGAGTTTTTCCTTGCTGCTGTTGCCCTAGGCTCGCTAAAGCTTAAGTATAAAAGCTTTGGGCCTAAATAATTGTAAAGCTGCTTTGAGACAATGATCCATTGTGAAAATCGCTATAGAAATATCGAAATATAGAATGGCTTGACGATCCTGCACAAAATCTGCACAAATATGGTTTACAGAGCCCAAACATTATTAAAAGCTGAGCTAAAGAGGGAATTCCACAACAGGGGATCTAGAAATCTGGAGGATCTGACGAGATCCCAGATCCAGTTAAGCATTACCAGACATTAAATGCATGGGTGTCAATAATTGTGAAAACGCTCATATTGTGATTTCTCTCATATTTCCATTGTAAGATTAAGATCATTATTTATATATAACAACAATATTTGTACAGATCATTCCGGAGCTAAGTGTACATTTTCCATAATATCCACATTAATTTTAAGCAAAGCAATATATATATATTTTTTTATTCTTAAAAACGTCAGTCCTAATACAAGATTGTTTGGTCTGTTGATAGGTTATTCGTTTTTATTACTAATTACACTGTCCCTTTTTGTTTTACACAGGAAACATGGACACCATGCACTCTACAACGTTTATGTAATACCATAAATATTCAGTATAACTTGTTGTAATAATACAATTGTAAACGTTAAACGTGTGCTTTATTCAGTAACACTTACCTCTGATTACCTGACGTGATCGTCTAAATCTGCTAATATTCTGCCTTTGATGATAACTATAAACTGCTGCCCTTTAACTACTAATGTAATTAAAGAGATAAATAATATTTTTGAATAATAACCTTGTATAAAATCAGCAGTGTGCTGCACGAAACGGCGCTTAGCCAGTGAGTTTTCAAAATAAGAGCGTGGACGACAGATTATATCAGTTTCCTGTTTTTGAACATTTATTTCCATTCTTAGTTCTGTTCCCAATTAAGAGTATTACTTATTAAGATTATATATTTTAACAGCGTACCTCAGCTCAATTTATTTCACTATAATACATGATCAGTTTCACAGCTTAGGCCAAGTATGCGCATGCGCAGTGAGGGTTGCCCAAAGCAGACCTTACAGACATGGCGGCGCGGATGTTACTGAGTCAGTGCGTGAGGTCATTACAGCGTGCAGCGCTGATTAAACCTACAAACTACACACAACTGGGTTTAATTCCGATTGAACATCATGCAGCACGGGTACAGCTGCTCAGGGTAAGCGTTTATATGAGTGTGTTGGCGTTATAACGCCTCGGAGAGCCGCGTGACCCTGCAGTGTGTGTGTGTGTGTGTAGGACGTTCTGTTCATCTCTAGTGTTACATGTTACAATGGTGCTAATAACTAATGTGTGTATGTGTGGGGATGGATACACAAGGGTAAGTTGTTATACAGGTGGGTGTATAGATGTTTAATTGTAGGCGTTGTTTTCTGTTTCTATAGTTACCTGTCCCGGTGATCCAGGTGTGTCGGACGTTCGTCGCCTCACCTCCTCTCACTGTGCAGAACATCGAGGAACGAGTCATGAACGTCCTCAAACTGTACGATAAAATTAATCCAGCCACGGTACGAGCTCACATCATCCACACTCTATCACCCCCTAGTGTGGACACGAGGTAACAGATCCTGGGTTTTACTCTCCGCAGCTCCAGGTGTCGTCTCACTTCATGAAGGACTTGGGATTGGACAGTTTGGATCAGGTGGAGATCGTCATGGCGATGGAAGACGAGTTCGGTCCGTATGATTCCGAGTCCGTGAGTTTTAATTAATGAGCCGATTGATGATTAATTAAGCCGTGTGATGCTCAGGGTTCGAGATTCCTGATGTGGAGGCAGAGAAGCTGATGAGTCCAGCAGAGGTCGTGCAGTACGTCGCTAACAAAACGGACGCCAAGCATTGAGTGAGTCTGATTTACCTGTATCTGTACTGTGTGGCCAAAAGTATGTGGACACCCCTCCTAATTATTATTTCTCGTTTCCCTCAGACACTCCATGAACGCTCTCTCCCCTCTCCTGCTCCCATCAACCTTTGTAAAGTTTAATTGTTGTTAATAAACAAGATCAACTTAAGTTGTCTGTGGTCCTTTCTTTATGCAGTGGAAAAAAGAAAAAAAAATTTTAATTGTAAAAAGTAACAGTAATGTCGAACAAACTTGTTTCACAAGAATTAAACTCTATACCAACTTTTATTACTTTTATGTGTGTCCATATTCAGTCAATACATCATAGGGCTTTGGAGCCGAGATACAGCGTCCCCCCCCTGCAAGAGATTTCATTAAAAAAAAAAAATAAACAAAGACTCAATTCCCAGAATTTTTAGTGATGAATGAAAGCAAATCAAATCAAGAGAGAGAAAAAATAAAGGGCAATAGAAAGTAGAAGTAAAAAGTAAAAACTAAATAAAAATTACAGAAAATATGCAGAAAGAGGGGGAAAAAAACAGACAAAATAAAATGAAACAAATGTGAGAAAAAAAATGAAGAACAGAAACTTAAAGGAAAA
The DNA here is from genome assembly GCA_025084515.1 of Ancistrus triradiatus. Taxonomy (NCBI): domain Eukaryota; kingdom Metazoa; phylum Chordata; class Actinopteri; order Siluriformes; family Loricariidae; genus Ancistrus; species Ancistrus triradiatus. Next base: position 192,807 of record JAJAGP010000449.1, on the reverse strand, counting down.
AGGTAGAAAAGGAACATTTTAAAAAGATGAAAGAAAATATAATGGAGAAAAGAATGAGAAATACATAAAAGCAAATAGAACTGTAGGAAAAATATTTTCTTATAATTAAAGGCCTGATTATCATGTGGTAAATGTATTTGTGTACAAAGGCTTGGAGTATGTCATGGTTGGTATCCGTGGAATCCATATTTCATGGAGACCAAGGTGGTGAAACTCACAGCACTGTACAATGCTTGGACAGTAATGCACAGAACAGACGCTCACTTTTGACCATATAAGATACCAGTTTTAGGACAACTCGACGCCTGAACACCTGCTTGCCTATTGTAGATTCACTCTTCCCAGCCTGGTGCAGGTCTACAATTTTCTTCCTGGTGTCCTTCGGCAGCTCTTTGGTCTTAGTCATGGTTGAGTTTGGAGTCTGACTGTTTGAGGCTGTGGACAGGTGTCTTTTCTACAGGTAACGAGGTCAAACAGGTGCCATTAATACAGGTGACGAGTGGAGGACAGAAGAGCTTCTTAAAGAAGAAGTTACAGCTCTGTGAGAGCCAGAAATCTTGCTTGTTTGTGGGTGACCAAATACTTATTTTCCACCATGATTTACAATTAAATTCTTTAAAAATCCTACAATGTGATTTCCTGGATCATATTTTCACATTTCGTCTCTCTCAGTTGAAGTGTAGCTATGATGGACATTACAGACCTCTCTCATCTTTCTAAGTAGGAGAACTTGCACAATCAGTGGCTGACTAAATAATGCCTGTGACATGAGCAGACCCTGCAGGGTTTCATGTGCAGCGTAATATGATGTTTTCTCAGTTCCTTCGTGTATTCCGGAATCCCATCCTTGATGACGGACGAAGGGAATTTGAGCTCTGTATGCCTACGGGACTCTGCGGTTTACACTAGGGGTGGATTTTGGAACGGACTTCACCATCCGATAAACATCATGATACGATTCTATCATGCTACATTATTATATTGTGATATTCCACATTGTTCACTGAAAATATAACAGCAGCTGAAATACAAGTTATGTTGTATGATCGAAGTCAAAACACTGTACTGCCCCATCAACAGGAAAATACTGTGACAATACTTTGAGCTGAAAGTTGGTGTAGTATAGTCACAAAAATAAATATTGCAATATATTGCCGTCTCACTTTTTAACACAGCCCTAGTTCACATCCACCTACAGGGCCGTGGCCATTCTTTCAAGGATGAAGATCAGGGAGTCACGAGGGAGTTGTGCTATGTTTTAGATTGGGGAAAGTTTTCCAACTATCTGAGACTGAAGTCATCACTTAGACGAGTGGGATTCCTGAGATTTACTTCCTTGGATGCATTAAGAAAATATTGAATGCGTAGAAGTTTTTAAACAGTCAAATGCTTCCTCAGTAGTGCTAGTGTGTGTGTGTGTGTGTGCGCATGGGAATCCAGCATCAGGTCAGAGGTTTGGGATGCGGGTGTGAAGTTTTAAGCATGTGCAGAAACCAAACTGCTGCATTAACATTAAACACATTACAACACAAATACAAATAACAAAACTAGAGATTGAAATCCAACATTCACACACACGGTATGCCACACGTGTGCACCCCTGTTTGGGTCCTGTTCTATATACACTATAGGGACAAAAGAATTGAGACACCCCTCAGTCATTGCCACAGGCCATGTGGTCTGTCTTTCCAAACATTAGAGAAAGAACAGGTCATTCTAAAGAGCTACAGCGCGGTACTGTAATAGGACGGCACCATTACGGGTCAGTTGGGGCTGTTTTTGGGCCTCTTACTCTGAGTGAAGAAAAATCTGCAGGCTTCAGCATAAGCAAGAGATTTTGGATCCATCGGATGCTCTAACTTTTTTGAAACAGTTTGGGGAAGGCCCTTTTCTGTTCCATGGCAGGGAGAGTTTAGTTTGGTAGAAGTTGGCCCCATCAAAGACTTTTGGGATGAACTAGAAGGAAGATTGGATGAATCCCCCCAGTCCCAGTCCAAAATCCTGTAGATCCCAGAAGTGTGTGATCCGTTATAAACCAAATATTAAAAGCTCCTGTATGTCTCATGTGGCGGTGTCCCAATACTTGTCAGAGACCTTGTTAATACTGATTGTTTACAAGCATTAAATCTGCAAAAATAAAATCCCCTGGTCACCAATAAAACGCAGACAGCTTCAGCACTGTTAGACTTTATTTATTTGACTTATTGCGGGTCGAACCCGAGTTTATACAGCTTTGTATTCCGATATTAAGATCAGAACTTTACAAACAGTTACTCAGTCTACAGGTAGAGGCAACAACAACGACAACAACGACCAAAAAAAGAGGAAAAAAAAAAAAAAAAGCTAAAAACCTATTCTACGTTTAATTCCACTTAAATCGGGCACTAAATCAAAAACCAAGCAACAAAGAGGGAAATAAAAACAGCGGTGGAGGAAACATTCATCACTACACAAGATCCTTCTTCTTCTTCCACTAAAGAACCATCAGTAAAAATAATAAGGATTGTCCTTCAAAAAGTGCAGAAGCTAAACGCGATGGTGCCATGAGGAACAGAACGGGACCGCCGCCGAGGAGGAACGCACGCCCGGCCGCCCCCCGACTCGCTCGCCTCCGTTCCTTTAATCTTTGTTTTATTTATTAGAAACAGTCCCGGAGAAGAAGCGGTGTGCGTACGCGCCTAAAAATCACTAAAACAAACAAACAAACAAACAAAAACCCACGTGGCCGAGGAGTGTCGTGTAGCCGCCGTACTTAACGATCTCGGGTAATAGTAATGCTCGCTATGTGCTACAACTGGCCCGCTTCACTCAGAGAGGTTCGTTCTTTTCATTATTATTTGGAGAAGAGAAGATTAAAAAATAAAAACAGGACGTCAGTCAGTCATGGCACGTGCGTATGAGGAATTTCAAATTCCCTTCAATTCCACTTAGGATTGATTTCTTAAATTCAGCTTAAAACAGCTCTGAGATTGGAAGCCTCTCGTCCTTCGCTGCATAGACGTTCGACCGAACGTTCATCAGGGTGGAAGAGCTTCTCCTTCGGCCTCTTTGTGCTGGTTTTCTCTAAAGCTTTGTTTTTTGGGTTTCGGCAAATCGAGGATCGGAACGACGACGACAGACGACCGCAGCGATCACAGTTTGAGTCGAAAATTGCAAACAGTAGGAACGATATTAAAAAAAACAAAGAACAAACAGCAAAGAAACACGGTGCTGATTCTCACAGGATCCGAAACGAAAACAGTACAAAAAGTCGAATGTCTATGCCAAGTACAATCACCCTGCCCACCCTGTAAAGCCCCACCCACTAACCCCCACAGTCCCCGCCCCCTTGACCACCAAGCTTCGATCTGCCATGATCAGTATGGGGATTGTACGTTGCCATCCGACACACATACACGCACTTGCGCACACTTTTTTACACAAACACACACACACACCCACCCCTGCTGATCCTGAGCTCCCCCTCCCCATCCCTCCCCAAATTTGGCATCACACTGGATTTCTGAACCCTAAACAACTAAACACACCAGTGACGATCATCTGTTATTGAAACGCAGCAATTAAAGCTCTCTCTCTCACACACACACACACACACACACACACACACACACACACACATTCAGGGACTTGAGCACCACACGTAGATAAAATGTGTGTTGGTCTAGATTACAGCAATACACACACTCACACACTCACACACGCACACACCCACACACACAAAGCAGCACATGGAGAAGTGTGTGTGTGTGTGTGTGTGTGCGCACGCAGGAAGGTCGGCTGACGGGGCTGGTGGGATCATGGCACGACTTTTAGAATCGATTCGACTGACATTTGACTGACATTTCTGCTCGATGCCATATTTCTGTTAATCCACATTAAAACAAGAGAGAAAACAGATTCATTACTTAGAGTAGGCGTTTAGTGCAATTCTTTATTTCTGTGCTTTTTTAAAGTTATTTTTACATATTTCAGTCCGAGTGTTAGCTTAAACCGAGGACGGGCCTAAAACAGGACGAGAGCAATCAGTATTGGCGACCAGGGGCCGGATTCATGAGAAAAACTGAAGGCTCTTAAGAGAAACACAAAGGCGCTCGTAAGAATGTTCGTAAGACCGTAAGCTGTGTGCTACATCTTATGATCTAAAGCACGTACGGAGCGAGACGGTTTGAATTTGTCTTTACTGATATATCTGTAACCAAAAGTAAAAAATAAAAAATAAATAGAAAAGGGGTTGACGGTCGAAGAACTAGGAACAGGAAAAATAATCCTGACGATATTTGTGGGGTGACGTTTACCTCTTCCAGCTGAAGACAGGCGAGAGGCTATCTATCGTACAGTTAAGAAAACATTTTAGTACACTCTTAGAGTTTAAATAAGTATTTTTTAAGTAGTTACTTCTGAAAAACTGTAAGAATGAAGGTAAAAAAGAAACATTTACATTTTTCTTTCTTAAGACACTTTCGTGAATCCGGTCACTGCTTTAGCAGGTTTGGAGTGACACCAAAAACAAGCTCATGATTTATTAGGAATTGAAACTTAAGATTCCCGGAGTCCTCGCTACGCTAATTAAGACGTTATACAAAAGTACGATGGAAATTTAGTGGGAATGAAATCAGGCACGGTGTCTGACCGATCTGATCAATAAACTGTTTGCTGTGACTTTTAGACAGACAGACAAACCGGTTAATTAATATCAATCTAGAGCTCGTGGAAAGAAAACGAACCCAAGGCACAAATAATAATAAGCTTTACATTAGGATAAGCATTTTTAAATTCACTTTTAGGACTAAGATGACCAGAAATCAATTGTGTGTTCGAGTGCTCTGTCATACTACAGGTTTAAGTTTAAAAACTGGTTTTTCAGGCATTTTCAGTAGATCTGAAGCAGCAAACGTAGACAAACAGGTCAGTGGAGCAAAATTTAAAGCCAGTTTAAAAGAAACTAACCAATTTCCTTCTTGATGTTAAATACAGAGTGGATTAAAGCTATGTTTACACCCTGGATGAAAATCATAGCCTGTTATTGAACCAAAATATGAAAAGGAGATCCAAAAGTGCCGTTACCCCTGGTTAAGCACTGCTCTTGTACGGACACTAGTATGGTACCAGAGACAGAGAACCACTGAACCAAAGACAGAAACAGACTTATGGACTAACTACCTTCTGTCATTATATTAACTTAATACTATTACAAAATAAGAGTCCCACATCCATATATGAAAGAGCTTATACGTACAGAATGTATAAATATTTATTCTCATATGTATGAGAGTGTGTTAGTTTAAGGGACACTTTCTTTAAGCAGCTGCAAAAATTGTCACAGATCAAATTTAATCAACCATAAAAGTGTCCAGAAAAAGACGACCTGGAGAAATTAAGCCAGGAGTCCGAATCTGATCAAATCTTCCCTGGATCTCAAAGTCAGTTATTGTTTAAAAAAAATAAAAATAAAAAAGGGACAGTATGAAACGCACAGGCTTATAGGCTGCAAAGATTTTTGTGCACATTATTACAGGTCGTGTTTGTGCTTAAAGACGTGATCAGTAACGATTCGGTGCGCCTCCAGAAAGGAAAAAGGAACAAATCACATCAGGATAATCCGGTTTTCTAAATCTCTGATTATTACGTTGGTTACACAGAATCAAACGGCAACGGGTCACATTTCGTACCGAGCCCCAGCCCGTCACCCAGCCTTAGCGTACAGCTTACACAACACACACACCCCCCCCCGTCTCGTAACACACACTAATCAGTGACTATACACACCCAGTGCAAACGCAAAGCGCAAGGCATTTCGGGATTTCACTCTCAGTTGTCTGGTTTTATTTATTACTGTATCAGACTGAATGGGAATGCGGAATCATTAAACAGAGCACGAGCTTCCGATTGAAGGTTTGGTTACGGTTCAATACTGGCACGCGCAGCACAAAGGCTAATACTCGCGGCGTTAAATACGAGCTCTCTCTCTCTCTCTCTCTCTCACACTCACACACACACACACACACACACACACACACACTAATGTTAAGGTCCATGGCTTCACCTAATGCTGACGTCTGCGTCCAAATGTACGCGCCCGGAACACGCGTGTGTTACATTCACACACCAGCACTGAGAAAACAATAATAATAATAATCAGTAATAATAGTAATAATGACACGAGCAGCCGGATTGATCCATATCATAAATGAACTTCAGAGACCTGTACACGTTACAATCATACTCGATTTGTAAACAGTTAAAAAGCCACGTTGTTGCATCATCGTCATCTTCGGGGAAAAAAAACAAAAACCCAAAACAAAATGATAAACGAGCGGACGAAATGTGGACGACTTAAAAGTGAAACCGACGCCGCTGTCTGTGGCAATGTAAAAAATTTTTTTTTTTTTTTTTTTTTAAAGGCCGTTCTGCTTCGGTTTAGCTTTTTAGAAACGTCACCTTTTTTTCGGTTTGGAAAACTTCAGACTTCAGGTGAAAAGAAAAAGCATGTTTTTTGTCACCACAGAGCTACAGGAAATGCATAGTTTTCTGCTTTTTCTTTCTCGGTTCGAGTTAAACAAACACTGACGGCAGAAAGGGAGGGTCAAGTCTTCACGAGTCAAAGTATTTAAGTTAAAGAAGCACGAGGAAAGAATACTGAACTTAAAAAATAGCAAAAAATAAAAAGAGAGACCAAAAGGATTCCAAACAAATTGAGATAATAATCAGCGAATAAATACAAAAGATTAACAGGAGCAAAAATCGAGAACTAAATAAGAAAAGAAGCAAGCGGGGGATTTACAGGGGCTATAGGACAGGGTAAGAGGAGGGCTGGGGGCATTAAGGTTCCATAATGAGTGTTAGGAGGGGTGTCAGTAAGGTAGTGGATGGGGCAAGTCAGATTTAAGAGGCAGCAAGAGGGGACAGGAGGGGTTAGGAGGAGGCAAGAAGGGTTTAAGAGGGGGTAATACAGAAGGCATTAAGCCAGTGTTTGGAGGGGAAGGAGGCAATAAGAAGATTAGAAGGGGGTATGAGGGGTAAAGAAGGCATTAAGAGCTGGTTAGGAGGGGGTAGGAAGAGGGTACGAAGGGTTAGGACACAGAGGAGATCAATCTGATTTAAGAGGTGGTAAGAGGGGATGAGGGCATTAAGAGGAAGTTAGAATGATGCAACAAGGGTTTGGAGGGGGTAGGAGGCAAATAGAAGAGGTTAGAAGAGGGTAAAAGGGTTAGGAGGTGGTGAATCTTATTTAAGAGGGAGTAAGATGAGATAGAAGGGTACTGAAGGGGCAGGAATGGTTAGGAGTAATTAAGAGGAGGTAAGGAGGGGTGTTAGTAGGGTATATAGGGGGCAAGAAGGGGTACTTTACATTTGAGTGCAGTATACAGTACGGAATTGGGGAATAAGAGGGGTTGGGGTAACCGGGTTTAAGGAGGGGTAAGAAGGGGGTAGTTTACGTTTGAGCGCAGCGTAGAATGTCTCCAGCTTAAAGCAGGTTTTTTTTGGCAGAGGAATAAACAAACGCACTCGGCTCCAAGTAGTCGTTTCAGTGCTAAAAGTCGATTTTTTTCCTACGACGAGGATTTTTTTGTTAGTTTTTTTGTTTAACGTTTCTTTTCTGAGGGGGGGAAACTGGCTTTATTTCCTGAGAACCGTGCTGGTTACTGAGCAGACGAATAAAGAGGAGCAGATCCAATAACCGCCGGCATGGCCGAACACTGATCAGTATTTCCCAGAGATACAAACACCGCATCGCCTTCATCCGCTTCTTACTCTCTTGACGCTTTTTAGCTTTTTTTAAACGTTTTTTTTTTTTTTCGCTTTTTAAATTTTTTTTTAAAGGTTTTTTGTGCATTTTTCTGTTTATTCTCATTTAAAATGAAGGAAGAACGTTCGCTTTGCTCCTCCCTCAAGAAAGTCTGTAAACAAGAGGGACCTGACCGGCGCCTCCAAAAAAGACCAAAAGTAATCCAAAGCCTATTTTGAAAGTGCTGTTTTTTTGCGAGTCACAGCTGTGGCTACAGTTTCTTTAGACTGCAGAACGCTAAATTCTTTAGTTTTTCTTTAAAACACACACACACACGGCGCAAACACACACACAAAGAAAACAATATCGGTGCAATACTCGTTAACACGTAATATCAAATAATCCTAAAGGTCAGCATCTCGTCGTCTTGATCTCCGACTCCACAATACCACGATAAGGTAGGCATACGTCAAGGCATAGTAGAGCACACATTCGCGCACGCACTCGCGCGCACACGCACACGCACACACACGCAGTTTAAGAACGTCCTTGAGTAAACATCTACACTGGAACTGTCGGCTCCCTCGATATTGCAGAGTTACATACTGAGAAAAACCACATTCAGTGCAAAGTTAAAAAAAAAAGACAAAAAAAAAAAAAAAAAAAAAACGAAAAGCGCAAAACAAACTGGAATTCAGACAAAAACGCGACGAATCTAAGCTGAAAGGTTTGCGTTGTTTTTTTTTCCTGTTATGTCTGCATGAAGAGCGACGACCTGGAAGGTTTCAGCATGCGTTCACATTATCGTTATTGGCCTGCATGATTCAAGTATTCACACTGATATGTTTTTTTTTGTTTTTGGGCTAAAACAAAGTGGACATATGTGCAGAGAATAAACAAAAAGAACTACGAATCCAAAACAAAACGTAACTTTTTCCACAGGTCGACCCCGCGTTCCTACCATTCATCATATTATTAGGTTTGTAAGTGAAGAAACTAGTGCCTTTAGATTGATCGCTACTCCCGCCGCTCTCCACTAGATGGCGTCCGCTCCCCCGCCGCCGCCCGCCAGGTGATCCACGGGCAGGAACGAGGCGATCGGGGAGGGGCTGCTGAGCCGGTTCCCCCCGTCCGAGCAGCCGCCGGAACCCCACAGGCCGCCCGAGTAGCCAGGCGCCCCCCACAAGGAGGAGGACGCGTGCAGCTCCGCCCCCCCGCCGCCCCCGGAGAAGGCGTCCGAGGAGAGTCGGCTCTGATTGGACGCCAGGCTCTGCCAGCCCGAGGACGAGGACACGCCCATCGACTGGCCTTGTGCAAAGAAACGGTTTATCTCCTCCTCACTCGCGTAGTCAGCCAGGATAGTAGTGTTCCCCAACACACACCTACACACACACACACACACACACACACACACACACACACACACACACACACACAGGGAGTTAACAAGGAGCACGTCTCATTAGGAGGCAATCGTTAGTTAACGAGAGGTGAGACTTGGTTAGAAATCAATGAGTTTTGATTAGGAGGCAAGTGATTTAACAAAGGGGTGGGATTTAGATGAGAAGCCAATAATGAGAAAACAAGGGGGTGGGATTTAAGGTAACAAGGAGGCAGAACTTCAGAAATCCATATCGAGTTAATGAGGGGATGGGACTTACATTAGGAGACAAATGAGTTAGAGGGGGTGGGACTTTGATAAGGAAGCAATAACGAGATGGAGTGGGGTTTCAGAAATCAATAATGAGGTAACAAGGGGGAGGGATTTAGATTGAGCCAAAAATTAGGTAAAAAGGCTTCAATAATGAGTTATGAGGGGGCGGGACTTACATGTGCAGTGATTTCTGGGCTTTGGCCGCCTCCTCCTTGGAGCTGTAGCAGACGAGGGCGGTGCCGTGTGGCAGGTTCAGGTGGAATGTGATGAGCGGACCGTGCTGCATACACAGGGTGCGCAGGGTGGAACCATCGATCTGCAACACACACACACACACACACACACACACACACACACACACACACACACACACACACACGTCATCCTTATAGGTGCATACACCTGAACACACCTGAGCAGCTCCCGGTCCAGAGCAGAGCTTACCTGAGGTGTGAGATTTTTGAGAACGAGCCAGTTGGTTCTCCCTGAGCTGCTCTCACCCCAGCCGGAGCCTACGGAGGGACACAGACACCAACAAGGTCACACACCCGAAAACTGCAACAGACGACCGGTAAGGGGTTCGAGCGGCACTCACCCTGGCTGTATCTGGGTTCGGAGCTGCCCCAGCCGCCGAGTCTCATGGCTCCGTTGCCCCAGGACGAAGCCTGTTTCTGGCCAGTGAGGCCCGGAGGGGGGCGGGATGGGGCGGAGACCCCTTTGGACGAGAGGGGAACCTTCCACAGCTCATGAGCTAAAGAAGAGTTAGACACTGAACCAGGAGACCATTTCGAGTCGCCGCTTCTGGCTGCGGAGAGACAGAAAGCAATTCGTTTGATTTGGCCCAAGATGTGAACCATCTGGCAGTAAAAAGACAGCGTCACTAGACGGAGCTCTCTTATATATATATATATATTACATTACATCACATCAAGAACCAAGACAGAAATAAACGATTAAGAATTAAGCTCTGTGTGTGTACCTGAAGTGCTTTGTGCTGTACTGCTGAGGGAACTAGTGTGGTTGGAGGCACGAATGGATGTCCAGGCACTGTTGGAAGGCAGCGTGGTGTTCAGTGATGAGGATGGCCCTGCGTGCGCGCACACACACACACACACACACACACACACACACACACACACACACACACACACACAGGGTTAAAACCACAGTATCATGCACACTTTTTCAATTATTACAGTTGCGCATTGAAAAGCAACCACCTGGGAAACCATAGCAACCACACAGCAATGATCTAGACACTATAACCCCCACAATGCACCCTACTGACCATGCAGCGACCTTTCTGCGCTTCTATCAGGAAATACACTTTTCTAGTTAGATGTGGTTCAGACTTTAATTACCTGCTAAATCAAAGCTTTTAAACTGTTATTCCTACCCATATCCACCAGAAACTGTTATTCCTACCCATATCCACCATCAGGCATTAGAAAGACCTCGTTACAGTCTCCGACACTTCAAACTCTCACCATTGTTCCTGTCCCTGAGGTGATCAACATCCCGCACTGTGTTGATGGAGAGGGAGTTAATCACACTGCCGGGGGTCACAAACGGGTCCGTCTCAGGATCGATGTTCGGGTAACCTTTCCACGGCTCACCGGGACGAAACTCTAACACACACAGACCATAGACACGTTTACATGGCATGTTATGCACATAAGGAGCTAACTGCGCACGCGCGCGCACGCACGCACGCACACGCACACGCGCACGCGCACACACACACACACACACACACACACACCTGGTGGCCAGTTGACGTTAGAGGATGAGTGAGGCGATTTGGCACGAGGGGGCCACCCATCCCCTACTGATCCAGGGGGGCTGATGGGAGAATTACTGGAGTTTATAAAGTCGTAGGGACCAAAAGGGGAGTCTTCGATCCTCAGAGACATAGCACCTGCAGCAAAGCCCAGAACAACACCCTGGATTAGGGAGGGGTAGGGATGATCATCACTGATTAACAGAAACGGACAAGGTTAAAAATGAGAAACGTTTAGGAGCTGACGCCCATGGAAAGAGAGAACAGAAAATAGTGAGACAAGGCCACCTTGTTAGGGAGCATATTATAAATTAAGGTTATATAAACACAGCCGTCCTCTCTGGTTTCTCACCAATCTGGATCCTGCCTAAGAAGGTCGTTCTCATGAAGGTCGCCGGCACTCACCAGGTTTGCTGGGGTTTTGATCGAGTGGCGAGTTTCCGGAAACGTCCATGGCCGTCCACTTCTTGAGCCGGGACTGAGGCTCCTTAAAGGCGACGCCTCCCACATCCAGATTACTTACATTCAAGTTCGAGGTCAGGCCTACAGGAGAGGGCGTGGGGGGTGGGACCGAATAAGGTGGCACTTAGTAAAAGATGTGCTCGATTGTGTGTGCTGCGTATGTGTGTGTGTGTGTGTTACCTAAAGGGAAGTTGGAGTAGGAGCCGAGAGCGTGCGGGTCCTTGTGCAGCTCGGGGGTGCTGGGGTTCATGAAGGAGTCCATGTAATGTTTGGGCTGGTGGTGCAGCGATGCGGGCTGAGTCGGGGAGTGCTGCTTCAGCAGGGGCGGCTCCACATGACGAGGGGGCGGGACCATGGCGCACACGCCCACGCCGCGCCCCTGCTGGTCCTGGACTTGGCGGCCGTTGCTGGGCATGGCTCTCTGGTTCTGAGCTTTCTGCTGCAGGAGGAGACGCTGCAACGACCAAACACATTCTGGTACAACTCCATACCCAGCCGCCGGGTTCGCAAAAGATACTTCACAAGATTAAAGCAATCTGGTTGGGTTAAACTGGTTTGTTTTCATAACACAAGTCTTTGGATCCTAAAGATTTGGATCTGGATTACATAATCCGATCGGCTGTTTATCCAGGATTAAATGCTTCAGCTGGGTTTCTTCAAAAGGTGAAGCAGAAATCTGGGACAGATTTAATACCATAAGGAGTTTTATCCCACCTTGACCAACCATGATTCAGTCTCACACTGTAAATAAAGCCGTTTTAACTTTGTGTCTGAATTAACTCATCAGTGAACAAAATGTTTACTTAATATTGGCAGTTCAATCAAAAATCTAAATTTAACATTTCTTTTTAGAGGGTAACAACTTAAGTTTCAAAACGTCTGCCAAAGGTAGAAGCGCATTGTTTAGATTTGGGGTTTTGTAGAAAATGTCAGTAAACTTCAATTTACATTTTCACTTACTGATAGTACATTTTAGAGCAAAAAAAGAAAATGAAAAAAATAAGAAATCACTTGTAGGCATTTAGTCTTCATCAGAAATAACAATCCCAGCTTTCTTTTTCGTTTTTGAGGGGGGAAATTTGCAATTTAGTCTCCAGTGGCTGTTTTTTTTCCCCACAAAAGACAGGACTAAAGCAATCTAGCTGGATTAAACTTCTTTTTTTTTCCCCCCTCAAAACGCAAAACAATTCTTTACACCCTGAAGATTTGGATCTGGATATCATAATCCGATCGGCCGGTTATCCAGGATTAACTGCCTCAACTGTTTGTTTGTTTGTTTTTTTTTCCAAAAGTTGAAGCAGAAATCTGGGACAGACTTAATATCATATAAGGAGATATTTTTATCCCACCTTGAGAAGCGGATTAAAGCTGGGCACTTGAAGACATAATTTAATTTTACACTGTAAAAAAAGGTGTTTGAACTTGGTGTCAATTAACTGATCGGTACAAATTAACTGAATGTTAACACAAGGAGCTCAAATAAATCTGATTGAACATTTTACAGTGTAACAAAATGCCTACAACAGAAAAACTCAGTTTGGGTTTTACAGAAAACATCAGCAAACTTTGACTTACACTTTCACCAAGTGAAAGTACATCTTAGAACAAAAGAAAAAAAAGCATTTTCTACACATTTCTTCATCAGAAATAATAATCCCAGCTTTTTTCCCCTGAGAAGGGCGATTTGTAATTTTAGTCAGCCGACGCTGGAGCGAGGTTAGCTTTAGCTCTTCAGCCAGGCGTGCGTCTCTGCTCTTTTCCGGAATTTTTAAGTGTGCAGACAGAATGAAGCCATTTTCCCTCTTACAGGAGCTCATTAATGATGGTTTTTCATAAACAAATACATGCTATAACATCTTTTCTCCAGCAGACGGCCACAGGAGAGAATTAAACGAATGGAGAAAACCAGATTTCAAAATCCCCATCAGATCAGCGAAGGGGGCGAGGTTAGAGAGAGCTGAAGGATTGGGGTTACCTGGAGCTGATTGATCTGGTTGAGCTGCGAGAGCTGGTTGAGCTGCGAGAGCTGACTGAGCATCGCCATCTGCTGAGCGCTAAATAACGGGTTCAGGCCGCCGCTACTAGGAGGGTACTTCAGCAACGACGGAGGGACCTGATCCCGAACCAGAACGAACACGGGGAGCACCATCAACATCAGCATCATCATCATAAAGCAAATCGGAGGTAGATGGGTTACCTGAGAGGGGAGCAGCGGAGGAGGCACTTGGTTGCGTAAGTTGGACTGAGCCGAGTTGAGGGGCTGTGCTGGGGGCTGCTGGGAGCTCCGGCCCTGTGCTGCTGCGTTTCCACCGCCGTACACACTCTGCATAAACACCGCCGAGCCACGTTACTGATTCATCACCCTGCCCTCCACCAGTGAGGTTATCGCCCTCCCCAATCCTCTCCCCCTCCCGCTTAAAGCCTCCCTAACCCTACGGCCCTCCTTTTGGGGAACTCACCTGCCTACCGGGAGCAGAGATGGAGGAAGCAAAGCTGAGCGATTGTGCGTTCTGCTCCTCGGTTACAGAGCTATCGTAGGGCAGTGAGAGCTGAAGCCGAGCGAAGAGGAACAGCAGAGAGAGAGAGAGAGAGAGAGGAGTTAGAGCACGGATACTGAGAACAGGAGTACCAGCGCCAGATCATAGGGAGTTACGTTACAATCCTGCCACTGGAACTCTGTACAGGTAGAGCGCGCGCGCTCGCTGGCGCTAGCAGAGGAGCAGACCCGGACGCGGACCCACCTTGTCCATGTAGGAGTTGCGCTCCATAGCTGGATCTTTGTGAAGAAGATGGCGCGAGGCGGAGGGCTTGCCGAACTCTCCCATGTGTTTATCCACGTCCATCCGCTTCTCCAGCATTCCTACACCGAAACCCACTTATTAATAATCACCATACGACCCACTATACAGGTGGTTATGTGCACTATATAGTCAGTAGGGTAACCATTTTAAATTTTTACTTCCATTAATTTGTTTTTAATCACTTTCTTCCAAACATTTTATTTTACTATACATTTATATTACTTTTTACTTTATTTCATGTTACATCTTCATCCCATTCTAATTCACTGAATGTTCTTACTATTTTTATTACGCACTGTTATTTATTCTGTTGCTGGACACATTTTTATTTTATTCTACTTCATTAAACCTTTTCCCCTCTTTTTACTGAAGTATTTAGGTTTCCTGCCACAGCCAACTGAGCCCGTGCAGCACCCAGCTGGGCACCTCACGTTAAGACGGCCACGCACCCGATAACCAACTGTTTTGATTGGTAAAGTGGTACGGGTAAGTATTATTTTATTACAGAACTGTAAATTATAACTGATCCCATATCTACAATCACTACATTACACATGATATTTACCTGCGGACACATCCATCTTACCGCCCTTCATGGGGTCCTCGGAGTCTCTCTGCAACACACACACACACTAATAAAGACCCTGTAACTCACATACAGTGTGTAAATAGGTGAGTAAAACAAACTCACAGGGAAATTCATGCTGTTAAACTGTTTCACAAACTGGTTCATCCACGGATCGTCAGGCTTCCCCCCGCCTTTATTCATCTGAGAAAAACAACAACAACAAAAAAAACATGTTTAGTTCATTATGAACCACCGACCAATGTGTACAAGAGCACTACATAGTGAATGAGGTGTGGTTTGCTACACGCCCCCAGTGCATTTAAGGGGGGAGGGTCCGGTACCTTAGGAGGAACCTTCTTCATGTAAGTCCAGTTGGAGGACTGATTCACTTCCTGTGCTGCGTTATTATTCCACATGCCAATCTCCACCTCCTCCTCTTCCTCCCAGTTAGAGGGAGCGGGCATCGCCATCTCACCATCCCAACTGTCCTGCACAGGTTTCGGTACTACACACACACACACACACCGGTCAGAGCACTGGAGCAGACCTGCACAGTAACTGATAAACACAACTCGATTCTCACCAGGTTTGTGCTGCGATTGGCTCCACCCACTCCCTCCAGAGCTCTCTCTGCCCGGCTCCTCCCAGCTCGACCCGGAGTCCATCGGCTTCCCCCACGCAGACGTGCCCTTATCCACCACGGGATCGGTCCACGAGGACGACTCCATTTTCTGAGGTCCGGAGTACGGCTCTCCCCATCCTACATAAAAACGCGTTGTGATTTGGGACACGCCCACTCAAGGTGTCTATGTGCACTACATACTGAATACTGAAGGTTTGTGGTTTGGGACGCATCCACTACAAATGTTTCTGTGCACTATATAGTAAGTAAAGTGTGATTTGGGACACACCCATCAGAAAGGCGTTTATGTGCACTATAATTTGGGACACGCCCACCACCCACTACAAAGGCTTTTATATAAAGAACATGCCCACTAAAGGCGTTTACGTGCACTACATATTGAATAGGGATTGTGGTTTGGGACACCCCCACTGCAAAGGTGTTTAGGTGCACTATATACTAACTAGGGTGTGGTTTGGGAGAGGTCCACTGAAGTTGTTTATATTGACTATATAGCAACTAGACTGAGCGGTTTGGAACACATCCACAGCTGCAGTGTTCATGTGCACTAGATAGTAAATAGGGAATTGTAGTTTGGGACATGCCCGCAGCTGCAACCACCACATACTATTTTCTTGCTCTGTGCGATTTATTCGGATGACAGTAAATGAAGAACACGTATAGTTTGAAAAATTTAAACCAGGCACATATTTCCAATTCAAAATATTGTGTGTGTATACAGACGCTATTTTTAATTTTGTATACACTGAATACAGGAGTACGATTTGGGACATGTCCACTGCATACATGTTTATGTGCGCTACATAAATAGGATGTGTGGTTTGGCCCACCCCATGATAAACAGTGTTACGTAAGCTCGGCTCTAAACACAGTTGCTGCTGAGATCAGTTTCCATCTCCTGCACCATTTCCCCCTCCCCATGGCATTCCTCTGACGGAAATAGCAGTGTTCTTGGCGTGGCCCTTCACTCATATGACCGTAACCCGAACCCGGTGTGTTTAAGAACAGCTAAGCCTCAGGGCGTTGACCTTTCAGAGCGAACACTGACGTTATAACGCAGACCTGCTCACCATTAAATGATTTGGGGGGAAAAATTTTTTTGAAATCCTACCTGAGCTGCAGCTCTTGTCCTTCGGGCCCATAGAGCTCGGGGCGGGTTGGGGAGGCGGCTGCTGTGGGGCATCCTGCTCGGCAGAGCTGTTCTTGTTCCACATGTTGACGTTTCCGTAGTTGTACTTGCTGGGGTCTCCCCATGCCGAGGTCCCATCGTCGATCTCCATGCGGCGCCGGATCGACTCCGGGGACGGCTCCTCCCATCCGGTCGAATCCTCCGCCTTCATCGAGGTGGGCATTGGACCTCCAAGCCAGCCAGACTGTTTGTTTTGGGCTGTGCTGCTTCCTGGCCTGAAGGTCCCCATGCCGACATCCTGGCCTTTCCCCCAGTCGGACGGGCTACCCGATTTGGCCTCACCCCAGGCTGGGTTGGAGTGACTCTGTTTGATTGGCTCACCCCAGCCTTGGTTCTGATTGCTGTTCTTCGCAGGTTCCCATCCGGTGCTTCGATCGGGCGTCTCGCTGCCGCCACCGTTGCCCGGCCAAGCATTGGTCTGTCCGCGCCCGGGTTCGCCCCATCCTGAGCCAGAGCGCTCACTATCGCCGTCCCAGCCTCCAGACCCAGATTTGTGCGTTTCCCCCCATTGGTTTCCTCTCGACCCTTCTCCCCAGCCCTCTCCGCCAGAAGACCCTCCCCAGCCTTGCTTCGATTTCTGGCCGTTGTTCCAAGTGGACGACTTGTCTTCTTTGCAGCTGCCACCCCAGGATGACCCAGGCTTGTCCTCCCAACCGTTTTGGGACTGGGGTTTCGAGTCTCCCCAACCAGATGCGCCGCCGTCGTCATTGTTGGTGCCACTGCCAGGTCGTTCCCCCCATCCTCCTTGCGAGCTGGGCTGCTGGGGTGGAGCATTAGTCCATCCCTGCGACCCACTACCAGACTTATTAGCAGAGTTGTTTATATCCCAGGCAGTGTTCTGTCGGACCGGGGTCTGCCCCCACCCCTGGTTGGACAGCACCCGGGGGTCCATTTCGGTTTTCGAGAGCGCCGCTTGAATAATGTGCTGCTGGTTGCCCCTCCTGCGGCCGCCCCTGTCACTCCGGGTGCCCGAGCTCTCGCCGCTCCCTTCGCTGCCCGTGGACTTGTTCCATGTGCTGCCCTGCGAGGACTGGCCTCCGCTCCCTAAACCGAGGGCGTCGTCCTCCAGGGACTTCCATCCGTTTGTTCCCTTCCTGCTCCCGCCCTCGCTGGAATGCTGATTGTTCCCGGGAGCACCCCAGTCCCCGCCCGAGACCTTAGTGCCAGTGTTTGACGACGATGAAGAGGACGACGAAGACGAGGAGGCGCTACCCCAGGGGCGAGGGGCGCCGGGACCTGAAGCGTTCCCGCCCCCCCAGGTCATACTCGCGTCCCAGCCTCCTCCGCGGCCGCCGCTCTTGGGCTGCATTAGCGTTGCGTTCACAGTGTCGCCCGCGGCTTGGCCTTTATTGACGGGGCATTTGTCTCCGGGGTAAGTAGTGCCGGGCGGGGCGCCCCACGCCGTACCGTAAGATCCGGCGTCGTGCTGAGAAACGGAAGTGCCGTTCGAGACCGGGGTGCTCGCGAGCCAGGCTCGGTCGGCGATGGGCGCTGAACCCGTAGAGTTTGGTAAACTAGAGGTTGTTGCGTTAGTAGTGTTACTTATATTTGGTCCGTTAAATTCAGTGTTAAGGTTTTGAGGCTGCCCACTTAGAACCTTGCTCGTACCATTCACTTCTAGTTCGGGCGCCCCTTCCTGCTGGGCGCTCGCCCAGGACATCTTTGCGCCGGGCACTTGACCTACAGTGCTCCGCTGAGCGTTGCCGCCCCCGGAGCTGGGCCCGGCGTTCTGCAGGACGGGCCAGGCACCATGGTTGGCATTTGGGTTCAAAGTGCTCGGATTCACACCCCCGTGGGTACCCCAGACGCTCATTTTCCCGTCGGCCGACTTGTCGCCAGGGCTCTCTCCGGAACATGTGCTTAGCATCGAGCCCCAAGGACCCTTTGCGCCGCCATTATTGCTGCCGTTCACCAGGGCGAAATGAGAACCTTGGCCTTGCCGGTTTCCCCCGTCGCCGGGTGCCATCATACTCATGCTCATCTCGGACCCCGAGCCGGAGGCGGAGTCGGCGTCCATGCATTCTGAGGCCGACTCCGTATCGCTAACGGCAATGGATGGCCAGGCTCCTTTGTCGCAGCCATCTACCATCGCTTTGCCCCAGCCGCTGCTCGGATCGCCGCCGGAGCTCCAGGGGGAGTTTTCATATTGGGTGTCCAGACCGCCGTGATCCAAACCTGCACACGCAACGGTCATCGGGTTACGGGTCCGAACAGGTAACGCTGCACTCGAGATGCATATCGAAAATTTAGGTGAAAACAGGAAAGGGAAAAAAAATAATAAATAAAAAATAAAATTAAATAAATAAATCAAATAATCAATTAAATAACCTGGAGCTGAATGAACTGAAGAGATGATTATAAAAGCAACACAGGAAAAACAGGCCAAAACGAATAACTGCAGAACAAAACGAATAATAAACACACAAATTTCCGTATGTAAATCTTTACATATTATCAGTATCATTACTATTTTATACATCACAACTCCATTTTCTCTCCATTTCTGAAATGCAAAACGATGTGTCTTCTCAAAAATTTTGAACTAGGGGTGGGCGATATGGTAAAAATATCATCAAGGCAATTTTAGATTTTCATGATACACGATATTTATCACAACACGTTATCGCAGACCAAAAAAACCCAACAGATTCTTACATTGCTATTCAAATATTATCCCACAGAGTGATTTAATATGATCAAACAGGACTAACTACACTCTTCATAATGAAGCATGCGGTCGGTCTGTGTTCTTGCACTGACGATATCCGTCACGATACCTAAATTCATCATATGATAAAATATCATCATATTGCCCACCCCATTCCTCTGTGATTCAGAGAAATGACTGAAGATGTTTAAAATGATAAACAATTTCACCCAATCTTAGCGTGAAAACATTATTTATTTCTGAATAAGTCGTCAAAATAAAATTTTTACGAAAAGAATCTTTTGTCTGTTGTGATTAAAAGAAATCCGGAGTCTCACCGAGAACGGAAAGCATGTCCGAGAATGACATGACACGCCCTCTGGTGTTCAAAAAACCCAATAACAAACCCTAATATTTAACGTGACTGAATCTTGGTATTTGTTTAGAATTCTCACATGATCCCCGCAGTCCACCCCTCTACCCCTCTAACACGATGATGGTTTAAACAACGCGCTTCCATTATTGTTCTTCTTATTTTCTTTACATTATTTATTCATAATATTTTAATTCAATTAATATTTATTACAAATCTGCAACAGAAAGAAAAAAAAAAAAAAAAAAAAAAAAAAAAAAAAAAGACATAACGGATCAAAACAGTAAGTACACAAATGTCAAGGTTGTCACACCAAACGTAATTTTGTGCGACGATAAATTAATAAGTTAAGCCCTGTGGAGCTTATACTGTCTGTTCACACGGCAGCGTGGAGCTTTTTAAAGAAAAAAGTCCTTAATGTCAGAAGCAAGCAATCAATATGTGATTATGCAATGAAGGGTTCATCCCTGCATGTTCATCATTAGAACAGTAAAGCAAACGAGCTTATGGCACACCAGAAACGGATCTACCACGTCCGGTATTGGCACCACTGACGAGCTGTCCCTGAGGCACCATTTTGTAAAAGCAGTGCACAAAGATGAACGCAGCTCAAGACGGCACACGTCCTAAATCGCATTCCTCCCTCTCTGTGCCCTGCTAGCCTGAGCACGCTCCTTCAAATGAGGTTCCCCTGAGGACCCACGCTCTCAGAGCCGGTTAGCAACGGAGAGCGGAAAAACACAAATAAAGAAACCCCGAGTGGCCCCCGGTGAGAGGATCCAGACAGGAAAACGAGAGCCAGGAATCAGACTGAAAGGATTTCAAATGCACAAAAACAACATCTAATGCAGCAACTAAAAGTCAAAACATGCAAGAAATGAGTTCTCATTAAACAACACATCAACAACACACAAAAAAAGCAACAAAACAGGTTACCTGTTTGGTTAGGGGAGTGGCTGACCGAGTCCCGAATGGGAGCCATGCCTAAAACAAGAAACACTGATCACCAACCCTAAACTTTATTATTAATCAATAAACAGGACACAGACCACCTTTCAGTACCAGTAGTGTCAGACAGGGGGCGCACCTGAGAGGTGGGCTTTGGTGCAGGGCGCGTCGGGCCCCTCGGCGTCGAGCTTCCCTCGCTGGACGGACTTGAGCTGCGCTCGAGTTCCCAGGATGGCGGCGCTAACCTTTCAGCAGCTGCTTCCGGCAGAGGCGCGGCGGGCGGCGGCGGGCATCGCCGACGGCTCGGGAGACGACGGGCGGGGCACCGAGGCTGGCAGGACCCGGACTCGATGCGTTCTGGCGCTGCGGGGATAAACCAGACAAGAGGGCGGCTTTTTAAAAGGACTCTCACTACTGAATAACTTGATAAACTTAACGCGCCGTCAAAGTATAGACTTCGTCGGCTTTTATGCACAGGACTGCATTAGGTACTCCAATGCCTGAATTTTATTTTTTTAATAATTTCCCTTACACTTTGAGCGCAGGAATTTACACAGAACAAAACAAATATACAAAACAGATACAGCAAAACCATTTACAACTAAACACACAGCAAAATGTTGTTTCTCCACCATTGGCCAGATCCCAGTAGTAGGGTTAGGGTTTGAAACAAAATTCCAAGAACCAGGTACTCATTTGAACTGATTCAGCTCATCGGTTCCTACTAACACATTTCATGCTTCAAATTAAGGGAGGGCAATATGGCGATATTTTATCGTACCATAATAGATGATATTTGAGGGCATCCAGGATATCATCAGTGCTTAACACCATTATTTTGTTTATTTTTTCCTCTAGAGTTCATTGTTCTATAATGTTGTAAAGATGAGGATCACAGCTCTGGCAATAAAGCAACTTTGAAAATTCAGTAACGACAAGAAATCTGTTTGGTTTTTGGGGGTTTTTTTTGGTTGAGCATCGCAGCTCTTGTAGTGAAATCGTGCGGTGCCTAGAGATTTTACACAAGTTTTAGGTGGCCACCATGAGAAAAATACTTCCATTTACTGTACTATTATTCTTATTCCTAAGAATAAAAAATATCCACTTGATATTGGTACCGTAAGTGAAGAAATGGTATCGGGTGATCTCTACCCAATCATGATGCTTAGTTACTGTGCTGTGGGGGAAATGTATGACCCAAATCACACCTCTAAATACGTTTAGGATCTTATTGGGTACAGCAGAAGACCCACTGGCACAACGGAAAAGTGATTACGATATTATCGGTGTGAGATTCTGTTTACCTCCCGATCCCATCAAAATCCCCTAAAAGTCCTCCTAACGTGTAAAGTTTCAGTTCCGCCGCCCTGAGAATGAGATTATCCTTTAATGAATGAATAACAGATAATAACGCTGACAAGAGCAGAACTAAAAACACCCGCCGCTTCAAATACCGACCTGCAGAGAGAGAGAGTGTGTGCGCACTCTAAAACACCTGCAACAAATCAAAAAATAGAAGCGCAGCAAAGGCCAATAAGTACGTAATGCGAGCGGTATTCCAGAGCTCAGGGTATAAAAGCGAAAACTGCTCGAGTTACCTTCACACACCAGCCTCCTCGTCCTTAAGGTCCTTCAGCTGCACAGAACTCCTCCATCAAATGCCGCCTCTGTTCTATAGGATTTCCCTGCAAACCAGAACCAAAGTGAGACAGGAACTCCACAACAGGGGTTATTTTTAGTTCCTGAAGGAGAACAGCCATGATCCTCTTACAGGATCAAAGCAGGTAACCGAGTCACTAAGAACATTCAGTCCAACGTCGCTTACGCACTAAAGAACAGCTGTTCTACCCGACTGGGACCATTTGGTATCAGGATACAGGACTGCACGTACCGCATTAAGAACGGTTCCGATATCAAGGGCCCTTTGCAAAATATCAAAAGGTCTCAGTAATGGAAATCCTCCTGTTAATCTAAAAGGCTACCAAAGGTTCAAAAGGCAGCAGTTCCAGTAGCTCTACCTACCAGAAATCCAAGTTTAACTACCAAACAGTCAGAGCAGCAACAACTCCAGTTCCACCGGCAAAGGTCCAAAGGTTTTAGTACCCCCAAAAAAAAAAAATCCAGTCCACTTCCCAAAGCCGACACACAACGTCAGTTCCAGTTAAGGCTGGGCAACATGCCGAAAAATACGCTGAACAGTGCAATCAAGAGAACTGTCCTGCTAAAACCATCATCACAAAGGCCTCTTCACACAGTATGATTCTTACCTCTGTGGGACCTTCACCCCAAGTGCTCCATGTTTTTTTCTTTTTTAACTAAACACTCAAAACCTTGCTTTTGCTTTCTTTACAGAGATTTCACCATGTCTTTTTCACATTGTCAACATAAAAAAACCAAACACGAGGGTAGATTAGTGCAGGAAGCTCTAGAAAGAAATAACCAATGCCACATCGTACTAAACAAAGAATTTCAAGGTTCAAATAGTCACTAAATAATGATAAATAGTTTGTCTGCGTTTCCTTCGGTTAGTTAAAAAAAAAAAAAAAAAAAAAAAAAAAAAAATTGTCTGCGTTTCCTTCGGTTAGTTAAAAAAAAAAAAAAAAAAAAAAAAAAAAAAAAAATGCAGTCTTAATAGAATGTATTTACAGTATAAACTGTGTCAGTGAGCTGAGGGCTGAATCATTAACAATCCAAAACCAAAGTAATCGTTCACTAATCAGAACTGACAGTGTTGAAGTGTTGGGGCCTTTTCACACAGAGTCCGATTTTTACTGACGTCAAGTTTTAAAAAGAAAACACGTACATTAATGCCATGCTTCATATCGAGTCCAAACCTGCCGGCCCGAGACGCTGCCTAAGGTGTGTAACCCGAGCCTGTTCTGATTTCGGTGTTAAAATCAGGCTGACCAATCAGAGCTCGGTCGCCGGGCAGAACAGCTCATCAGGAGCTTATAGGACGAGCAACAGGCTGCCTCTAGAAACATGGGATAAAGCTCACAGGGACTGGATGGAAGCATCTGATTAGTTATCTAAGAAAAAACACAAACTATAAAAAGCTTCCTGTGTTCATCTGCACTGGGTTTTTTTTTCTAAGTTGATGTGGTGAAAAAGACATTGAGACACATTAAGAAAAAGGAAATTTAAAAAAAAGCAAAATCAGGGAGTTTGAGAGCTCAGACAAAAAGGTAACACTACGTTAAAAACCCAAATCCGTTGTTTTTCTTGCCTTAATCTGTGTGGAAAGCCCTTTAATCGTGATAGTGGCTGCAGGTCATAATCACAGCACTAAAAAACAATGAATAGAACAGTGTAAACAAAGTGCACGTTTCAGCTTTATGATAAATACACATTCAGAAGAAACTGCATTCTGAATTTTGAACGTAACCCTGACGTAAATCGAGGAGAATTTATATTGCATTTATGGTGGAGTCCAAAAATGGTGCTGATAAATACTTTTGAAAACTGTTTCGTTTTATCTTAGAGCACTTTATTAAAGTTTGTTTTAAAAGCGCTGACAAGTCCACATGTTCTTATTTCCCTTTCGTGGATTTTTATTAATAGAATCTAGTATCGTTTTTGTTTACAATTACCAAGTAATCTCAAAAGCCAAGAAGGAGAGAGAAAAAAAATGCTTTTTTTGCCAGCTCACCCACCCCAAGGTACCAGTGCAAAGATTTCCACTATCAAAGGCACCAATAACAAAACTCACTATCAATGGTTCCAGTACCAAATACTCCAACATACCAAAGCTAAAGGGTTCTCCCTACCCTAGATCACAGTTCTGGTACCGAACACCACATTAAACTTAAACACACTCACAACAGACACCAGGGAGAGCTAAGACAGGGGCAGCGTGCCACTACGTCAGACTGTTTATTCCTCCAAACGCTCATGGCTGGCATAAACACAGCAGCAGCACCTCCACGCACACACACTGCTCAGGTATTGTCCTCGTCATGGGGACATTCAGTCCTCACACAGGTGTAAATACACAGCTTACTTATTTAAAGCAGAGCTTACTCAGCACTCTGATGACTTACACCAGCAGCTGCGCTCTCACACACACACACAGACACACACACAGACACACACACAGACACACACACAGACACACACACAGACACACACACAGACACACGGGAACTGACCCGTTTCTTCTCTGTCAATGTCTTTGTTGACAACAGCATCCAATTCTCTAAAAAACAAACAAAAACAAATCCATTTAATCAGGTGCCCCGTCTGTCTTTAGTGGACTAATAATAGAATTAGGTTACCTAATAAGTAAAGGCCAGTATTTGGCATGTTCTCATACTTCTCTGGTTAGCTATTATTATAATACCTGTACATGTTTTGGGGGCACTGGGGAATCAGGCTTAAACAACAACAACAACAACAACAACTCAGGAACCTGGAGTTAACTCGATTACTAATTCAACCCCCCCAAGAAAAAGGAGCCTCCCATTGGACAATCACTGCATTGGTTGTTATGTTTCACCTGGCAACCAGTCCTTTAACCCTAACTGCTGCAGTGAGGAGCTTCTCATTTGTTAAACAACCATGCTGAAAGACACATTCTGTGGTCGTATGAAAGATTTTCATCTGTTTCAGCAGGGCCAGACTGTGAAAGAGGGGTTCAGGGAGCATCAATTGCACACATGGATTGGCCACCACAGAGTCCAGAGCTGGACCTGAGGATCTTTGGGATGTGCTGGAGGAGACTTTGCAGAGGTCCAAATCTCCCACCAGCAATACCAGATCTTGGGGGGGGGGGGGGGGGGGGGGGGGGGGGGGGGGGAGCTCTGGACAGAAATCAATGTTGTGACACTGCAGAAGCTCGTGGAAACGATGCCACAGCGAATGCCTGCCGTAATCAAAGCTAGACACGGCCTGTTTGTCTTTTTGTCATTAGATTTTACTACCACCTTCATAAAGCAGACCGTATTACAGAATAATCAATCAGTAAAACACACAACAGCTGATACTTATTTACTGAATATTTTCAAACAATTGAAATCATAGCACATCACTCGAAAAAGGTCACATTTTAATTTTAATGTCCCTAAAAGGTATAAAATAAATACCTTGCATTCATTAATTATATTATTATTATATTTTAAAAATAAATTATTATTATTCGTACAAATACAGCAATATGGCAATATTTATTTTCTTGAAATACTACATCGATTTTCAGCTCAAAACACCAATTTTTTTGAAGGAAGAAAAACATTTTAAAATGGGGCATAAACTACAATATCCTCTCCTCTAGATGGTGCAGTACACCGCAACTTGTATTTCGTCCATTTTTACATTTTCACCACGTGAAATATCACAATATATCGTGACAATCATATCATGAAGTCCTTGCCAAAACTCACCCCTAGTTATTACTGCATTTATTTTTTATTATTTAACCATAAGACATTTTAAATGCAGCAGAAAATAACTTGTAGACATTCAAACCTTGCCATGTGCAGTAACTATAACAAGGTGTTTGAACCCGCTGTAACTACGGGCGCCAGATCCAAAACTTTTCAGCAGGCAATGGTTCTTTGGTCAGCTTCTTTCAAAGTTCTTCAATCCTTTTCATATTAATTACCCAGCCCTATATTTGATTTGAAATGAATTGTTTCCGTTTTATAAAAGCAATACTGCACCACGTCACTCCCAACACCCTCCGGTGCGGCGCTAATCAGTTGGAAAGATTGCCAAAACGTACAGGCACTCAGTACACCCACAGATCAGAGGTACAGGTGAGATTACAGGACTCACTCAGGAAAAAATACCACCCTGGGGTCTTAAATGGAACAGTGCCCAAAATTTGCCCTGATTTTCTCTCTCACACACAGGAGCCATGTGTTTGTCTGAATCAGGTCTTTCACACCGTTCGTGTTTCCGTAACGACCGTGCGAGTTTAGTTTCCTAAAACAAGCCCCCCTCCAACCCCCATACAGGGTCTGAGAGAGAGATTTGGGACAGAGCCAGGGAGCGCTCTAATAGTTTAATCCTGACTGCAAGCCTACAAACCATAGCGCTGTGTGTGTGTGTGTGTGTGTGTGTACTGAGCAAGCAGCCAGGAATGTAAACATTACACACACCCTAAAAAAAAAAAAAAAAAAAAAAAGACACAAATTGCGACCGTCCAGAAATAGCTCAGGCCGATCTAAACAGCTCACTCAATCCGAGCTCGTTATCTAATCAGCTCGTCGCCATGGAAACAAACAGGAATGGAAATTAAAACAATACACAAATAAGAAAAACCACAGGATGACACAAAGATCACAGCATTTCAATCATTTAGAGCTTCTGAGCGATGCTAACCGCCCTCACTGAAGGAGTTCCCCACGGATCAGTCCTCACCCCTTTCTGTTCCCGCTACACAACAACAAATCAGAAGCACCAAAGGTCCAATAACCCAAACACTTCTAAGGCAACAGGCTCCACTACCAGAGACTTTAGTTCCACTTTTAAAGGGTCTTGAATCAAAGTCGCTAGGTCCAGAACCAAAAACCTTGGCTCTACCATCAAGGGTTCCAGTTTCATACACACAAACCCAGTTCCCCTACAAGGTTCCAGTACCAAAACTGTTCCTACATTTAGAATTTGAGTTTTAAAGCTCTACTATTAAAGACAACAATGTCCCAGTTCCACCAAAGTTCTACTTCCACTATAAACAAAAAGTTCCACTACCAGAAAACTGCATGTAGAAAAAAGGCTCCAGATCCAGGACAAGCAAAACCCAGTTCCAATAAATTCCATGGAGAAAAGGACCCGGAAAGCTTAAGGAACCAAAAACCCAGTTCCACTATCAACAGTTGTAGTTCCCATACTAAAAGCCCTACTTATCCTACAAAAAAGGTTCCAGTGCCATGTATAAAAGGGTCCCATTTCAAATAGCCCCAAGTTGCACTGCCAACGACCACAAGGGCCCAGTTCCACTCAAAATGTACTAGCTCCAGTATTAAAAGCCCCACCTGTACTCCCAAAGTAGTAATGTTTCCAGTAACGAAAAATGCCCCAGTTCCAGTACCAATAACCACAAGGCAGAAGTTTCACTCAAGGGTTCTAGTTCCAGTACTAAAAGCCCAGTTATACTTCCAAAGCTTTCAGTACCAAAAACCACAGGTCCACTAACAAACAAAGCCCCAGTCTAACTATGAAAAGTTTCTAGTTCTGGTAGTAAAAGCCCAACTTATACTACCAATGGTTCCAGGAGTAAAGTATAAAGGCTGTAGTCCTAATAAACCCCAACAACACAGTTCTAGACTAAAATAGTACCGATATAAACAGCCCCAGTTATACTACCAAAAGTTCCAGTACTGAAAAGGAACTTGGTTTGACTATAAAAGGTACCTCTGGTTCCACTATCAACAATTCAAAGTACCAAAGGTTCAGGTTCTACCATTGGACAAGTTCTGACGCTGAACCTTCAAACTCAGACTTTTGCAACTCAGCCATTACGACAGATTTAATTATGTTCCTTATTTATTACCCAAACTATAAGGGGAACCAGAGACAGGAGAGGGCAGAGCTTCCTAAACCCCACAGCACTTCTCTGAGTGGTCCGATTTGAGCTCCTGCTACTTTAAATGATAATGAGCCACTGCTCACCCCAACCCCTTTACTCATTCACACCTTTATGAGTCTGTAATTGTTCCTTAAGACGTTAAATGATTTCATAAGCTTATAATGTGTTGAATTAAGGTCATATAAACATTCACGTTAAATACCTAGCGGTTCATAAAGACAGCACTGCTAACTTAGCTACGCCCTTCATAGCTCAAAACACAGCTATTGGATAGAAACTGACAAGAAATGTTAGGAATGCTAGAAAGAGTCCTGCATGCGGCATAACCAGCTAAAGGGGTTACGGCTGACACACACCTACCAACAAATGGGAAGTAAAAAAAAAAAAAAAAAAAAAAAAAAGAGTTTGATCTCTGCAGACTTAATATATACACAAACAAACACCACACAGCATGTAATACAAGCATCAGGAGGCTTAACCCATAAAGAGAGTGACTACGAATGCGGTTTGGGACGCGGCCTCAACTATTCGAAATGCATCTGACCGCCTCCCCCACCTGGCCGTGTCCCAAACCACAACCCATTCACTGAGAAGGGTACACATTTTATTTAAGCGTTATTTTGCACACAGACCAGCCATCTATTTCATCTTTTAAACTTGCTCACGCCCTCACAAAATAAATCACCTACAGAAAAGAGGAAAAGTCGCTTCTTAGGGTCTCATCCGCCCTTTATGTGCTAGCGAAGGAAGTCGACTTGGGACACAGCGCATAACTATTCTAAATTATGTGAACAAACCTTGACGTTTTGTCACGCATTTACCACGGTTAAAACCTCATTTTCGCACATTTACCTCGTTTCAAAGCCGAACACAAAATCTCGTTTGTTTCCATCGCCTTTCTGAGCACTGTCAGCGTTAGCAGTTAGCTACGTGCGCAGCTTCTTACTAAATACGGTGATCGTTTGTTATTAAGCGATAGTTGTTTAGCAAAGCAAAAGCACGTATGGATTTATTAACGTTAAATAAGTGGGAATAAAACCGAACAACCACGCTCATGTAGTATAAACAGCAAATATTTATGAACCATAAAAAGCAAACGCTAGACAACCATTTGTCCGCTAGGTCAAGCTAACGCAGATAGCTAACGTAAAGCTAGAGAAATCATATCATGGGCTAAATAAAACAATACCATAAAGCTAAGAATGATCAGATTTCGTTAGAATGAACTATACAATGTATGAACGAAACCCTGCTTTAAAATAATGTAATCCAAAGGTCGAATGAGCGTCAGCGGTTGACAAAATGGCCGCGTCCCAAATCTCACCCATTGCCATTGGATTGTGTGCTTCGACAGCACGCTACGATGTTTAGTAGCGCACACTATTTAGTGAAAGTGTGCGCCAATTGGGACGGGCTCAGCAACCAAGAACGACGATCTAACCGAATAAAACGTACAGCCTTTACTTTTATCGATGTAATACGACGGATGTTGATAAAACATACCACTTTATAAACATGTATTGATTCGGCTGTTGGTTTCAAAGTGAGAAATTATATTTAAGTTTTAAAGGCACTCGAGAGCAGAAGGTCGAATGAGCAGCATCAGATTTAAGCCGTTACGAATTAAAGCGCACAAACGCAAACGAAGTGTTTACATCGATAACGACGCGAGATGTAGCGATATTTTATTAATAATCCAAACGTTTACAAAAAGGACAACGCAAGAGGAGCCAAACAAGCGCTAATGCTAAAGCTAACGCTAAGCAAACGGAGCTTTTTAACGCGGATTGAGGATTTACTTCCCAAGAATTGTTCGTGCATTCGACAAATAAGCCCTCAGATGTGTGTTAAAAGCTCTTAAACGTGCTAAAACGCCCCGAAATGCGCAAACTGCACCGCTGCTGACGGAACTAACCGAAGAGCACGAGCACAGTCCGAATGTAATCTGATCTACAGGACATGATCAACAAACCCAGCACGAGCTGCACGAACAAAACGCGGCTGAACGGCGAGCGAGGCTGCAAAAGAGACTCACCTGTGTAAGTAATAAAGTGCAGTAGAGAAAAGACGAGAGCGGATGATTAATAAGGCTGTAGAAGTGTTCGGTTCAGGAGGAGAAAGGTTCGTCCTGCGCGGCCGCCATTTCCCTCACTCAGACTGTCTGCGTCCAATGCATACCGCGCATGCGCAGCACTTTCTCTTGCAGCTCCACAGTGCTAGTTCTTATTTGCGCTGCTAGAAAAGAAACGTGTCGAAGCTTTAGAGCTTTTGCTTCAGGTTTTCACCTGATTTTGGTTCCAAACAGCCAAGACACACCAGTAGCAAAGGTGTCAGAAGTACAAAAGTTCTCTACTTAATTAAAATGACTATTAATCTGTTCAAAAACACTGCAGTAAAGTTGAAGTATGGCTATGTTTTACTCCAGTAACCGTGCTACTAAATGTACGTGAAGTAAACCGTAAGAGCATATCTTTAAAACGCCTTTAAAACGCCGTTTTTGAAACTAGATGAACTTTATTGAGAATAAGAGGTACAGCTCAATGACACTGAGGGTACAAAATGGTTTCAACTCCATGAATCCTCTGCAAAAAATCATATAGATAGGCCCCCCCGACTTGAATTGCACACTATCACTTTAGCAATCATGTAGCCTGTATACGTACATGTATGTGTGTAAGTATATGTGTGTAAGTATATGTGTGTGTGTATATATGTGTTTTATATATATATATATATATATATATATATATATATATATATATGTGTGTGTGTGTGTGTGTGTGTGTGTGTGTGTTTCTTTCTTGTAAATAATTTTTTGTATTTTGTAAAACTGCTTAAATTTTGTTAGATTTATAAAAAAAAATGTAAAAGATTTGTAAAAAATTTTAAGAAATTGTACTTTTTTTTAATATTCGTGTTGTAATACTGCTGCCTTACAGAGGATGCTAAACCTAATTTCACTGCTTAAACATTGTTTGTAACACTGTTTACTCAGCGACAGTAAACGTATTCTATTCTATTCTATTCTATTCTAGATGACCTTATCCTTAGCTAACCACAGCAGCAGCAGACACGAGGAATCAAAATATACAGAATAACTTGGATTTTTTTTTAATAAATGCTGCTTAATCTCCCATAAGTAGACATGGTAATATTCAGTTATGCAGTAAATCATGCTATTTAACACGAACTATGGTTATCATCGGTCTTTACACCATCTCTTCTTTTCCACTACAACTACTTAATTACAACTTTTACAAACATTCTATAGCTTTGTTAAAGTAAATATATCTCTTAAATTCATTACAGAAATAGAATTCATCATCCTAGGGACATGGATACATGTCTAGTGTCTGATTAATAAAAATAAAGTGGATAAAGTTATTTTGAGGAGTAGAATGCATTATGCTGAACGGTAAAAAGGGGTTAGAATGTGCCAGAGTCCAATGTCAATGCGCTACACCAAGCAAGGAACTTAGGCTTCACTACAGGACCATAGAGACCAATTCATGAGCCTCTAATAATACATCTGGATGGAGAAAGTGATATTAATTCAGCAATAATAAAAAATAGAAATAAACAAAGTGCATTAAACAATTTTAAAGTATTAAAACGGAACTATATGCAAAAGTCTGCCCAAACGTGTTTGGTATGTTCTCCCCCTGGCCACCTTTCACAAACACCAGTGAATGGATGGATTCCCTTTTTGAAATTACCCATGCTGTGTGTGTGCAGATGTTCTACAGCGAGAGCCAAATCCAAATCTCGCAGAACATTGGTAACAGCGTGAACAACACACAAGAATTTGCTGATGAGTTCAGATTCACACAAAGCAAATGCACACACTGCACGGCCAGATCATTCTACATCAGTGTACACACACACACACACACACACACACACACACACACACACACACTTAAATACACAGACAAACATGCCCAGAGACACGCCTATACTCTAAATTTCATTAAATTCTTTATTTTATTTATTAAATTTACTGTTTTATTATATTCTCTGTATTAGATTCCATTTATTTTTTTATTATCTGTGTCATATTTTATTTATTATTTTTATTCTACTGGTCCTTCTCAAAAATGTGCATATTGTGATAAAGTTAATTCTTTTCCATAATGTAATGATAAAAATTAAACTTTCATATATTTTAGATTCATTGCACACCAACTGAAATATTTCAAGTCTTTTATTGTTTTAATACTGATGATTTTGGCATACAGCTCATGAAAACCCAAAATTCTCACAAAATTAGCATATTTCATCCGACCAATAAAAGAAAAGTGTTTTTAATACAAAACAAGTCAACCTTCAGATTATGTTAATTTATGCACTCAATACTTGGTCGGGAATCCTTTTGCAGAAATGACTGCTTCAATGCGGCGTGGCATGGAGGCAATCAGCCTGTGGCACTGCTGAGGTGTTATGGAGGCCCAGGATGCTTCGATAGCGGCCTTAAGCTCATCCAGAGTGTTGGGTCTTGGTCTCTCAACTTTCTCTTCACAATATCCCACAGATTCTCTTATCGGGTTCAGGTCAGGAGAGTTGGCAAGGCCAATTGAGCACAGTAATACCATGGTCAGTAAAACCATTTTACCAGTGGTTTTGGCACTGTGAGCAGGTGCCAGGTCGTGCTGAAAAAATGAACTCTTCATCTCCATAAAGCTCTTCAGCAGATGGAAGCAATGAAGTGCTCCCAAAATCTCCTGATAGCTAGATGCATTGACCCTGCCCCTTGATAAAAAACCACAGTGGACCAACACCAGCAGCTGACATGGCACCCCAGACCAATCACTGAACTGTGGGTATTGACACTGGACTTCAGACATTTTGGCATTTCCTTCTCCCCAGTCCTTCCTCCAGACTCTGGCACCTGATTTCCGAATGGACTGCAAAAAGTTGCTTTCATCCGAAAAAAAGTACTTGGACCACTGAGCAACAGTCCAGTGCTGCTTCTCTGTAGGCCCAGGTCAGGCGCTTTTCTCTGTTCAAAAAGTGGCTTGACCTGGGGAATGCGGCACCTGTAGCCCATTTCCTGCACACGCCTGTGCACGGTGGCTCTGGAATCGGCCCTTCTCCACAATACTCCTCAGGGTCTGGTCACCTCTTCTCGTTGTGCAGCGTTTTCTGCCACACTTTTTCCTTCCCACAGACTTCCCACTGAGGTGCCCTTGATACAGCACTCTGAACAGCCTATTCGTTCAGAAAAATTTCTTTCTGTGTCTTACCCTCTTGCTTGAGGGTTGTCAATGATGGCCTTTCTGGACAGCAGTCAGGTCGGCAGTCTTACCCATGATTGTGGGTTTGAGTAATGAACCAGGCTGGGAGTTTTCAAAAGCCTCAGGAATCTTTTGCAGGTGTTTAGAGTTAATTCGTTGTGATTCAGATGATTAGGTTAATAGCTCGTTTAGAGAACCTTTTCATGATATGCTAATTTTGTGAGCTGTATGCCAAAATCATCAGTATTAAAACAATAAAAGACTTGAAATATTTCAGTTGGTGTGCAATGAATCTAAAATATATGAAAGTTTAATTTTTATCATTACATTACGGAAAAGAATTAACTTTATCACAATATGCAAATTTTTTTAGAAGGACCAGTATTATCTATATTATATTCTTTATTTTATTTTATTCTTTATATTATCATATTCTTAATTTTATTTCGTTTTATTTTATTCTATATATTATTTTTTTTTACTTATTTTTATCTATTATACTCTTTATTTGTAGTATATTATCTATTATTATATTCATTATATTCCATACTTTAATTATTCTATTTAGAAAAATTAAATAAAAATAGTTAAATTGTTTCTATTTTTTGTTTCATTACATTTGATATATTTTATTATATTCTCTATTCTTAATTATTAATAATAACAACAGTAACAATAATAAAAACAATATCATTGACAACATTAATAATAAATAATTATGATTGAGAATCTGAACTTTGCTAAAGTAAGAATACAATTTGGAAGGAGTTGGATTACTGATGCTGTGTGTGTTTGTGTGTGTGTGTGTGTGTAACGGGGGGCAGTTTGGTGAGTGTAAACAGAGGACTGAGGTCCTGGGAAAGCTGGAGCTCTTTTGTGTGTCTGCAGACGGAGGACTGACGCCTTTGCATGACAAATGAAACACACACACACACACACACACACACACACACACACGTTCAACTCGTACTAAATCTTTATGAACAAGAAGCAGCATGAACTATCAGGTTTATTATGATGTGTAAGGTCTAAATCTGATCTGAGAGGAAACAGAACGAATTAAAGTGTCTGGATCCTCAGCTTATATCAGGACTCTGGGGGTGGACTTAATGCTATGACACACAAGTACCGTCCCACTGGATCTAGAACCAGAACTGTATAAGCTAAACTGAATTAAGATCTGAGGCTGCATTCACACTACATGGAAAAACTGATTTGGTGCATAATCCGTTGTGCAAGTTTCGGAACCTTTTACATAACAAGGTTGTGTTACCACATTACCAGTGACTCAGCCAACTCTCATTTTAGGCTCTCAGGACCCCCTGCACTCACTGCTGGTTTAAGCCGAGTGTGTGTGTGTGTGTGTGTAAAACACAGAATGAAGCAGCAGTAGTGTGTGCGCGCTCAGCTTCAGTACAATGGAAGGTTTGTGTAATGGGAGGCCGTGTGTGTGAGATTTATAACAAAGACCAGCATTCAGAAGCACTCACGTCACTATAGAGGCGGAGTCATATCCACAGGCACGCCCACACGTGTATTCATTCTGTTTAAGTTTGTTCCTCTGTAGATTGTTGTTCTATTATTTTTTATAGATTATATAACATTTTTGGATGACACTTTTACCTCAGACATGCCACCTACTGGGGGGCACCACACTCCCTGTGCCATATTATAATCATAATGACTTTAATTAGCCATAAAGGCCAGCATATAAGGTCTGAAGCTTAGTGCGCCCTCTAGTGGTGGCACTCGTATTACAGCCTGTAATTACGAGCTTACCTTCGGTAATGAACGTTTTACTTTTAAATCTGCACATTTAAACCAATAAATACATGAAACAGACTAATGCCTGTGCATGTTTGAGCCCAGCTGCTGCAGTACAAAATCGTACGTTTTTAAATATTACTTTTGTTAAACATTATGATAATGTATCCCTAGATCTGCTTTTGCTGGTTTTATAATAGCTACAAATTAAATAAATTTCTCCAGTTTTTTCGTACATTTTAGTATCTGGCTTAATATTGACCTACCAAGTCAAACTGTGAAATCAGACACCCAGTCGTTTTTTGTGGGCTGTTTAGGAGTGAAACACGGGATTCTTTTTTTTTTTTGGCATATATTATTATTGCAGTACCTGCATGCTTTAACAGTTTTTTTTATAGCTTTACCAAATAAAATGAGGGCCGGATTAATCAGATATAATGTTCCATCTTTACAAAGGCAACAAAAACAGGCATAAGAATTAACTTATGCCATTACAAACCTAGCTATTAAAAGTAGTAAATTTATGATGTCTGTATTTAGCTCTGATTTTGCCAAATAATTTCCTCATAGGCACTGAGAATGCTAAAAAAAAAAAAAATAAAATAAAATAAAAAAATAAAAAAAAAGAGAATGACTCTCTGGGTTGTTGCTACAGAATGAACAAGCCATTCAGATGTTATATTTGAATTTTATCAAGTTAACTTTGGCTGGATATATTTCATCTACGAGTTGATATGACACTTCTGTAACTTTATTAGTAATTATATATCCATTAGGAATTATCCAACAAAACAACATAAATAGACAATTCTTAGTAAGTTACTTGAAGAATGACATTCATAACTTTTTTTCTTAAGAATTAAGTTAATAAAAACAAAAATGTAAGGTTTTCAGGCCACATCTAGCACCCTCCACCATACTTGGGACCGGATTAACAAAAGGGTCCTAAAGAAAATCTTAAATGTGTGAATTTCATTGTTGAAAAAAAAGTTACAAGAATTCTTTTTTTTGCTCAACTCTTTTCCCAAGAACAATTGGTATTCTTGAAATCTTTCTGTTCTTAAATGCTTTCTTAACATTACCATAGAATCACACATCTTAGGCCGTAAGAGTTGAAGGTCAGCAATGAAATTCACAGAATTCCCATCGTCAGCCCACAATTATCGTATTTTCCAAGGAAGATATTTTTCCTTAATTTTCCTATTTGTTTGACGCTTGGCTTGATGTTTTTCCTCTGAGCAGATAAAACTAAATAATGGAAATACAAACTGTCTATCGTAACCTCGAAAGTGCAACGTAGCTTACATAAGAGAGATTTTCTTAAAATAATATCTAGAACTGCTTTTAAGAACATTATAAACTTGTGTTTGTCTTGAGAACCTCCACAAGATTTTTCTTCAGTGTCTTAAGAACGAAAATCTTACATGTTTCTTCTGAACTTTAGGCTTAAAAAAAACAAAAAGGTATGAAAATGTTATTCCTCAAATAACTTCAGAATTCTTCATAACTCTTTTCTTACAAACAAGTGGTATTGTTGAAAGTGTTCTTGAACATTTTTTTGACCTTACGCCAGAATCACACTCGTCTCAGGCTGTACGAGTTCACAAAGTGAGCATCGACATTTACAGAAACCTTCCGATCGCCGCCCCACAGTTATCGTATGTTCCGAGGAAGAATATTTTTCCTCTTCCATCACCACCTGTATTGTTTAGTTTTTTTGAACGCTTGCTTTGATGTTCTTCCTCTGAGCGGATTAAATAAACAACAGAAATAATGATAAATATCGTTAAAATAGATTTGAATCCAAATCGGTCTGCTTCTGAGCAGAAACTAAAACGGGTGACGATTGGATCTTCCAGCAGGACAACATGATCATCTCAGTCCCCTGATCTATAGCCTGTAGAGACCTGTAGGGGGCGCGAAAGAGCGGCGAGAACCCAGATTCTGTAACTCACCGACCTTAGACCTTACAGGAGAAGAATAAGAGCGGTTTCCGTTATTAATCTATTTTAGGCTCTATAATTTCTGGTTTGAGGTGAAATGAGTGAGCCGGACACGCTGGCGTGACTTTGCTGCATTTATTATCTCAAACAACCAAAAACCAAGTTCAGCCACTCACTTAAATTAACCATCATGAGAACCGGTTGGAAAATAAAAACTCGAGCCTGGAGGAAAATATTCACAGTGCAAAAAAAACAAAAACAAAACCTGAAGCGGATCGGCAGTGGGCCCCCACGAGGCCCCCCGGGGCCCGGCCTGGCCCGTCCCCAGTTCAAACCGTGTAAGTCTACAGGACGGGGTAAAGTGCTTCCTCGACGGCCGAACAACCCAAAACAAGAGACGCTACGCGGATCGGAGCCTAATTACAAACGGATTAAAGCCGACGCCCGCCCGTTAGACCGAAGCTTTGTCCTTCGGCTCGTCCTTGGTCTTCTCGTCTTTGTCCTTGTCCTTGCTCTTTTTGGATTTCTTCTTCTTGTGTTTGTGTTTCTTGCCGTCCGATTCCGACTCGTTTCCGTTGCTGCCGTGCTTTTTGTGCTTCTTGTGCTTCTTGTGTTTCTTGTGCTTCTTCTTTTTCTCTTTCTTCTCCTTTTTCTTCTTGCTCTTGCTGTCCTGGCTCCCCGGGGAACTCCCGGCGCTGCTGCTGCGGCCCCGGCTCCCAGACGGACTGGCGCTCCGGCTGCGACTGCGGGCGGGGCTCCCGCTGCTCTCCTGACCCTTCTCTTTGGGCTCGGACGTCTCGCTCTCGCTCTCGCTGTAGTCCGGGACAAAGGCGGCCTCGTCCGTCTCACGGGCCAGGTCCGAGGACAGCCGGGCGGACCGGGTCGATGCCGGTTTGGTTCTGGACTCCGGGTCACTCTTGGGTTCTTGGCTGGTTTTGGACCCGGTCGTCTCCTTGTCCTTGGTTTCTCTCGGCTTCTCTGCTCTCGGTTCGGCCGCAGTTGTTTTCTTGACCTCGACCCGAGACGAGACCTTCTTCTCCACGGACGGGCTCCTCTCTGTCCGCCTGCTGTCCTGTGCTGCCCGTTTAGGGGGCGAGTCCTTTCTGCGGACGGGTTCTCGGGGTTTTCGGGAGTCTGAATGATCTCTGGTGCCTCTCTGGTCCTGCTTCCGGTTTCCGTCGCCATGGTCCCGACTCGGGGGCTTCCTGGAGGTCGAGGACGAGGTTGCCGCTCGGTCTCTGGACGACTGGGACGACGTACTTCTCTCGCTGCCGTGGTCGCTTCCTCTCTCCTGATTGGACGGAGCCGCTTTCCGTCTGTCCGAGGTCTCGCGTTCTCGCTCGCGCTCTTTCTCTCGCTCCCGCTCTCGCTCCTTCCCCCTGTCCCGCTCTCGCTCCTTCTCGCCGTCCTTCTCTTTCTCCGGCTCGCTCGGACCCGGATCTTTAGCGGCCTTGGCTTCAGCCGGAGCCTCTTTAGAGGCCGAAGAGGCGTCCTTCTCGGGTTTGGAGGCGGCCGGGTCGGACTGCGGAGCGTCCCTGGACCCCCCGAGCTTGGCTTCGTCGTCCTCCGACTCATAATCTTCCTTCTCCCACTTGGAGCGAGGGACCTGGATCAGGACGATCTCGTCCTCGGCGGGGGTGGAGCTGTCGTTGGTGTATTCCTCCAGGGTCTTCACCACTGTCTTCTTTAGGTCCTCCTGCCTCTTGATGGGACTGCCCCCTGTCGAGCTGGTGCTGCCACACACACACACACACACAACAAAATTAATATATATAGGTTACATCAAGTGGGCTCTGAAGCTCCCTCTAGTGGTGTCTGCAGATGAAGCAATGGAAATGAACGCCTGTAATCGCTTTCTACATTTTATTTGATTTTTAAGCTCGATTTTATGTCTGCTCATCAGTAATGCATCCCATCTCGCCTTTCCCATCGCATCCTCATATTTAAACCGCACGATTCTGACGCTGACGCGAGGCGAACGCAGCTGCGGCATCTCTACCAAAAACAATGATCACTTTAAAAATAAAGAACAGTAATATGACGTTCAGCGCAAATACGAAGACTGAATTCTTGATTATGGGTCATTCGTCACTTGGGGGCGCTGTGTTGATTTTTATTTCAATTGTGAAAAAAAATATTGAATTAGAATTATTTCAAGATAACGTTTATATGCTTTAATTACGCTTAGTTTAGACGCGTCAATTACACTAATAGAGAACTTAGATATGTAAGTACATACGAATTTATTCATAAAGAATGCATGTGGTATTGATGTGTTGTGGTATTTTACAATTTTCACATTGTTTAAATAAATAATGGAAACACGTTTTTATATAAAATACTGCATTAACGAAGTAAATGGAATACAGGACTTAATGATCCAGATGTCAGGATGTCTTCTCCCATGGCTGATGTGCTTGCGTCAGTCTGTTTCCATGGTTACAGGCTCATTTCGGTAATGATGGTATTTTTCGGTAATGTCAGGGACGATAATACACTGTTCAAAAATACGCAAAAATACTACAAGCCATTTTTAATTATTATAAAAAACTTTTTTTTTTTTTTTTTAAACTTTAAGGTCATCGTTACTATTGTCAGTATTGCGTTTAAGGTAACACCATACTGAATGACGCACCCATATCTCCACCCCGGTTTTACACCTTACGAGTAGCAGCAGACCCGATACCCGATCCTAACAGGTAGGTGTGACCCCAAATACTTCGACCTAACACGAACGTGAGCACTAGGGGGTAGCATCCGAACCGGAAACCAGACTGGTCACGTCAACAAAACAGAACGCGTTTCTCACCTGGTGTAATCGACCAGTGTGGATCCGGAGGGGTCTTGCCCGTGAACCCTGTGGCGCACTTTTAGCTTGGACTTCTGCTCCGGCCGGTTCTTCCCAGTGCCGGACTCTGAGGAGCTACCGATACGTTTGCCGATCTCCCGATTGAGCTTGATCTTCCTGATGGGTTCGGGCTTCATGTCCATCAGAGACGGGATGGCGGGTTTCTCCTTCTCCTTTTCTTTCTCTGACGGTTTTTCCTTCTCGCTCTCGGCTTTGGGTTTCGGTTTGGGAGACCCTTTCGCCTCGGGGACGTCCAGCCTGGGCGATTTAACGGATGGAACCTCGGGGTCTTTAGCGAGCGGCTTCTCGTCTCTGCGTTTGCGCTTCTCGGGTTTGTCGCCCGTTTTGCCGGAGGATTTCTCGCTGGATTTGAGGGGCTTCTCCGTCTTGCTCTTGCTGTCTTTAGCCGGAGGTTTGTCGGATCTGGTGCTGTCCTTGGGCGCCTCTTTTCTGACCGCGGACTCGTCTTTGACGGACTTGACCGGTTTGGACTGCATCAGCTTGCGCGGGAGGAGGAGTTTGTTTGAGGACTGGGGTTTGGGCTCTTCGGGTTTCTCGGTCGGTTCCTCTTTGATCCGTTTGATGGGAGGCTCCGGTGGAGGAACCCTGTCCCGTGGTGGATCGTCTTTATCTCGGTCTTTGTCGGGTTTGCTGCTTTTCGGCGGCGCCTCTTTCTTAGACGTGCCGCTCTCCGCTTTGCGCTTGGCCTTGTCCGGTTTGCTCTTGGCCTTGTCCTTGCTCTTGTCCTTGTCCTTATCCGAGCTGCTCTTGTAGGGCATGGCTCCGTCCATGGGCTCGTCCCTGACCGGCGTGGCGTCGTCTCGGCTCGAGTGCATCAGGATCGGGTCTCCCTTGGTTCGCTCGTCCTTTCTGGACTCGTCCATGGAGTCGGAGTGGCTGAACCCGTCCCCGTCCTCGCCTTTCCTCTTCTTGCGGTGCTTCTTGTGCTTCAGACTCTTCGACTCGGAGCTGCTCGGCGCCACCTCTCGCTCTTTGGCCGCCGGCTTCGGAGGTTCCTTGTTCGTTCCTCGTCCCGGGTCCGTGTTGTTCACGTGAAGATGGCCGTATTTGGCGGCGCACCTCTCCTGGTACGTCATGGGGCGCCCTCTGGGAGGGGGTCCGTGCCCTTGGGCGTGGGGCTGATAGTCGTCGCGGCGCCCCCTGCCGTACGGAGAGTTGTCTCTGGGTCTGGGTGGGGCGAAACGCTCGGGAGAATACGGATCCCGCCCGCCGACTGGTGGGCCACGCCCTCTGATCTGATTGGCCTGCTGAGCGCTGTAGCTCTTGTAATATTTCTCGTACCACTCCCTGTACTCTCGCTCCCACTTCAGGTACCGCTCCCGCTCGTACGGGTCTGCCTCGTCAAACGCCCGCCCGTAGTACGCCTTGGCATCATAAGCGGGAATCTCCCGGTACCGCCCGGCGTACTTCCGCTCCTCCACCTGAGGGTCTGGCGGGAGCTTCTTAGCAGGGCTGTGGGTTCTGTAGAACGGGGATCTGGAGCGGGACCGGTAGATGGGGGCACTCATGGCGGCCCCGTCCCGGCCCCTGAAGGAAGAGGACGGAGAGCGAGTGCGGGAGCGGCGGTATGCCGGAGAACGGGATCTGGAGCGGTAGCTCCGGCTGCGCCCCCGGCCTCTGCGTGAGTAAGGGGAGTAGGACCTGGAGCGGGATCTGGACCGAGAGCGGGATCTGGAGCGGGA
Source organism: Ancistrus triradiatus (assembly GCA_025084515.1). Lineage (NCBI taxonomy): Eukaryota > Metazoa > Chordata > Actinopteri > Siluriformes > Loricariidae > Ancistrus > Ancistrus triradiatus. The sequence goes on along the minus strand of JAJAGP010000449.1, from coordinate 150,996 downwards.
CACGGAGCGTGAGTACGAGCGACGGGATCGAGAGCGGGATCTGGACTTTGAGTACGAATACGAGGACCCGCTGTAAGACGAGCGGTACGGAGATTTGGACCTGTGAGGACGAACAGGACGGAAAATAAAAACGATCAGGAAATAAATTCGGCTTCACACTGATGTTCTGGATTCAAATAACCACAAATTGATCGTTTCTATTTTTTAAAATGCTACAGAGGATCAAATTAAACAGCTACGTTTATTTATATGACAGAAAAACGTACAATTCTACCTCCGGATCGGGGCATGAGGATTTCATTTACTAAATTTGGAAAAATTGACATCAGGCTATTCTTACCATATTCTTAGCATTGCTCTTAAGAGTTAAGACAAAAAGGAAACGATTCTTAAGTTACTTGAAGAATAATTTTTCGTAACTTTTTTCTTGAATATCAATAAGATAAGATTTTCTTAAGACCCTCTGGTGAATCCGGTTCCTGGATTTTCTCTCGGTCATCAGATTTCTCTGGGCATGTATCCCTTTACTCTTTCAGTCAGGTTTATTCTAAGGGACATTGGGTGGTTGCCAGGTCCACTTATTCTACGCTTCATTAGGTGGGTGCCAGGTTCGCTTATTCTAAGCCTTATTGGGTAATTGCCTGGTCAGCTTATTCTAAGGTACATGGACCAGTTGCTAGGTCCACTTACTGTAAGCGACATTGAGCGGTTGCCAGGTCATCTCGAATTTTCCTGAAAGTTGGTTTTGTTCAACCTGTTAAGGAAATATACTACTTTTTTTTTTTTTTTTTTAACTGATCAAGTGGTCACTCTTACATTGTAGTGAGGTGTCCGTTTTGGGCTTTCTTTTTTTTTTTTTTAGGTAACTCTGCTCTTTCGGGCTCATTTCCACAGACCTGATTGCTCGTTTCTCTCACAGGATCTGGCAACCCTGGAATGTCGGCAGCACCAAACACTGTGCATGTTCAAAGAACTAAAGAATGTACATTGTCTTCAGTCTGGAAGAATCGAGATTAAATAAGAAGCTCAGTTTGTTTGCCTCCACTCTGTCCAACCTTTGTCTATTTTTCTTGCTCCAAAAACGCGTAACTTCCGATTTTCACAAACCGAACCTGTATGACCAGAGGTAACTGTATCAAACCTCCTGATTCGTACCTGGAGTAGGACCTCCTCCTCTCGTTCTGGAACTTCCTGTACTCCAGCAGCTCTTTGGCGAAGTCGTTGGTGAACTCCTCCAGCTTGGTCTCCCTGTAAGGCAGTGGCAGTGAGTATCGGTGCAGTGACAAAGCCAGAGGAGACAGGACGTACGATACAGGTCACTGATGATCACTCACTCCTCTTTGAGGCGGCGCTGCTGACGGTAGAACTCCTCCTTCGACAGGAAATGCGATGACGTCATGGGTGGCACGGGAGGGTTGGCGAGAGGCGGCTGAGGGCCCGGAGGCACCCAGGGACTCGGTACGTTGGCCGGGGCAGGAGGGAAACCAGGCGGGGGCATGGAGAACGGCGGGACTGGCTGCTGCCCCTGAGGGTACTGCAACGGGAACTGCGGGGGGACAACACCCGGCGGGTGGGGCAGGGGGTGCTGAGGAGGGGGGTACAGAGAGGGGGCGTAGAGGTTCGGGACCACGGGAGGAGGCTGCGCAGGAGGGGCCGGCGCCCTCTGGTGTCGATCGCCGTGGGGGGGCCTGCTCCGGCCGGGGGAACTGAAAAGGTAACGTTTGTGTGTGTGGAGTTACAGTGTTTAATTAAAATAACTGAACAATTGATTGATCGATCTTTAGAGGGGTTTTTGATACTCACTGATCCCACGTGGGCCGGGAGGACGGCGGTCTCGGTGCGCTGGGCCTCTGCGGTGCTATACCATAAACAGAAGTGTTATTACACACCCCGGAAACTTAGGCTGTACGATCTGTATAGATATGTATACATATATACACAGAGTATTTTATTGTTGCTCCTTTGGCAACAGTTGTTCATTTCAATTCAAGCCCATAAAGCTATTTGAATTTGAAATGCATACAGAGGGGGGGACACAGACAGACATTACATATCATCGACCCTTACATTTAAAGCTTTGAGTCTAAACAGTCTTTGCTTGGGTCGGAATTTTTCGCTTGCGCTTCACCATGGCAACCGCATTTTCATGAGTTTGGCTTTCTAAGCTGTGGTTCCCCCTAGTGGTGACTTTTAGCTGAGCCTCGTAGCAGCCGCAGTGGCACTCTGCGTTTACGAGAATATTTTTTATTTGGGAATATCTCTTAAAGCAGGATCCATTTGATTGTTTTTCACAGGTTTAAACCTGAAGGCTGGATACAATGCAGGATCGGAAATTGTATTTCATGACCAACCTGCAGAGGAGTTACACACTACACCCCACACACTCACCTGATCTGGGGATGGAGTGAGGAGGAAGCGTGTGCGCGTGAGGCTGTCCGATCACGGGCACGTGGAGCCCCTACAGGACAAACGAGGAGTTTAGCTAAACCAAACGCTGGCACGAGACAACACATCTGAGATTAGCCGGCGGGATTTACCTTCGGAATAACTGGAGTTGGAAGCAGAGACTCAGATGAAGCCGCGGTTGAAGCCGTGGATGAAGCAGGCTGAAGCTCTGGCTCTCTGGAAAGCACAACAGATGGTTTATAATAAAACCAAACCTGATTTATTGATTTGTTAACTTGAAGGTCTCTTACTTGTGCACTGTGGGGACGTCCAGTTTGGGCTGCTGCGGGGGCGACACAGCTCCAGCAGGGGGAGTGCTGGCACGCGAAGAAGTTCCGCCCTCGGGAGGTGTAGCCGAGGATGGGGGAGGGGCCGCAGCGGGCGGAGCCGATGCAGTAGGAGGCGTGGCCGTAGCGGGCTGCGGAACCGCGGCGGGTGGGACCAGTGGGGCGACGACGGGGTTCTGGGGGGGCGTGTTGGCCCGGAGCGGGTCCTGCTGCCGGGATTTGAGGGGTTTGAGAGGCTGGACCGGGCGCTGGAGGCGGGGCTGAGGCAGGGGCTGCGGCTGGTGGACGGAACTCTGAGCAGCGGACCTACGCATTTTCTTGGTGTAGCCCGTCTCGTTCCTGAAGTTATTCACCGCCTGCGGATGGAAATGCTAAAATAAGGTTTGTGTAATAAATAACAAAAGAACACTACAGTCAAACTGCAGTGAGCGATTTCATTCACACCTCCAGAGAGAAAAAGACAGAGGCAAAAAGCCAAAGAGAACAAGACAAACAGAGAGACAAGAATACCAAGAGATGGAAGGACAAGAGGCTGAGACACAGAGAGAGAGAAAAGAAGACTGAGAAGAGACAGACAGAGAGAAACAGATGCATACATAGACACGAGAGACTGTGACACAGTGAGAGACCAAAAAAAAAAAGAAAGATGTACAGAGGGACAAAGGCAAATACAGATAGACAGATAGAGAGCGAGAGACACTGTGCCACAGAGACAAAAAGGGAGACAATGTAAGGAAAAAAGAAAACAAGAGAACAAGCATGTAGAGTCAGAGATAAAAAAAAAATTAAAAAAAAAAAACAAAAAAAAAAAAACAAAGACAGTCAAAGAAAGAAAGAAAGAAAAAAAAAAAAAGAGAATGAGAACAGAGACATACAGACAGACCAACAGAACAAAACAGCCAGAGAGACAGACAGAGAGGGGAAACAAGTCTCTGCTCCACTCTGAAGCTGCATCACTAACAGCATAAAGGTTTCCCCCTATGTGAGGCTGTATTAATATTATGGGATGGAGATGATTCTCGTTACCTGGCGCAGGAATTTGTTGGCGATCAGGGCGTCGGGAGAAACCTCGGACTGGTTACAGGTGGGACAAACATGCTCCTCTGACTCTAACAAACTGGTCCTGATACCTGCAGGGTCGAGGGTTCGATAAGCATCACAATTTTAAAGGTTCATATAAAGCCCGATCTCGTTACAGCCGACACACTCACACTCATCACAGTAACTGTTCCCACAGCAGGGGATCACCACGGCGTCCGTCATCAGATCCTTACAGATCAGACACAGCAGCTCATCAGGAACCGGATCCTCATCATCTGAGGAAGAGGAAGCCTCTTTCGGGAGGAACGGGGGCTTCTCCTTCTTCCCGATCGCGTACGCTTCTCTGCAAATGGGGAATTAAAACGCAGTTTGTTTTTTTTCTGGTGGGGAGGAGCACGGAGTATTTGGGCGCGTGCGCGGTGCGAGGCTTACGCGTCGATGGTAGGAATGGCGTAAGTGCCGGTGTTGGTGAGCATGGCCCCCTTCATGCTGGGATCGTCCACCTCCTTCATGAAGCTGCGAGGAATCCCCGTGCTCTTCTTAATCCTCTGTGGAGCCTCGAAACTTTTGTCCTGCTAACGCAAGCGCCGCACACACCACCGGGTTAATCAAAGATACCAAACGGCGGGCATCGGCGGCGGGCGAGGGCAGGATTAGGATCTCTGATCCTCTGCACGTCGATCAGCCAAAACTACGACCACCGGGTCTGGAACGAGGTTTGGGTCCAGATTCATAATGTCACCTAATGGGTCACGGCTCATCTTGGTGCCAACGCTTCCCCAGGTAAACGGTGCCCAATTACCAGACCACCCACGCGATGGAAAATGGAACACATCGGACCTTCTCCTGTTGCTCCAGTTCAGACACCTCGGTGCCCACATCATCTTAGAGAGTATCAGGCCTTCACTTGTAAACATTTCTCTACCTCCACCACGAAAATAGCGTAACGTACGCAATAATGACAAAATAATTAATGTAATTCCTTATAAAAATGCTACAGCAGTTCCTGAGGGGCTGGGTTCAATCCCAGGTGGAGCGTTTACCTAATAACCCTGGCCACTAGGGGCGCAGTCAGTTGGGAAGGCTGTTTATTATTTGTTATCGATCTCCGAGTGGTCAAAGCTTTGGCTCAATCGATGTTGGTTGTGCAAGCAAAAAATAAATAAACAAACTATAGAGAAAGTTCAAATAATAAAGAGAGGTCGAGGTGATTAGTAACGAAAGCCCAGTTACCCCGTTGGTGGGGCAGTTCCTGATGTAGTGCCCGGGCTTACAGCAGCGGAAGCAGGTGTAGTTTGGAGGAGGAGGACCGACCAGCTTCTTTGTGTAACTGCGACAGAAAGTCCGATCAGTAAAATGAACAGAGTCATACAGAGTGTGTACGCGGGGTGTGTTACTCACTGTATGGGGTCGTACTCGTGATTGGACTGCGACATCATGGCTTTGATCTTATCCTCCTCCGAGGCGTTTGCTTCGGCGAGATTCGCCGTCTGTTCGACAGGCGACGACGTTTGTACGACAACGACAAGAAAAACAACCAGAGGTCAGTAAATCTCGTGGCTAGAGCGAGCCGGAGATCCTCCGAGCTGTAAAGAGCCGCTGCTCGTACCTACGGGGCGTCGGCAACGAGAAATACAGGAACAGGAGTACCGCGAGCCTTCGGCTACACAAAGTTATGGTAACACATTCAAGCTGCTATCGTATGACATTTCCTCCAAACGGCACAACAGCTCTTCATTACAGACTTACACCACGCTGGATATGTGCCAATCATGTTCGACTACGCTCCACCGAATTTGGCCAATTATCTAAAATTAAGTTTTAATGCTTTAAAATGCTAACAAATTAGGGACACAAGCATCTGCAGTAAAAATCCAATTATTAAACTGGAGTAATTATCAGAAGCACCAGCATTCACTTAAACCTTCCCTCCATCTAGGCAGTGGTCGGCACAGACTGCTGCTCCACCTGAACGCACTAAATTTGAAACGCAAGAAAGACTAATTAAGGTTTGGGAAATACTTCTAAATACAGACATTTCCATTTTTTAAATCTGTGAATTAAAGAGTTTATATCAAAACATGCAGCTGGAATCAAACGTTAAAGGCTGAAGCTCCAGCTGCATATGACTGAACTAAACAGCCTAGGCCGACAGTGGCATGGAAAATCCCTAAATAGTCTGACGAAGAAACCTTGGGAAGACTCAAAAGGAACCGTTTGAGCAGATGCCCTTATCCAGAGCGACTTGCAACGAATTGTCTGATATCGATCGCATACAGTCAAAGCAACTGTGGGTTGTTAGGACAAGGACCCAAGAGTGGAAGCCTGGCAGAGCTGAGATTTGTACCCTGGACCTTCTGGTACACAGTTCGATACATCAAACGCAGAGCTATCTTGTACAACCTTACAGCGCAAACAATTGAGTCGCTGGGTTTTTCTTGATCAAGAACCCAACAGTGGCAGGTGGGACTTGAACTCTGCACCTCATCTTCCAGGCCACCACAGTCCCACATAAAAATGAGAAGACCCCCAACCATCGTTACCTTTTTGGTCTGGTTTAATACGGTGGTACAGAGTGAGGGAAGAAGCTTCGGTAAAGAATATAAAGAGACTCATTTACTCCGAGTTTCCAGCTAATTGCTACTCTACTCAGATGTCCTTATCCACGCTGACTTCCAAACAACTGCAGGATAAGGACCGGACCTTTGCAGAATGTCAGAGTTAGGATTTCACATGTGGGTAAAAACCGGAACCGTTATAAGCAGAACAACTCAGACTGGACCTAGAGGTTAAGGACCAGGGTTCACATCCACCTCTGCCAAGCTGCCACTGTTGGGTCCTTGAGTAAGACCCTTAACCCACAGCAGCTTGGATTGTAAAGTTGTGTCAGTTCCAAGTGGCTCTGCGACTTTAAAGGCTTTCTGTTTTTAGTTTCTCACTCTGGTCCACATTTTTGCCTCAAGTGCAATCATCACGATAAAGCTTTTTTTGGAACCGCAGAGAGAGTGAGCTCTGCCACACAAGTCGTATCCGATGCGTCTTCGGCCCTATTCAGATTGGATTAGTTTATCTTCTACATCCATGGTTGATTGCTTAAACGTCTCTTTGAGACATTTGAAGAACAATTTGATTAAACTCTGGACGATAGGTGGGTTTCCAACAAACTAGGATTAGGGTTAAGTGCATATTTCATTAAAAAGTTAAGCGTTACTTTTGTAAACGTCTTTTCTCTTTAATCAGATGGCAGTATTTCAGTGACGAGAGAACACCGTCCTTTTACACGCCGCTAAAACTTGGACTTAAAGCTTCGAAAAGGAGTCGGATCAACCTGGATTCACAAGCTAGAAGATCTATGAGTAGCAGCAGCACTCATAGCCTTTTAACATCAAATGGAGACCAAAGTAAATGGGTAAAACAATTTGCGTAATTCTCTCAAAGGAGGAGAGAAAATACTAAATTAGTTACTTAATTCATCAATTAAGCGGGTTCTGTAAAAGAAGAAAGATCACCAGATGCAGACTGAGCAAGTAAATAAGTTACGTACAGTAAAGCCGGCCCAAGATAATAAAATTCAAAATATGATTGGCACATACCCAAACAAAATCAAATCACAAAATAAACATAACACATGTACAGCATTTATACAATAAGATCACAGCACAAAACACAAAAAGAAAAGAAAAATAATTTCTTGATGCCATGAGAGAGTCCATGGTTTCAAAAATCCTCCAAAAGTAGTCCATGTTAGATGAAAAGAAAAAATAAAACAAAAACAAAGAATGAAATCTTCTGTCGGATGAAAGTGATCCGCGTTACAGTGATTAGAAGCTTCCACGGTCGAGACGTTTCAGCATAAACAGGTGTAAATACAAAAAATAAATAAAGAAAAGGCTTTTCGGGTACTCCCCTGACAGGTACAGAGCGCCCTCTTTACAGCACCGGGTACTCACACGGCTCTCACATGCTCATATTCACTAATCACACAATTCAACTTCAAATACATCACAAATGGTCACCGCCCAGCCGTGATGCCACACCCATGATTTTACCTTCAATCCCCCTTTGTTGAGGAATGGTTTATTCCAGTGTAGTTACAAAACCATCAGAAGAAACCATTACCAGGCAGTGCAAGGGGTGTTTCAGGATCTATATATACACCATATCGGTCTATTCTGGAAGCTACCACTGCTAAACAGGTAAATGTTCAGATGGGGGAGACAGGAACAGGAACAAACCATTCCTAGGTATTAAGGAAGCACTGAGGGAGGTTCTGGCATTCTATAAAAAACAATCCAATTATACATTGATGAAATATCTGGTAATCTATACACAACTAACCATCTCAAATAAAGGGAGGATTATTGAGAAAGGTAATCTACAACATACTTACATCTGGCCTAAACCATAGCAAAACACACAAAAGGGGTGGAACAAACCATTCCTAAGCATTGATGGATGATCTGGTAATCTAGACCAATTAGATCTGCACTAAAATATTCCTAAGCACTGACGGAGGATTTTGTAATCCATCTGAAAAAAACAAACATTCTCACAATAAAGTGAACCACTCCATAAATAATTATCTAAAAAATATCCATTAAGAGAGGATCTGGTAATCTAGACCAAACTGGAACAAACCAGGTCTTATTTAAACCACAGGTAAGCTTTGAGGAAGGAGTTGGAAATCTAGAGCAATCAAGATCTGGACTAAACCATTACTAAACAATAAGAGGGAATCTGGTAATCTCCAAATCAGATCTGAACCAAACTACTGCTAAGCACTAAAGGGAGGATCCAGTAATCTACCTGGAACAAACCATTCTTACAATAAATTTAACCACATTAGGAGAAGAGTTGATCTGTAACTAAAAAAAATTGCTCATTAACAGAGGATTTTGTAATCTAGCCCAAAATTAGCTCTTTGTGGAGCTAACCATTCCTGCTTAAAAAAGGGGGAACAGTCAAAAGGTATAACCCTAACCTTCTCCAGCTCACCCCTCCCATCACAGGGGAGACATCACAAGATTTATTAAAAAAAAACAAAAACAAAAAAAAAAAAAAACTACAGAACATCGTATGAGCACGATATAAAATTAGAATAACAAACATTATTGCAATAAATTACAATAAATACACAGTGTATACATTCAAGTAACGTGTAAATATAATAAATGCATCGAGTGCATAAGAACCAGAGATCACTGTGATACAGGGATCAGACACAGGTAGGGTTTAATGAGCAGATGATAAGTACCTTAGTGAGCTGGGCCAGAGAAATGGAGGGAGATTCATCAATCTGTTCATAAAAAAACAAAATATTGGACAAGAAATTATGGCAACATCATCGAACAGCGTAACAGCACCGGCAACACAATCCAACAGATTATATTCAAACACACACACACACACACACACACACACACAGTAACTCAGGCTCAGCCTCCAGAGAAGGTTGTGTCATAAGAGGCTGACTTCAGGACAGAAGTGAAGACACGAGGCCGTGTGGATGTGTTAAACCAGAGCCAAGTGCAGGGATTTTATTGAACAAAAGCTCAGGGTCGGTCACAAACACAAACTTTTGTTGATCAGAGGTGTAAAAAAGTGAGAGCATTTGGAATACAGCTGGTATAATTATAAACGTGAACGGCTTTAGGATTTCAGCCAACAAAAGATCAACAAAAAGAATAATTACGTGTAAAAAGACTTAACATTTACACAAATATGACTTTCATACATACAGGTGCTACAGGTAAAGCACTGCTCAAATCCAGTCATATCAGAAAGAGAAGATACAGGTGCATCAGCACAGGACAACGAGGCATCCATAACACTTCATTCAAAACAAATTGCACGTTGATCAACATTTCAACATAAAATATTCAGCAGACACAAAACGAAGATGAGATTCATTAGCAATATTATATGACCGGTACCAAAACATTCATCAAATCCTTCAGTTAGCTTTGGATTTAATCAGAAATGCTGATTATTCTATAAAACACTAAATAAATCTGTATAGACTTAATAACTTAATGCAAACAATAAGAATGCTTTAACAAAGTTGGATTATAAGTGCAGATAATTAGTGCATGACAAACACACAACAACCACCTGCCTGCCTTATAAGGTATTTATTATCAATAAAAAAATAATAATAAATAACCAAACCGCAATAACCTGCTTTTTAAACGTATTAATAAAGCTGTGATAACTTGTACAAAATAATCCCCACTCACTTGGAACCGTTTGCAGCCTGACTTGATCGAACATTTCTTCATTGTTAAATAAGACAAAAAAGGTGATTAATGTAAAAATAAGTAACACATTATTACACATTATCTGTATACTTGTTGTACTAAAATGATATTTTTCCATTTTTCCCCCACTTCTGAGATTGCAAAAAGGGTGGTGGTACTTTTCTTTCTCTTTTTATTTATCACATATATATGATAAACATTAGGTGCGGTTTACTCAAAGGTAAAATGGTTTGATTCCATTTTATTTTCTAACCTTCCTTTAAAAAGCTAAGAATTTTATTTTTTCAGTCTAAAATTGGTAAAGGCAGCAACAAGAACGATTAAGTGCATAAGAAATCTTATGACCGAGATGCTCCCAGATAGAATAGAACTGCATACATAACTATACAGTCAAAAAGAAAAAACTATTTTCATATGTAAATACATATCGGTTACAACATCAGCCCAATGCCAATACCTGGAAAAAAAAAACACATCTTGGCAAATATCAGCCACCAATATACTGTGCATCATTAAAATAATAATAATAATAATACGTTTACCAAAAAACAACAACAAAAAAAATAAATAAATAAATAAGTAAAATAAAAAAAAGATTCAAATGTGGGAAGCAAGGACTAGAAATGTAATAATTTAGTACTAGTGCAGCACAGTGAGCCGTTTGCTGCCAAAACCCAAATTTAGGAAACAAATGCTGGCTTTGTAAATGTAATTAAGCTCCTTTTTATTTTCCCTTCTGTGACGAGACAAAAAACTATTTTAAATCCTCCAACTCCAATGCCATGACTCAGATACTGACCTGAAAGTATAAAACCATTACTAATGGTATAAAATAAATCCACGACGTCTGCTGTTCTATTAATGATTTAATTTCAGCCCTCATTAACTGTCCTACATTATAATTGTTAATTGATTTATTTCACGTGGCTATCAGCATCAGTGGCCATGTTCAGCGACACACACAAGGTCACCTCAAGACAAGTCACATGTATATACACAAGTCAATGCCAATTTAGCGTAATCAATTAACCTAACACACGTCTATGGTCTGTGGGAGGAGACCTGGAGCACCCGGAGCAAACCCACAGACACGGGGAGGACATGCAGCCTCCACACAGAAGGGACCCAGGGACTGAACCCAGGACCTTCTTGCTGTGAGGCGGCGATGCCAGCCGTCCTACATTACAAAGTGATCTGTTCCTAATATCCGTTTCCTAACTGTGGAAAAGGAGAGGCACTTAAATCCTGACTCAATACAAATAAACAGTGCAGAGCTACAGCTTAGAGCGCAAACACAAAAACATTATTTACAAGAATTAAAGAGTTAAAATATGAAGTAAAATGAATCAAGGAGGTCATTTACACTGAAACTTAACCTTACAGATTAGGGCCCGTTTGTGCAGGTTAGAGCTTGTTTACTGATTGAAAAAACAATTTATTTAGAAAAACATCAATAAAGTCAGTATCAGCAAAACTGGAGACCAGTAACAAACAGGTAAGACAAATTACAACACTGATACGACATTATATTCATTAATTATTTATTTACAGAGGTGTAACGATATACTCTGCTCACGATTTGATTCATGATTAACGATATTTGACAAGACGTTCCTTTTGTTCTATCTGAAATGTAAACAATGCAAATTTATACAAGTTTAACTAAATTTTAGCCCCTTGAAATGAAGAAATTACTAGGAAGAGAAACAATGTTCTACTGTAGCATCGCCACAGCTTTCTAAAGATTAATTCAAACTGAGTAAAAGTATCCAATTCCCTGCCATAGAAATAAATTAGGCATTTAAGTGCCATATGACTGCACCCTCTAGTGCTCAAAAATGACATCGCAATCAACGGCATAAACAGTCAATCTCTGAAAGAACATCATGACATTTTTGGATCGTGACAATGATCGTTACACCCCGTCACACTTTATATTAACACAATTATATTAATGACATGAAACAAAAGTCCTACATCCACAAAGGCAGCGTCACAGTGAACATGTCAAGATTGACAGTTACGGATCAAGAACAGAGACTCAATCATCAGAGTAAGAAAGTACACCCAGCTTAAGCAGTCTGCGAGGAGCTGATTTTATTAAACGCTCGACTGGTTTCCTCGGTAATAAATGCGCCGATAAAAAACAAAACAAAGAGAGGCTAAACCTTGTTGAACATGATTACTAAAAAACAAACCCCAAACAAATTCAGGACAGCAGCTGGATTTTTAAAACAGACCTGGAAATAGGACTAAACACAGACGGTTTTAAAAATAAACCACAAACGTGAGCATCAACAAGTGTGAGTATCCCGTGTCACCCCCGCGTATCCTGGTAGGGTCGCAGAGCCTCCGAGCTACACCCGGGACCCTCCACCCGACATGGGGCCGTGAGCCCGGCCGGGGATTCAAACCCAGACCCTCAGGAAGGGCCAGATCCAACAACGTGCTCTTATTCATTAGTGCTACCAGACTAATTAACAGGATGTGGTCATTAAGAATTAGAAGGTCCGTTTCGTACAGTGTTTGTACCTGGTGGTGTTCTAACAGGTTGAAAACTGTGGTGGAGCCGGTTTTATGAAAGCACCATGCTACCAAAAGCTTGTGGACACCCAGCATTGGTTCTGTTCCAGTTCATCCCAAAAACGTCAAGATCAGGACTCAGGTTCTTCAAAGCTGTTTTATGAGGCTCCAAAAATACTTTTCGTGCATATAGGCATGTTCAGAGTCCACTAGCGCTTAACGCTTGCCTCTTGGCCATGGAACCCTGATCCATGAAGCCCAAACGGTTTTAGCTGACGTTTCTTCCAGAACTCGATTCTCAGATTCTGTGAGGTTCTTGAGCAGCTCTAGCACGACAAACTGGTAAATCGGCAACCTTATCAGCGCAGATAACCCGATATCTGTATTCAGAACAGCTGATATATGACTGTGCATTCTGTGGTTTGTCCACCGGATTCATGCCATTCTACTGGTGGAAACACGTGTGCAGTACAGTAGCCAACTTGTAGCCGTGGATTTGAAATATTAAATTGAAAAGTTCCAGAAATGAACAATTCAAAGTTTTAAACTGAAGTGAGTAAACGATTGCTTGGGACTTGGATCATATCTTGTATCCTCAGTACTCAAGTCAGTCATGTAATAAACCTCTGACTTCAGATCAAAAATACAGAGAACACAAAATGTTAAAATACAAAACACTGACTATAATAAGGTTTAGTTTAATTCGCGTTTCAGGTATTGGACTCCTCTGGCAGGGCTTAGGAGTGGGCGATACAGTAAAAATATATCACATCACGATATTTATCACGATACGTGATCACAGAAGATGCATCAGCAGCAAAAGAATCTTAAAAACTACAATTGGAATATTATCCCATCATTTACTAGTCATTCCTATTAAAAACGTCCAATCAAACAGGAATGATTATTCCTTAAGTGTTCTTTAGTCACTGACGATATCCTCAGTACACTCAGAAAAGCATACTGTATGACGGTACGGTAAGATATCGCCATATTGCCCACCCCTAGCAGATCTACTGCACTAGATGCACAGTCTATAAACAAACGTTATGAATACAGCCCAGCCAGTGGTGATACTGCACCACTATGATATGGCAGTCACCATAAAACCCAAAGGAAGGAACAGGGTGCAAGACCGGTTTTTATGGTTAAAATGCACAATGGCTGAATTATTTCTCAACCGATTTTAACAAGTCATTTTTATATTCAAGGTTTTTGTACCAAAAACGTTTTTGACTCCAATGACTTTGAGGGTCCTCTTAGTGGGAATTCTTAATGAATATCATTCGTTATAGGATTGTTACACTCTCCGGGATCTTATGAGGTTGTCCTTCACACAGGCGTCTGAGCACCTGTGGGAGTCGGAGGACAAACGAGGGGCTCTCTCAACGGCCGATCAGAAACGGAACGGGTACGGGCTGCTTTATGTTTGCAGAGGGTTCAAGTGTCTGTGTTGCTGGAGGATATTCGGTTTAAAAACACGTTCCTTCGACATCCTATTCTTCTAAGAGCGAGAGAATAAATAACTGCCCCCCCCCCACACACAGAGTTTATGAACAGTCGAGATCTTAAGGGTGATGAAAGGAAATAAAAACAAGAAGCACAAAATTATATCACGATATTTAAAGACTTTCACGATACACAATATTTATAAAGATGCATAACAACTATAAACATGACTACTACTCAAATATCCCACACAGAGCGATTCCTTGAAACAGAACCACTTGCACTATGACTCATGCAGTGGCTCAGTGTTCTTTAAGCACGGACGATATCATCGATACGCTCGCAAAAATATCATCTATCGCTATAATATCACGGTGCCATAAAATATCGTCATAATTTAAGGTCTAAAGATAAGACGTCTAAAAACACTTCTGTATTAAATGTTCACAGTGTTTTAATTAACACTTATTTAAAATAAAACTGATCTATGTGAGACTTCGGCGTCGCCTTTGACGTGATTTATAAGTACACATCAGTGACAAACAGCATCTCAGCGACTGGGTGGAGCACATGCCAATCAAACCGAGGGCGGGGCTACAGCCTTAAACCAACGCGGACACCACGGGAGCTTCCTGAACTCGTTTTAAGACACGAAAAAGACAAAAACCCGTCGTCAGGGGGTCGTTATGAGGTCACAAAGCGTGTAAGGAGACACTGTAAGACTGCAGTGTGATAGAGATGAGAAAATGCACAGCATCGGTCTTTATTTAGAACAGAACAGTTTTGTACAGAGGCAGCAGGTCTTATAAGGATCAGAGCGAACACACACAGTACATCACACTGTACAGCAGGTTCATCCCCCACGGCCAGCGCCGGGACGCGGAACCACACGGAACCAAGCGACACACGCCTCTGCGCGTCATCGGACAGTCTCTACAAATCACACGCTAATGAGGGAGGGAGGGGAGGAGGGGTGTGGTGTGCAGTGTGTGGTGTGTGGGTGCGAGTTGGTGTTACATACGGCTTTTGAAGATCCGCCTGAAGGTTCGGAACGATCTCTGCAACAGAAAGGCCAGGGCCAGCGGTTAGTCTGGGGCCTCGCACTCGCACTCGCACTGGGAGAGCGCAAGAGAGGACTTACATGACAAATGTCTTGCTGGCCGCTCTCACTCCACCGATCGGGATCCGTCTGATGATGACGGACGAGTTTTTGGGGATGAGCGCGCTATCGTCGGTGTATTCTGAAACATAAAACACAACGCGGCCCCATTAACACACCAACCGCCAGCGCAGACACGCACAGGAGCAGAGCAAAGCCCAAAGCCAGTGAAAACATCAAACATCGTGCAGAAAACCGATCATTAGGTGCACCTGTTAAAATGCTCAACTCGTATCTAATTAGCCAATCGCGTGGCAGCAAGTTGGCACATTTAGGCACGATCGGGACGAAGGTACCGGAACGGCTGATCATCTGGGCTTTCACACAGCGCCCTCTAGAGTTTGCAGAGAATGGGCCGAAAGAGAAAACATCCAGTGAAAATACCTCGAATAGCCAGACTGGTTCGAGTGGACAGAAAGGCAACTAACTCAAATAACTACTCGAACCTTGAAGCAGATGGGCTACAACAGTTTGAATTGTGGCCTTGGCTCCCCGTTCCTAGCCGATAGTAGTGGCAACCAGTGTGGTCGTCTCAACGATTCAAATAAGGGGTGAGGGACGTGGATGTGCAGCCGACAAATCTACAGCGCCTGCACGATGGTGTTATGTCAACCCGGAACAAAACCGCTGAGGAACGTTTCCACACACATGCGATATGAACGGGACTGTGGTAAAGAAAGCCCCGCCCAGTCATTAGAACGAACCAGTCGGCGTATTGGCAAATGTGTCGGAGAGGGGGGGGGGGGGGGGGAGGCGAGTCTCGGCCCCTTTGTAGCCAGAATTACCGTAAAGAAATCGTACTTTTCTGTTCTATTTGCACCAAACGGCACAAGCACGTTATATCTTTTTTGTCAGATTATACCAGCGATTCTAAACATGCATTTTAAACGTTAATTTCTCTGTTTCAGACACACAGATCTCTCCCTACTCAAAGAGATGGGAGTCTGGTCTTGTATGGCCGGAATAACAGCCCGGCCCTGGCCTGGCTCTGGGTCCATCACCTTGTTCAACCTATGCAACAAAAAACTAAGACAAAAAGGGGTCCATGCACAAGCAAGCAAGGTGTACCTAATAAAGTGGCTGCTGTGTATATTGCAGTCTGTTGAAACAGAGCGTTTAGACTAGGTGACCTTTTAAACAAAATGGCAGCAGTTTCTCAAAGCAAATACCAGCTGCATGTTACAGACTGATTCTGAAGGGCAGCAACGACATAAATCATTAACCGCGAGCAAATACGGACGGTAAGTAGGAACAAAGGAGCTGCAGCGTTAGATCATTTGCAAATGGTAGCAAGGATGAGCTATATATAGAAGGAGCTTAAATCCCTCGTCTTGTTGTCGGGCAGAAACTCATTCAGGTAAACCGTCTCATCAGTCATTTTTATAAACACCTCCGTTATTGTCGTTTGTTTCTTTACCAAACCCGATAGCTGGACTAGTGCTGTAGCTTTACTTCGTCAAGGAAATCGTTGTTGAGACCAGCCTAGTGGGGTTAGTTATAAACCGGACTTGTTTTTCGATTGTTATTGAACAACAACAACAACAACAATCCATTCCAACAGCATAAATCGGTCCTTTCTCCACATGCCTAAAGAAAATCTGCACTCTGCATGTTCGTTTTTGGAAAAACGTTCAGAACCCAATCAACGAACCCGGTTTATTCTGAGTGGCCTGATGTTAAGATTCATTCGACTCGCTTTACTTAGTAGAGCAGACAAATGCTATTACTGTATTTTTACATATTTAATAATAATAATAAATGAATAAAATGAAGATTGTTGTTTATATTCAGGTGATGTTGTGGTGATTCTGATTAAGTCACAAAAAGAGAAGGGAAAAATCAACACCATTTACTTCCTAAAGTTACATTACGTTAGTTTATTTAAACTAATAATATAAAAAGAATTAATCAGAATTTTAGCCAATATATTACTTAATGTCATATTTTACAGATTATGACATAATATAATGTATTAAAATATACAAGTATAATGAACGTAAAGTGAATTAACTTTTTTTTTATTAACACTATTCCTATTGCTTTTAAAGAAAATTCTATTTAACATCTTTATAACCCAACACATTTAACAACAGGAAACATTTTAATATGCCACAGGATTCATAATTATTAGTAATCTAGTAAAACTGCTTTAAGTCACAGCCACACTCATTGTTAGGCAGCACAAACGGCGCCGACTGTCTCAATAGTTGAGGATTCCATTAGCAACTTTAGAGTGGAGAGAAATAGCCGTGGCAGAGTTCAGATTCTTAAAGAAACAAGTTTGTGGTGATGTGATTGCTTATCATGCATCAGACAGTCTGGCTCACAATACATCTGTTTAGTGAGACTGTGGCAAACAAGCGAGGTTCTGTGCCATCTGGTTTTCAGGGTAGTCTTTTGGAGCGCTTCCTTTTGAGGCCAGAACGCCTGAACGGCCTAACACCTGCGCTGCCGAGACACTACAGCCTGTTCTAATAACCACCTACTACTCTGACCGCTCTGGGCTGGTCCTTGGGACACGTACTGTCCGTCATTGTTTGACAACACACACAAGCTGTACGAAACATATTTACATTTTACACAACACGCAAAGACATGGAGGGACTGACGCGCTCACCCTCTTTAGTCTGGGCGTTGGTAATCTGCAGGTCGCAGTCGGAGGCCTTGAGCTTCTCCCGGCCCATGATCTGTCTCTTCAGCTCGGACACGGTGATGTGCAGCCCGTCAAAAGTCACCGTGTCGTAGTTGAGTTTAGAGGAGAACTTATAATGAACACAAGACATGTTTACACACAGCTCTGCTAAACCTACAGATCAGATCCTAAGCAAGCACACAATGCTCTGTCTGTCTGTGTCTGTCAGGCCTGCAAACCCCATTCAGCCCCCACATCAGTCAGATTTACCCCTACAGAAAAGCAGCACGAGGGTCCGGGGGAGCTTAAACACCACCGAACACCACCATCAGTCCCACAGCAATTCAATCAAACACACCAAAATCAATCATTCAATACAGATCCGGGTCATGAGATCATGAGGCTCAGCGTCCACACAGTCCACCAGCGTGGCTTCAGTCCACACCGGGAGCTTCCAAAACGAGTCCAAAGAACCAGTCCTGATCACAAACGAGCCTAAAAATAGGTTCCGATGCAAACTCCGAAAGTCCTTCAAATCAAAAAGTCCGATCCAAAAGCAAAAAAACGAGAAACCAACCCTCAGAGGCCTCGAGCACCGCGGCTCGCGCTGTTAGCAACGAGCTAACACACGGTGCAAAAACACAAAAAACACGACCGAACCCAAAAACACGAACACCAAAACACAAAATCCACGATAAGTCCTTCGACTGGGAAAGTGAATATCGATTATTCTTCAACCGTTCACGAGAACAAACGGATAAATAAAAATGTAGTGTAAACAGCTCCGACTGCGCATTCAGAAAGCGGCTCCGACAGTAACGGGCTCTACCACTCACAAAAGCACGGGCTACACACCGTCACGTGACCCGCAATCCGGCTTCCTGTCCAAATGAGGACATCCGGCCACTCGACATAAAAATGACTCACATTTATTTAGATTAGATTAGATTAGATTAAATTCAACTTTATTGTCACTGTGCAGAGTACGAATACAAAGATAATGAAATGCAGTTAGCATCTAACCAGAAGTGCAATACAGTATTGTTTACAATAAATACAGAGTTATTTACATAATTGCTACAATAGTGATAAGCATATACAGAAAGTATATACAAGGAGTGTAACATATGTACATATATGTAAACGATATGTAAATGTACAAATAGCAGACTGCTGTACAGTGTTTGCAGCAATATAGACGGATCATTTGTGTCAGGTAGTGCAAAGTGTTTACGATAGCATCAGATGCCAAAGTACAGAATATTGGCAGTAATGAGTGCAGTTATGCTTTTGATGAAACATTTAGAGCGGGTTACCTACCGCCTCATGGAAGAAACTTTCTTACCCTCTGGTGCGGAAAACGTTGCTTCTGTAACGCCTGCCAGATGGAAGGAGGGTGAACAGTCCCCTGTGGTTGGGGTGGTAGACTTCCTTGATTGGATGCTACCTAGACCTGCTCCGACAGAGCTTGTGGAATGGAACTCAATTGTGTTTAATGGGGCACCCGATGAATCGTGGGCAGTTTTTTCATCAACCACCCGCTGGAGTGCTGCCCGGTCCCTTGATGGCAGAGCAGTTGCCATACCATACAGAGATGCAGCTTGTGAGAATGCTCTCAATGGTACAGCAGTAGAAGTCCACCAACATCCTGGGATCTAAGTGAGCTTTCTTAAGCATCCTTAGAAAGTACAGGTGCTGTTGTGCCTTTTTACCAGGATGGAGGAGTTAAGTGACCAGCTGAGATCATCAGAGGTGTGGGTGCCAAGGAACTTGAAACTTGACACTCTCTCTACGACGTCTCCATTGATGAGGATGGGTTGGTGTGAGAGGCACTTAGTCCGTCTGAAGTCCACGATGATCTCCTTGGTCTTCAGGGTGTTAAGTGCCAGGTTGTTGTTGGTACACCACACAGCTAAGTGATGAACCTCCTCCCTTACTCTGTTAATAACAATAATGATTAAATTACATTTATTTATATAAATGTAATTATATAAAATATATATATATATATTTTTTTTTTTTTTTATTATTTTTCCTTTTTAAAATAACATTATTATTTTGCCCATTTAAAAAACATTTTAAAATTTTGGATTTATTTAAAAAAATGAAATTATATTTATTTTTTCCTTTGTTTTCATTATTTGATATTATTTGTCTTTTCTTTTACAATATTTTCAGTTCATGATTCTGGATTTATTTTATTTATTAATTTTTTTATATTATGCTTTATGGTTTTATTTGCCTTATTGTTTTGTTCAGTTATTTGTATTTTCTCGTATAGATATTTTGGATTTATTCATTTGCTTTTGTATTTTACTTTATTTAATTTTGTTCATTTATTGTTTTTGGTGAGGTTTTATGAATTTATTCCTTTACTTTTTTTTTGCCCATTTTAAACAATTTTTATTTAATTTTGGATTTATATTTCATTTGCTTTTAAACATTTATTTATTACATAAATTGGTTATTATTACAAATATTTTATTCTTTTGCTTTTTGTTTTTTTATGTAATATTATTTTGTATTTTTATTTGATCATTGTTTAGTTTAGTTCCTTTATTGTGTTGTTCATTTATTTGTATTTTCCCATTTGCTTTTGACTTATTTATTTTTATGGAATTATTTATGTGGGCTTTTGTTATTATTATTTCCATGCTCGTTTCTAAACAAATAATTGTATTTATGTGTTTGTTGTATATTATATTTAAAAAACATAATTGTTAAATATTAAACATATACATATAAACAAATTATTACTAAATTATTATTAAATATGTTTTTATTATTTATTTTTCTTGTTTGTTTTATTTATTTATTATAATTTTTTACCTTTTGTTTTAGCATGTCATTCCGGATTTATTTCTTTGCTTCATCTTATTTTTATGAATTTTATGCTTTTCCTTATTGTTTGTTTGGTGGCTCCAGCGTGGTTTTGCTGGATTAGTTCCTTAACGCTCAGCAATGACGTAACAGAACCACAGCCCTTAAACTCAGGATTGTGTTTTATTACAAACAAACCAAATTGCATTACAGCATTCGCAGCATTCCATCAAGGTTTGGTTTCATCGCACGATGATTGATAAACAGTCCGATTGAATAAAAAGCGCCATGTGATAAAAACCACAAACATGTACAGTACAATTATAAACAAATCAACGTTCAAGTCATGAAGAGATCCGGGGGGTCGGGGGGGATGGAGTAACTCTGGAGTAACGAGCGGCGAAATCATGTCGGAATCACGGCTCCTCCCTCCGATTGGTCCGATCGCTTCTCTGCCATATTCAAGTTTACGCGCAAAATAAATAAAATAAATACGTTAAACACGTTTATCTGAGGCTGGAACATAAATTAACACCATATCGCATTATTGTTGTAATTGTTATCGTTACATACTGCCCACTGGTGGTAAAGGAGGGTTCTGCGCTAAAGATTCTGGATTTAATAAAAAAAAAAAAAAACAACAGCAGAAATAGTGCAATAACAAAATAGAACCCATGATTCTGTCCTGATGCTAAACTTTGTAATTGTGCTACATTCTAAGGATCAGTGGGGGTGCAGCTGAAAGGCATTGCATTGTGGGTAGTGTAGGAGGTTTAGTGAGGCAGAGCACGTGTTAATTATAAACAAGAGACAAATCAAAACAGTGCTAAAAAGTTCAACGTAAAAGTAGTTACTAGGACAAAAATCCCGTTTCAGCACATTCGTGAGTTTGTTCAAGCCTCGCACGAAGCGGCGACCGGCACAGGTCCGATGTAAACAGCGACAAACCAAACCCCACGGCGCTCTGAGGGCCGCTTACGTGCATTAGACGCAGATCAGGTTTATCGAGCAGCAGCTTCACTGGCCTGAGGTTTCATTTGGTCTGTAAAAAATAGAGTACAATAAACCCTTAACCAAAAACGAACCCCCCCACCCCCCAGTCTTTGGATCCTTCAGCTGGCGTGAATTTTTTTGTGCGTCTCTACGAGCGCCCCTTTGCGTGGGCGTGCCCGTGCCCCTCAGACTTCTGTCGCGTCCCGTATCTCATCTCCGCTCTCCACCACCAGATCCACCTCCAGGAAGTCGTCCGGCACGGTTTCCTGTTCCTGTCGGACGCCCCCCCGGCAGCAGCTGAAGCCGGTTCTGGCCGGTCGAACCAGAGAGAGGAAGACGGAGCCGACACACACCCCGGCCGCGCTGGAGTAAAACGCCAAGCCATAATCCTGCGCCCTGTCCACCAACACGCCTGCACGACACACACACAGGCGCGCACGCGCACACGCGCACACACAGACACGCACACAGACACGCACACTTGGTAAATGTATGTTTATGAGGGCTTTCCACTGACCTTAATGATTACTGTAACCCATTATCAGCACAGCTCCAATTAACCCTAACCTAAAGCAAACAGGTTAAACACTAACATCTAAACACTAAACAATAATCTATAAACACGGATCCCTAAACACTAATCTGTAAACACCAACTTGTACACACTAAACACCTACATCCAAAATCCCTTAACACTTACCCTTACACACTAAATGCTAACACCTATAACCTAAACACTAATTCCTGAACACTAATTTTAAAAAATGGCTCCCACACCCTAAACACTAATCCCTAAATACATACCCCTACACCCTAACACTTACATGCTGACCCCTACATCCTAAACACTGACACTAAACACTAGTTTAGTAAGCCCTAAACCCGAACATCTGCATCCTAAACACTAATACCAACAACTAAACACTAACTCCTAAACACTTATCCATATATCCTAAATATAAACCCCTACAAACTAAATGTTACAAACTAACCCCCCAACACTAACACCTACACACTAAACACTTACTCCTAAACACTAAACACGAACAACTAATCATAACCCCTAAACACTAATCTGTAAACACTAACCCTACAAACACTAAACACTAACCGGAATGTTATTCCGTACCCCCTAATTCTACACTGCACAGCCAACGCCTACGCTAACCCTAAACACTATATTTAAATATTATGTGATCTAAAGCTAATCCTTTTGTTTTTTTCCATTTTTAACAGTATATAAATTTGTTACACGTAATTAATCTGTAGTTTCCTAATTTTCCGAACAGCACTCTGATGCCGGTACCTGCCAGCGGAGGACCGGCGAGTCCGGCGAAGCTCTGAATGCAAACGTAGACCCCGGCGCCCATGGTCATGCGGTCGACTCCCAGCACGTCGTCCTCGGCCAGCATGGGGATGTGGGTGGAGCCGACCGTGCCAAACAGGAAGCCGCAGGCGGCGCAGCAGGAAGCCAGCGCCCAGAAGCTGGAGGAGGCGAGGGGGAAGAGGGCGAGGACGAGGCCGAGCAGGAAGGTGCAGATCAGCAGAACGTAAATCTTACGGATGGGCTCGCGGCTCATCACCCAGCCCACCGAGAGGCGCCCAAAGACCTCGGCCCCCGCCATGATGGACAGCATGTAGGTGGCCCGGTCACGCTGGACTCCGTACGACACGCTCAGCTCGATCACGTAGAGCTGCGGGGCAAAGAACCCGAGCGTGGCGAAGAGTCCGAACAGAGCGTAGAAAACGAAACCGAGGTCCTTCAGCAGGAACAAGTCCACGAATGTCCTCCTGCGCTTCACACCGTCCCCGACGCCCTCCTCCTCCCGGTCTGCGATTTGGGACAAGGCCAGGTTCTGAGTAATAGAAGAAGAACAGATGCTGAGTCACAGAGTCACAGAGCAAAGCAAACCATTTCACTCACCAA
This sequence comes from Ancistrus triradiatus, assembly GCA_025084515.1. Classification (NCBI taxonomy): domain Eukaryota; kingdom Metazoa; phylum Chordata; class Actinopteri; order Siluriformes; family Loricariidae; genus Ancistrus; species Ancistrus triradiatus. The sequence goes on along the minus strand of JAJAGP010000449.1, from coordinate 127,463 downwards.
CATAACCTGAATGACTCTCAGAAATCATGGACCACTAATCCCTAAATAGTAATCCCTACACCCTAAACACTAATCCCTACACGCTAAACACTAATCCCTACACGCTAAAGAAATTTCCCTACACTCTAAACACTCATCCCTACACACTAAACACTAATCCCTACACGCTAAACAGTAATCCCAACACACTAAACACTAATCCCTACACACTAAACACTCATCCCTACACACTAAACACTCATCCCTACACACTAAACACTCATCCCTACACGCTAAACACTCATCCCTACACGCTAAACACTAATCCCTACACGCTAAACAGTAATCCCTACACGCTAAACAGTAATCCCTACACGCTAAACAGTAATCCCTACACGCTAAACAGTAATCCCTACACGCTAAACACTAATCCCTACACGCTAAACACTAATCCCTACATACTAATCCCTCAACACTAACCCCTACACACTAAACACTAATCCCTACACACTAAACACTAATCCCTACACGCTAAACACTAATCCCTACACGCTAAACACTAATCCCTACATACTAATCCCTACACACTAATCCCTACACGCTAAACACAAATCCCTACACACAAATCCCTATACACAAACACTAATCCCTACACACTAAACACTAATCACCTCCTCGGGGCCTGCGATTTGGGACAAGGCCAGGTTCTGCTCTCCAGAGATGGACTGGACCCCGGAGTCGACCGAGTCGAGGGAGGTGCGGGTGATCTCGTTCTCGACTTCGTACTCGCCCGCTTTGAGCGGGGCCTCTGTGCTTTCCGCTTCCTCTTCCGGCGAAGAGCGCTCAGGCTGGACGATGATCGGTCGGAGCAGCGCCCCAAAGCCGATCACCGAGGCCTGGAGGAGTCCGATCACGATCATACAGCTCCTCCATCCGATCTGATCCTTCAGAGCACTGAGAGCTAAGAGAGAGAGAACAGGACTGGGTTAAGCCTAATTATGGAACGACACCAGAGTAATTATAGGCGTTGCCATGGTTACCTGGCGCCAGAGCGAAGAGCGAGAAGCATTCTCCGGTGGAGGCGACGGAAACGACGAGCGAGCGGCGCTTACTGAAGTACTGAGAGAGGATGGTGACGGTGGGCAGGAAGGTGAGGCAGTAACCCAGGCCTAAAATAAAACAGCACAAAGGGGACAATAACAACAGCTACGCTCAGGGTCAGGTACAGGTACAGGTACAGGCTCAGGGTCAGGTGCGAATTCTGGTTCGGCTTCAGCCATCGCTCGGTCTGTCCCATACGGAAAACGCTGAAAGAAAACTGCAATTAAGAGAGAAACAAAAACAGAGACAAGGAGGACAAAAGAAAGATAGGTGGGGGTTAGGGCGTGTCTGCTGAACAGAAAACAGCTAGCAGTGCATTGTGGGAAAGCAAAGAGGAATGGTATTCAAATCCGACAGTAAGGGAGTAACGAAGGGATCCGTAGGAACAGATCGGAGTCACAGCGCGGCCGGCCGGAACTCCCTCGGACCTCAAACGCTGCGACACCTCTATGACATCATACAACATGCGAAGGTCTGAACTGGTGCGAATGAATTAATGTCAGATTAATGCCTGTCAGCCACACCCACCCCGCCCAGAGAATGACAGAGACGCAGCGGAATAAACCATTTACTCACCAACGTAACTCGAAATCATGCAACACTAAATACTAATCTCTAAACACTAACAACTAATCCCTAGAACACACGCCCAACACACTAATCCCTACACACAAATGCCTACACCCTAAGCACTAACACCTGAACATGAATACTTAAATATGATACATACTGCATCCTAAACCATGCACACCAATCACTAAACCATTCTCACTAATCCCTACACAATAACCCCTACACACAAATGCCTACACCCTCACCACTAATCCCTACACACTAAACACTAATCCCTATGCCCTACACCCTAATCAATAAAGATTAAGCCCTCCACCATGCACTATTTCCTATACATAAATCCCTACACCCTAAACACTAGCCTTGAAAATCCTCAGCCCTAAACACTAAGCACTGGACACTTCAGTCTTTTCAGTGCTTTACTGATTTGATACCTTAAATTTGATACTGAATTTGATGAACAATACTTTTTCAGATAGTTTAGAATGGTGACAGTAACCAAAACTCACTCTCACACTCTCTCACAGCAGATAATCAGTGGTACCTGTGATGAGGCCGACAGTGATGTACATCTGATTGACGGAGGTGGTGAAGGCGGAGCTGATGGTGCCCAGGCTGATCAGGAAACCCCCCAACATGACCACCGGCCGAAAGCCAAACCGCTTACTGAGAACCGAGGACAGAGGAGCTGCGCGCACACGCGCACACACACACACACACGCACGCACACACACACACACACACACGCACACAGTTAATGGAGTTCGGTCACGTTTTTGTTGCGTGAGAAACTCGTTTGCGTAACGTCTGTTCCTGCTCTGTCAGAAGACGCCTCGTTCTGCTCCGACTCGTTACACACTCATTGCTTACTCAGATTAAAGTGCACGGGAGTGACACACTTTTTTGCGCCAAGCATTCACCCAAGACGTTCTAGCGACGCCTGCTGCTGGGTGCCGCTCAGGAGGATCCGCTCCTAACGAGCCTATCGTACGTCTAGTTTTACTCCTAATGAGTAGCAGCGTTTCTAACTCCAGATCCTAATCACTATAGCGTGTCACCGGCGCCCCGTGTGAGGCACTGACCTGTGAAAGTCATGACGAAGACACAGATGGAGACGATCCATGACACTCGGCTGTTGCTCTCTCCGAACTGGCTGGTCAGGTCCTGCAGGAAGACCCCGAACACCTTGATGATGCCGTAGGTGAAAACCTCCACGAAGAAGAAGGCCACGGCCACGGCCCATCCCCAGCCGCCGTCCGGGACCTGCGGGTACACGTTGGGCCTCATGCAGCCCTGCAGGGTTTCCACCAGTCCCCTCATGATGCTGATGTCCGGCCTGTGGAGAGACAGAGGGACAGGAGATTTGTGGGTCACTGCGTTACGCTGTTGTGGTACCGTTGTATGTTGTGTTTAACCTTGTTGCGTTGGGCTGCTGTTGTATTGTACTGCAGTGTGTTGTGTTGGTATATAGTGTTGTGTAGTACTATGTAAGATGTTGTAGTACTGTGTCGTCGTGTTACTTAGTATTATGTCGGTTATTGTTGTACTGCATTGTGTTGTTGTGTTATGCAGTCTTGAGTCTTGTAGTACTGTAGTGTGTCTGACGTATTGTGTAATTGTGTTATGCCATACTGCTGTACTGTATTCTGTTGTTTGGTTAGGTAGCACTGTGTTGCCGTGTTATGTACTGTTGTCTGGGCTATAATCACTCATTACATAGCCCTAGCATTAAGCCCAAACCGCTTCCTGTACGATATATAACACTATAAAGTTTGCAAACACCATTGTTCTGAGCTGAGTATGGTGCACTACATAGGGAACACAGAGTCATTTTAGGTTCAGCCCTATTTGACTCGATCTTCTGGTTATGCAGAGTTCCCGGTGATCAGCTCCTGCACCAATGAAGCCCTGGTTGTACTGTGGTGGTTTTGGTGTTGTGGTGCTGTGAATATATATCGTTTTATTCCTTGTCTGCAGAAGCAAGCTCAGTTCCTTGTACTTTGGAACAAAGGTGATGATGCAACCAAGTTGCGTCACTGATAGGGGCGGGGCTTAGACTGCAGTATAAAAGCGGGAGCCCGATTCTCAGGAATTCAGTCACAAGTCGGAATAGGTTTTATCGAGCCGAAACTGAATAAAAAATAGCTAAATGAAGATGTGAAGGAGATCAGGAAGGTTAAGATTAGCAGAAGAGTTATTCTGCAGTGTGTGTGTGTGTGTGAGATGCGGATGTGTTTCGGTTGATGGTGCATCAGCATCACTGTTCGGCAAACCGGCTCTAACCAGTCAGAATCAGTCAGTGTCTCCTCACACAGCCAGTCCAACGCTCTGAGTAAAAAGACGAAGTTATTCGTTAGGCGTCTAACTGTCGAAAAACTTCTTACTGTCGAATAACTTCGCCATTTTACTAAATTCTGACAGAACAGGTTTATTCAGTTCTCCCAGCAACGGAGATCTAAACACGTTTTCTCACATATATTATAAACTCAGCTGTAAGTTGGTACAGTACTTACCGAAAACGTGAAGTTGACTCGACGTTGGTTCGAAACACTATAAACTAGACGGCTATCAGAAAGCCGGGCATCTTAACGGACCGTTTAACCAAATCTAACGTTAAACACAACGGCTTAACAGCAACGGGACGATTAATTCGGTCCAAACCACCTCTAGCAGAATCGCCTCAGCTCCTCGTTCAGCCGTTAGACCGCGCCGAACTGCAGCATCCTGTCCCTCTGACCGGCTTGTGCCTCGGATTTTCCGTCCTGCCACATTTTTATACCGGCTCCAGCCGGTATGGAGCGGTGTGTGCACGCGCGCCACCGCTACAGTGCACTTGTGCGCGCTTCCGCCGCCTAAAGGGCGCGCGATCCCGTGTAGGGGATATGTGTACGTGTACAAATTCATAACTGATCAAATATATAACAATAAATTCAATTATTTAACGAAATATACTGCTATAGAATGTTGTGCAAAAGTTTAGGCACCCTTGCTGTTTGTTCTGTTACATCAAGCTGTTCTGTTTCAGAGGTGACAGAAGGACAACCGCTGAAGTATCTATATTTTATATATTCTATATAATATTCGGTAATGCAGTTAATCATGATATTTAACCAAGACTATACAGTAGTTATCATCGCCTCTCTGAAACACTCTCACTGCATTTTACCAACAAACTGCAGCTTCAACGATTTTTTACGCCTGTTCTTCTTTTCCACTACAACTACTTTAAAATACATATGCAAAGCTTTTAGAAACATTCTACAAAATGCAGAGTTTTCTTTTGAAATGCATTAATTAAAAATATTAAGTTACAGAAATAAATCAAGTGAAGTACAGATACTTTAAATGCTTGTACCCCATTACTGACCTCTGATCTTTCATTTGCACCTTATAAGGTGGCCCGGTGGCTCTGTGGTTAGTAGCAGAGACCTGGGTTCAAGTCCTGGCTGGAGTTTGCATGTTCTCCCTGGCTCACATTCCAAGTGTCACAGTGTAAGTGAGTGAGATTTTGAGTGTGTGTACATGTGCCCTCCTGTGACCCTGTGGGTGTGTGATCTCTGGTGTGTTTAGAGTTTAGTACTTGACGTCATGCGCAGATAAGCAGATGTGTCTTATCATCACTTTTATAAGAACACCGTGTTTCTCTCAGGCCGCAGAAGAGGATATGTTAAAATAGATTTAGCTCCTGTTTAACAAGCTCCATGCGACTCCTAGAACCCGAACATCAAGCTGGGACTCGGTTCCATTCAGCTACAAGTTCTGGTTCCAGTTCCAGTTTTATCTCAAAGCATTTCTTTCTGGATTTTCACTTTATATAACCTTAAGATTCTCTTCACTGGAACTGCAGCTCCAACCATGAGAACCAGAACCTTTATTCCATTACAGTTGGTACCAATGGAAGAGCTGCAAACACCAAACCCACATTCAGGTGATTCCACTGCTCCAGATCCAATCAGTGCTTTATACCACTCCAGATCTTAGACCATTAAAACCTGATCCATAAAGATCCTGATCTACAGTTTTGTTTTTGGTTCTGATTCTTATTCCATCTCGGGTACTTTAGGTTGTTCTGGTCCCTTTTCCAGTTTTGAGTCTTGTGGTTGTACAAGTTCTGATGTTGATGCAGTAGAACTTAGTAGCGATGCTGCAGATGATGTTGTGGTTTTGTGAGGTTCTTGTGGATTGGAACTGATCAGTTGTTGCTCCCAGATCCGGGTGTTCCCACTGCTCCGGAGTCCAACATCAATGCTTTACACCACTCCAGATCTTAGGCTTTGCATCTGGACCATTAAACCTGAACCACAAAGTTCCTGATCAACAGTTCTGATTCTTGTTTTTGTTTCTAGTTCCATCTCGGGTTCTGCAGATGATGTTTAGATTCTGGTTCTGGTGGTTTTAACCTGTTGTTGCTCCCAGATTCTGGTCATTCCAATGCTCCAGAGTGCAGTCAGTGCTTTACACCACTCGAGATCATTTAGACTAGCTGGATCATGAAACCTCATCCATAAAACTCCTGATCTACAGTTCTGCTTCTTCTTCTAGTTTTGATAGTTCTTGGTTCTGATAATGATGCACTAGAGCTCAGTAGTCATGCTGCAGATGATGTTTAGGTTCTGGTTCTTGTTGTTCTTACAGGTGACTGAAGCAGATCAAACAGAAGTCACCTGTGTTGGAAGGTGAATCCTGTAACAGAGCAATTTTGAAATTTTCTGAGCTTCAGTAGTTGTTCTTGTCCTAGTGTGTGTGTGCGCGTGTGGAGACCTGCAGATGTGCAGATCTACACACCCCGTTACACCACACTCTTGCTGACTATCACAGAGGTGCTCGTTAAGTATTTGCTTCCACCTTGCTCTGCAGGTTTATGAGGAGCTGCTTAACTTTGATTTGTTCTACACTCTCAAACTCGCCTTTAACGATCATTCAAACTAACAGGACCTTTAAGCACATGCTGTTTCCGTAGTTTCGTCCCTCCCTCTGTATGCGATGCCAGGTCTGCCCCGGCGCTGGATCCGATGTTCAGTACCCTGGACAGCTCCGAACCGAATCCCGTTCGGATCAAAAGCCAGGCTCGCCCCCACGTGCCTGAACCCACGGCATTCCTGAAAAAACACCGTCACACACTTTCCAAGGAAGAACTCAGCGACAGCACAGGAAGTAAGTCAAGCGTGGATCGTTCTGTATGGAAAGATGATTTACTTGGGCGGCGGCGTCTGGTCTGGACACGAGTTTCACAAAGTCACTAGTCCTGTACAGTCTTACACAACAGGAAAACTTTTTATTTAGTTTCTTTTTCACCGGCTGGCGGTGGAGGTGTGCCACAAGAGGACATTCCTGTCCCTCCCACAAACCAAAACCATCCTGATTTACCCCCGTTTATCCTCAGGAGGGTCTGGAACCAACCCCAGGGTTCACTGGGCACAGACAGTGGTACACCCTGGACATTAGCCCCACTTGGGATTGGAACCCAGGTCCTCCCAGCTGCCGAGTCACCGGAGCTGCAACTCTCAGTCAAGAAACAGCCAATTGTGTCTGTGGAGCGTCCGACCAGGCCAAACCCGGTTCTGAATGGTCATGGGCCTCTGGTAGGGCTGTAACAATAGATCTCAAAACACAAAAATGTCAGGAATTATTGGGATTAAGTTCTCTGCAGTTGCATATTTTGAAAAGCAGTGGGCACAATCATAAGTCATATTCCCCATACTCGCATATCTTGAATGAGTAATGCGTGTACTGTCTTTACTATCTTCGGTTTTTAATTTAAGATGGCACTTTTAATCACAGGAGACTAAAATTTCCTTTTGTTTAAATGTTCAAGAAAGTACACATCTTGATTTGTTATTCAGAAATAAAAAAGCAATGTTTTCACTCGTTTATTTAATACTTGGTGAAGCTACAATAGAACATTGTGTCTACAAATGTATTCCTCTGTTAACTTATTAGAACGTCTTTTTTCGAACGTGTTACTGTAAGAAAATCAAACCATGAACGCTGTATCGTGAATCAAATCGTGAGCAGAGTACACCCCTGGCTTCTGTTATTTTTTTCAAGAAACTTGTAAATCGGAACAGAATGTAACAAATGAGAAGAAGAATAAACATCCATGTTAAAAATAGTGTACTGTGCAAAAGTCTTAGCCCACCGTTAGATTAGATGTAGCACTGTTTTAGTAAAGGTATAATAGCCATATATAACTATTTCTCATTCTCTTTATTAAGGTTTAAGCAAGAAGAAAAGTGGTTTCTTGGCTGCTGCCCTTCCAAAAAGACTGGTAAATCTCCTGAGTAAGACTATACAAATGAGAGACATAATAATGAGAAATAATTATATATGGTCATTACAGCATTGCTCAAGCAACAAATCTAATCTAATGGTGGCCTAAGACTTTTGCACAGTACTATAGATCTATAGAACCAAACTGACGATGATTAAAACAACGTCGCATTTTGACGTCCAAACATTGCGCTTGGTGTTTAAGATACTCGAAGAGCTCGAACTTATTTAAAGTTAATTTGAGGATAAATATCCAGAGAAGACAGTGACAAGGAAAAACCTAAACCACCAGGATTAAACAAAAATTAGGGGAAAAAAAACCTTGGAAAACAAACTTTATGATGCCATATTTCTGCGGTATAACACTTAAGGCTATGGTGACATGGGGTGAAATAAATCTCTCAAACAAAAAGCAAAAGCACCAGAAAGACAAGCTTACAAAAACCCTGTGACACAAGATAAGAGTGCGACCTGAGTCCGGGGCTCAAAGCGAAAGCCAAAACAACAAAAAGATTTAAGAGAAGAAATTAAATAACGAGTCGGGACACGAGATTTGCTTTGCATAATTCTATTTTCTACAGTTTCTTGTTTTGTTTGTTTTTTTTTTTGTTTTTTTTTTGGTCTTCCAGCAAAATACAAATAAAATCATATATTAGGCACGTAACATAAATGCGTCCCGTTCCTGTTCGCGACCGGGACACTGACGTGTAAACATGGATTAGTCGTTAATACAGCAAATACAGTTCATAAAAACAAAGTGTTAACGTGATAAAATAATAATAATAATAATAATACGATGCTACAGCATTACAGGAAATAACGCATCACGTACGCTACGCTCCGCTTCGTTAAACACGCCCTTCAGAGAGTGGGCCACACCCTGCCTGCCCTGCCCCGCCCCGCCCCCTCTCTAGTTAGCACCCTGAAATGAGCTCGATTAGTCCTGAAATGTGTAATTAAGTCCCGGCCCGTGTGCTGAGCATCGTCCCGGTGCGGCCCGCAGCTCTCAGGGACGTCCCGTCCTGCCACGCCCACATCCGTCACGACACCGATTTATCTACCAGAAACCAGAATCACAAGTCAGGTTCACGCACGCGCACACACACGAGCACACACACGCGCGCAAACAAGCACACAAACACACACCCACACGGATGCCTGACTCGTAGAGCTACGATAGACTGGAGCTGCATCCCAAACTGATGCGCCCTAACTTAACGGACTGGACCAGATTTCAGTCCCCGTCCTGGACCGACACAATCGGACGTGTCTAATGCAGAGAACAGCGCCCCCTAGGTCACAACCCCATCCCTTGGCACAGGGGATGATCACGAGGTGGCGGGATGTTGTTGGACCGAGGAGTTGGGCTGAACCGTAAAGAGGGGGAAAGCAAATGAACCAAACAAAAACAGTCATTTGTGGCAGGTTGGCTCCATGGTTAAGGATCCAGACTAATAATTATAGGGTTGTGAGGTAAAATCCTGACTTTGCATCACTGTTGGACCCTTGAGCAAGGACCTTAATGCTTAAAGTCTGCTTTTAAGGGCTGCCAAACTTTTCTGGCCATTTCTCATTCTCGCTCATAGAGAATGACATGTCAAAAAGGGGTGTGGCTTCTGAGTTCAAATATGGAAATGTTCAAAGAGTCACACCCATGTCTGGCTAGCTTCGTAACCACTAGTGGTTTGGACATAAACACCGGAGTGAACGAAGGCACATAGAAAACGAAAAAGAGGCGAAACTTCTGTCCGCAATAATGCCACATCGTTTGGCGATCGTCTACTCTGTACCAATCTGGCAACCCTGATCATCCTGATTATATCGTCATACACATTACGAGTTACAAAACGAGTTACTCACAGGGAATGCATCATCTATAACTGTAATATAGCTCAGAATTATTTCCTATAATAATAATAATAATAATAATAATAATAATAATAATAATAATAATATACATATAATAATATAACTGATTTTCAAAACGAAACCAAAGCAAAAACCCCACGGTGATCAGGATGATGAGCAGCGTTCATGTTC
>JAJAGP010000449.1:80000-112500 GCA_025084515.1 Ancistrus triradiatus | reverse complement strand
TACGGTTAGATTGTAACTCGGTTCATTATATATTTAATGGATTTTATTTTATTGAATTTATTTCATTTTTACCTGAGGGGTTGGGTGGTGTGTTCAGGAGAGTTTTTAGAAGTTTCATGTCCTTTATGTTGTGGATGTAGATGGACTCTTCCAGACAAACTACCAGCCTCTGCAGCACAACACACACACACACACACACACACACACACACGATTTGGCATATAACAGCAAACACACTACTACAGAAAGTTACAGAATCAAAGTTAAAACAATTAAGAGTCAAAGAACCAACCTGTCAAATAACAAAAGAGTCAGAGAATCAGAGTCAAACAGTCAAATAATCAAAGAAACAATGAGTAAAAAACAGAGTCAAAGAATCAGAGCATCAAAGAATCAAATGGTCAATCTGAGTAAAAAAAAAAAAATCAGAGAGTCCAAGAACCAAAGAGACAAAGAGTCACAGAGTAAACAAATCAAAGAGACATATAAACAGAGTCAAAGAGTCAAAAAATCAAAGGGTCAAACAACCAAACAACCAAAGAACTAAATTATCAAAGAATCAAAAAATAAGAATCAGGAACCAGATGGTCATAATTACAGTAAGAGTCAAATAATTAGAAAGTGAAAGAGTCAGAGAATCAGATAATTAGAGGAACAGATAGTCACAACATCAAACAGATTCAGACAGTTAAAGAACGAGTGTATCAGTAAATCACGGAGTCAGATGGTCAGAGTCAGAATCAGATTATCTGAGAGTCAATAAATAAGAAAATCATAATAACCTGAGCCTGAGCAGGAGAAGAAAAACAAAACCAGAGAATCAGAATGATCTAATCCTGTACGAGCCCTGGAGCTTCATGTCACCGTTCCGATTAAGTGATTCTTTATTTATTTTATTTTATTATTTTTCTTCACCTGTCGGTTGAGGCGCACGGCGAGGATGCTGTTGGAGTAGCTGTAGTTACAGATTTCCGTCCCTTTCTTGAAATGGTAGACGTTCATGCGGCGGGGCGTGCCGTGACTCACCACCACCACCAGGCTGCTGGAGAACAAACGCTCCACGATGTAGACGTCCGGATTCTCTGCTGAGAGAGACGGTAACAGCACAGGCACCATGATTATGCAGTCAGGGACGGACTCCTGAGGCTGATGGGAATTCCGGGATTCTCACCGCTCTCATGAATACACTCCAGTTTATCCACGGCCGTGACGGAGAACAGTCTGTACCCGTCCTTAGTGCCCACAGCCAGAGACCTGGCACAACAAAACACAAACAACAACGACGGGGTCAAGGACGACCGATATTCAAACAAGGTGATCTGAGTTACAATTGGTACATGTTAAATAAAAGTAACATGCTCACTGCATTTCTGCCAATAAAGATTTGTAACGAATCCCATAATTCTTTTGGTCTGTGTGTGCGGGTTTGAGGAGGCCCAGCGTTCCTTAAATACTCATGGGGGGCTCCAAGGGGACAAAAAGGTGGCGAAGCGCAGTTATACATCATATATAAGAGAAAAACCATACTATACAAAAAATAAAAACAAATTAACCATAACGTTTTTCTGTTTAACCAGAAAATATGAAGTTAATTAATATAACACAATCACAAAAAGGTAAATGCATTATTAGTAAAAAAAAAAAATGTTGTATAAAAAATAGAATAAATGATAAAAGTACAATCCCAGTCCCCGTCCCTGTCTGCGGCCTGAACTCGACAAGACCCCGTTATGTACTCCCCCTGTCCCTCTTTTCTGTGTCTTGGGGGTCAGAGTCCCCAAGACTTTGAAATCGGAACTGCTTGTGAAATTTATTCATGCCGAATGTCTGGTTTTTTGGAACCGTTACATCTGGTGACTCCTCATTCGTTAGTGGCCTGTTGTGCTATGAGGCAGTCTAGCCATGACCTCAGTCTTAGTCTTAGTACTTGTAAATACTTTTTGTAACTACTGCTCCTTCGTCGGTGAATCTTGTGGCATCATATGCCAAACAAAATCCCTCGTTTCATCTACAAAGTCAAACGTGTTTCAAACTTTATTCCTGCCTCGCCATTATGTTGTTATTGAGTTTAGAAAGATCCCCAAAACAGGCAAGGGGTGTCAAAAGTTTTGCGTAACACCTGAATGAATCGACACCCGGCTTTTCTCGAAGCTTTTCTGCTTTCATCTGCACTCAGACACTGTTTACGTGAAACCTGAGATTAGTGAAAGCGCTGGCGTCTGTAATCACGCAGGTAAAGTTCTGGGCGCTCGCTCTAAGAATGTGTTGGAGCCACAGTTGTTTCACAGTGCTGTCTCACACACACTCACACTCACAGGTACACACACACATATTGTTTTTTATTTTCAATGAGCTGTGTTTATTGTTAGTTTCTGTCACAAATGGTACAGAGAACAGTCAGTTCGTTCCATACAGTTAGGTACAGAGCTGTAGTTTAGTAGAAATACTTTTATTATTATTAAAAAATTAATAAAAATCACTAAATGTGTACAACATTTAGTTCAGATAAATGATTTTATCACTACATCCCTGTGTGCTCTATGACCCTGATAAACCTGTAATGTGTGCAAAGAGGTTAGAAGGAGATGACACCATAAACACAGAAAGACTCTCTCTCTCTCTCACACACACACACACGTATGACAGTAGCTTATAAACTGAATACACTCTCTCCAAATTAAGCATAACCGAATTCTACAACCAATTCTTCCCCAAACTTGCACATCATACCACCTTGTGTAAAAGTTTAGGCACCCCGGGTCACGTGACCTGCTGATTTGCCTATTACTGCTGTCAGAAATGTAAGATGTATAAATTATAGTTCCTTCCCTTATCCCCAAACAGCCCTTATTGGAGGTTTCGGGGCTTACTTGACATTTATTATGGTTGTATATGTAAATAACAGTGCGTTTAGTTATATTACGTGTTAAATTACATATATACATAAAGTGTAGAGCCGGCACTGCTTACGTGGAGTCCTGGTTAAAAGAGGCGCAGCGCAATACCGGGCCTCGGGCTGCACCGGCTCCATCACCGCTCTCCATACCGACCACCGGCCACCTCCGCCCGGCCCCGCTTTCACCGGAGCCCCGGGGTCCGCTGGAGCCGTCCCACACAGCCGAACGTCCAGCTAAAAACGACGAAACATGAAGGACCGCAGGCGGGGAGGGAGTGCCGGACTGTTGCCGAGAGCTTTATATGAATTCCACATGAATTATTAGGAATAATCGCGGTTTAATGGCGGCATCAGTTCCACAGCAACAAAACAAACCCAGCTGATCGACGTTGCGTCACTCAGTGGCAACGCGGGCGGAGTTAGAGTGCAACGCTGGCGCCTAAACTCCATTCTGATTGGCTCTCGGTGCAGTATCGGGGTGTGGCGTGATTTTTGATGGTTATATATAGGACAGAATCTTCAGGGAGTTAGCGGAACTGCAGTACAGGCTAACGGTTCAACATAAACATTAATTAGTCATTTTTAATGCTTTAGATTAAAAATCAAATAATAAATGACATTGTATTTGGTACATTTTCAAATTACACAAAACTGATAAATAAATTTAAAAAAAAAGATGAGATATAAAATAAGTAAGATAAAAATAAATAATGTGGGACAGTAAGAAAAATAAGAAAGAAAGTACCAAAAAGATCAGAGTAAAGAAAGACAGATAAAAAAAGAAATGGAGTAAAGGGAATAGGTTTGCTTAGTAAAAAGACAAAGACAGTAAAAAGAAAGGTAAAGAAAAAAAGAGAGGAAAGAAATTTACAGTAGGAGGGGGAACAAAAGTTAAAACAGAAACACTAATGACAACATAAGCCAGGAAATGACAAAATGGAAGTAAGAGATAAAGTGAAATAAAGAAATACCTAAGAAAATTGAACTGTCTTTTGAACTAAATAAAAGAAAATTTAAAAAAGAAGAAAATGAAAAGACAACATCTAAAAAATATAAAATAAGGTAAATGAAAAAATATAAATTATACTTATAAGACAAAAGAAAGCAAAACGGTTCCTTTCAAAGAAAGTGTATATGAGAAAGAGACAAATAAAAATGAAAGAAAGGTAGGGAAAATATTAGAGGAAAAAAGAATAAAGAGCAGAAGAAAGATATGTTGTAAAAGCAAATGAAAAATTAAAAGAAAAAGTAAAGAAAACAGGAAAGATCAGTCATCAGAAATTTAAATTCATTTTATTGGAAAATTGTGAAGGAATTGGACAGACAACTTGCATGACATATATAGGATCGCCACATATAATAATCTCAATAATAAATCCGATATAGCACGATTTAAAATTACACCTTTTTAAGAGCAAATTTTATCCAGTAGAACAAAAAGTCAGTTCAGTTTTAAAAGGTACCTGAGAAATGGTTTAAAAACTGTTAAAATGAAGAAAAATATTTTTGTTCCAGTAAAAAAAAAAAAACCTTATACGAGCAAATATATGAGCAAACTCAATATTTTTTTACACCATATTAGTTACTTCGTACAGTTTAAATTCGATTATGATGTAGGTGGCGCTGTAGATACACAATTAGTGACTGTAGCTCATCTGTTTATAGTATTAAACATTAGATATATTAAAAAGTATTAAACACTTATTATTACATATAGTATTAAACATATAGTATTATGTTATTATCATAACATATAGTATTAAACAAGTTTTATTACAGTTATTTATTTATTATTTTATTTTCTTTCTTATTTATTGTATCTTATTTATTTCAGTACAGCATGAATTTACACTAAAGCAAAGACCTTTTGTTTCACCAGAAACCAAACTGCTCCAAACAAACATCGTAAAAACTCCAACTAGGAGCAAAAAATAAAGCAGGTAACACTGTAAAGGAGTTACATATTCTAGAATAAGGCATTTCTCGGGAGTAATAATTAAGGATGCATCGATACCGATATAAAATCATATAGCCTTCATTCTTTATAACATTCTTTATAACTATATGATCATTAGTTAACACTTTCTGAATCAATTCTTTAAAAAGCGTCAGAATTTTAACAGAAACAAATAACACTGTAAGTGAAAAATAAAAGAGAAATGTATAGATAAAATAGAAATGGAAGAAACAAAGAGAAGACATTAATAAAGAAGTAAGAAACAGTAAAAGAAAAAAGATAAATGAAACATGAAAATTAAAGAAAGCCAATTAAGAAAAAATGAAAAAAGAAATGGAGTGAAGGGAGTTTTAGAAATAATAAAAAAGATTAGAAAAAAATAAAGACAAAGACAGTGAAAAGAAAGGTAAAGGAAAAAGGAGAAGAAAAAAACAGATAAAAAGAAAAATGAAAGGAAAAAGTAAAGTGAAGAAAAAAAAAAAAAAACTGAACTGTGTTGAACGAAATAAAAAAAACACAGAAAAAGAAGCAAATGAAAAATGAAAGAAAAGAAGATGAAAGCCACTAAAGACAAAGTAGAGCAAGAAAGACATATATAGGTATATACAAAAAAGACAAAAATTATAAGACACAAGAAAGCCATAAAAACAGTACAAAGAAAATATAAACAAAAGAGACAAATAAAAAATGAAAGAAAGTAAAAATATTTGAGCAAAAGCATGAAAAAAGAAGAATAAAGAGCAGAGAAAATAAATAAATGAAAGCAAATTAAAAATTAAGAAAAACTTAAAGAAAAGACAAAAGATCAGTTATCAGAAATTAGTTATTTAATTTTTTTTAATTATTTTTATTAGAATTCGTTTGATCAGTGGTGCCCAGTGTCGTTGCAGTCCAACTCCAGTGAAGAAATAATGCTAAATACTCAGAATTGAGTACCACAAATCTTGAGTACTGAGTCTGAAAAAAGGTTAAACGATCTGGATCTGATGTATAGAAATGCAGCAGCTGAAATTCAGGTCCGAACATCCGAGGTTGCTGAAGAGTCTCAGAGCTGCAAAGAAAAACAAGCAAACAAAGAATTTACAAAGTCTTTCCATGTTGTTACGATTCAACATCATAAAAAACTGGCGAACCGTGAAAACAAAAATATAAAGGGTTTTTAGGACCCAGCTGCAGTTAGCTCCAGATGGAAGTGGTGAACCAAAATCTAAATAAATAAAAGAAACAAAAAGTTCATCAAAAGAAAACTAAAAATAAAACAATAAAGAATACGCACGTCGTAAGCGTATAGCGCCCCTATTCATGGGTACGCCTATGACGTGTCTTTGCTACGGCAGTGGCGTACGGGCCCGGGCACGCGCAAAGCATCGGAAACCCGAGCGGAGCGTCCGGGAAAGTGAGGAGAAAAAGGACGAGACTAATGAAACAGCTCAGCGTCCTTTTTCTCAAAGTCCTTTCCCCCGATCGTAGAGGAGGAAGGGGTGTGGCGGCCCGAGAGGGAGGAGGCAGGGTGAACCTTGTCGCAGTGAGCGAGCCAAAGCCACCGAAGAAGCCGGTGAGACCGTAGAGGAACCGAGGGCGAAGCGTGCGGACTCTGACCCTACACTAGCCCCTAAGCCCTAACCGGGGTACCTCCGGTCTCCAAACCGTACGATCTTCAAAACGCCAGCTGCCTTCTTTCCCTAACAAAAGAAACACAAGTGATGATAGCCGCGTGAGGGCCGGTTCAAAATGCGGTGATGCGGCAACCTGTGTGGGCTACAAGGTGTACTTATATAGCCCCGACAACAGGTGTCGCCACTTACCCGCGTAACGTCACATCAGGGCTGGCGCATGTGCGATCGTGCCGAGCATGCTCACGCCGCCATAGTGAGTCATCGCTGACCTCCAGCATCACAAGCCAGGGTCAGCGTGACTCCTAACACATGTCAATTCTGCTTTTAATTATAGCTAATAAAGACGTACGATGGACGTACCCTACAATCCCAGAGCACCATGGCGCCATCTAGCCCGACGCTACTGAACTTCAACACTTTGTCCTTTTCTCCTTCCACAGCACAGAGCTGCCTGCAGGTCAGAACAGAATCGTTAACTTTTAATATCAACAGGAGAAAGTGGAAAAGAGGAAAGATACCAAAAAACACAGAGGAGATAGGGGATAGCAATAAACAAGGAGACATAGAAAAAGAAAAGAAAAAATAATAAGAGGAAAGTTGAATGAGGGGAGAGGAATAAAAGTAAAAATGTAACAAAAGAGAAAGACACCAAAAAGGAGAAAAGTGAAAGAATACCAGAGACAGAAAGAAAGGTAGATGGGAAGAAAGACAAATGGAAAACCCAAGAAAAGAAAAAACAAGGAAAAAAGAAACAAAGAAAATGAGAGGAACAAAAAAGATGGATAAATGAATAAGGAAAAGTAATGTAAAGGACACACAGAAAAAAAGAAAAGAGAGAAAGAAAAAAGAAAATAGGAAAGAAGAAAAAATAAAAATAAGAGGAACAATTAAAATTTAAAGAGAACATACACCAAATAGAAGGAAAGCATGGGGGAAAAGCAGAGGAAAGAAAAAATATGGAGAAATATAAAATCAAATGAAAGAAAAAAAAGATGGAGAAGTAACAATGAGAGGAAATAGAGAATAAAGTCAAAGGTAAAAGACACCAAAAAGAAAGAAAGTGAAAGAAGACCAGAGGAAAGAATGGTAGCAAGAAAGAAAGAAAAAATACACAGAAAATAAACAGAAAGGAGTCAAAAGAGGAAAGGAGTAAAGAAGAAAAAAAGTAGAAAAAAGAGTAAACAGAAAATAGGAATAAGACTGATGACAAAAAGAAGGAAATTAAGAAAGGAAATGGAAGTGTCATTAAAGAAATGAAAAAACAGCATATACAGTGGTGCTTGAAAGTTTGTGAACCTTTTAGAATTTTCTATAATTCTGAATATTGGATCATTTTCCTCAATAAATAAATGGCCAAGTATAATATTTGTGTCTCATTTGTTTAACTGGGTTCTCTTTATCTACTTTCAGGGCTTGTGTGAAAATCTGATGATGTTTTAGATCATATTTATGCAGAAATATAGAAAATTCTAAAAGGTTCACAAACTTTCAAGCACTCCTGTAGGAAAGAAAGTTTCTGAAGAGAAAATAGGAAAAATAAAAACAAAAAAGAAAATCCAGGAAAAAGAAGGAAAGAACCAGAAAAAAAATAAGGAAAAAGAATTAAGTTCTGATCCTGATCCTGGAATGTGAGGGTTCGGGCCATCGGTTCTTACGTGATGCTGTTCTGATGGACGGAGTTCAGCTCATTATCGTCCTCGTCCGTTACCGCTTTTTTATCCAGGTTGCGGAAGTGCTGCATGGCCGATAGGCTGTTTTTGGATGTTTGCTTATTTACACCAAGCTTCTTTAGAAACTCCAGTTTACCGACACCCTTATAGGAGAACTGGAATGGACAGCAGTCATGACCCTACGATAAAAATGACATTTATTAGAATTCACTGATTCCCTTTACTGTTTACATCAAAACCTCTAGTCGCTCATCTTTCAGCTGTATAAAAAATACAAGATAACAGAAAATAAATAAATGAAATTTAAGAGCGTAAGGAAAGTTGGACACACTAAGTAAATAATCAAAGAAAGAAATAAAAATTAAGAAATGAAAAATTAAAACAAAAAGAAAGAAAGACAAACAATTAATATAAGAAGTAAGATTAGAAACTGGAAAAAAGGAAAAAAAAGACAAGAGTACAAACAAATGAAAATGAAAAGAAAAAAGAAAAATAAAAGGAAAAAACAAATAATTTCGAAGAAATGTAGTGGGAGTTGAAATGTAGAGCCATCTGAAATGTTTTAATAAAAATATATGACTGTGTGTAACAGAATAAAGAATATGAAAGAAAATTTAAAAAATGTCAATTTTATCCTTACCGCCGCCACGATCTCGGTCTCGTTAATGTAGATCACGCTCAGGAGGGGGAGGTGCTCCGTAATAAGCTGTGTCACTCTGCGGTAAACAAAAAAATTACATTATTACATAAAGGAAAGAAGAAAGAAAGAAAAAATACAGACAAATTAAACAAAATAAAAGAGCAAAGGCACTAAGAAAAAAGAAGAAAGGAAGACAAAAAAACTGAAAATTTCAAAAAGAGGAAAGGGAAATGAAACTATGAAATAAATTATAAATAAAAGAGAAAACATAGAAAGAGGGATGAATTAACAATAATAATAGTAATGATAAAATGATAAATAGTAATAATAAAAATGATGAATAAAAACAATTAAAATGGAAAAGGGTATGGTATGGACTGTGGTAGCCTAGCGGTTAAGGTACTGGACTTTGGACCAGAAGGTCCAGGGTTCAAATCCCACCTCTGCCAAGCTGCCACTGTTGGGTCCTTGAGCAAGGCCCTTAACCCACAGTTGCTTGGATTGTGCTAAATGCTGTAAATGTAAATGTAAATGTAAAAAGGATTAGAGACAAGTACTAAAAAGTGAGAAATAACACACAAAAAATAAAAAAAAGAAAGAAAAAGATATTGAAAATTAAGAGAGAGCAGGAAAGCAATTGGGTAAAAAAGAGACAAATAAAAACTAAACAATGATAAAACCGAAGGCAAAGATAAAGCTAGAGGAATGACACTAAGAAAAAGAAACTAACAAAAAAATGAAGAAAAAATGAAACCAGTAAAGAAATAGGAACAATAATTAAATAAAGGAAAGAAAACATCATACAAATACACTTAGAAAGATGGCAAGTACAAAGAAGAGGTTAAAAGACACAAAATGAAAGAAATAAAGAAAATAAAGAGAAAGGCATTTACTCTTTGCCCTGGTTGGCGTCGGCGACGCTGATGGCGCTGTTATGGCTGACCCAGGCTAGCGTATCTCCGGACGGGGAGAAGGCGACACTGTGCACCCAGCCGCCGCAGTCTTTGTGCTCCAGAAGCATCTCACCAAATGGCATCTTGGCTCCCCATGGCGTCGGACCCGGCTTATCCTCGATCTCTTTAATGTAGGCTGAGAAAACTCTGCGATGGTTAAAGAATTACGAGATGTAATGATAACGTAATGGCTCTGGGTTACTGTCGGTATAACCGGTGATGGTACCTGCAGTGCAGGTCGGCCGATCCGGCAGCCAGGAGGATGTTGTTGGGATGCCAGTCGAGACTAAGCACGGTGGAGCAGATGCCCTTCTTAATGTGCTTACTGAGCCACCTGTGGAGAGACGGGGCAAAAAAACTGCATTCATCTCTGTGTCTGGTAATATCATACATATTTTTCCTTTATTTTCAGTTTGTATTTTGATAAGGAGACTGGGAAATTATTATATAGGGTCATAATACCATTGCTAAAACCATAAATCTAATGATGGCCTAAGACTTTTGCACAATACTGAAAATAAATATATATAAATATATATAAATATATATATATATATATATAAAAATATATATATATATATATATATATATATATCCTCTGCATGGAGAAATCTTAACGACGACATGTTTTAAGCACAAATAATCTGGCATGTGCAGAAATTTGGGCCCTCATGGTCTGCCAGTGGTTTTGTAAGACCTCAGACATTCAACGATGTCCAAATTCAGGTCTGTTCCTGCATAGGTGGCGTAACTGCACGATTAGAAAGACTGCAGTTGTTGTAGGTTTTTTTCCCAGAGGCTATGAGGGAAGTAGCATGCTGCAACCTGCTGATCCAATTTTGGAATGCAGTTGCTTACTTATAACATCTAGGCTTCCCAAGGAGGTTTGGAACTCCCAAGGTTAACTCTTCATAATGTTTAGGGATTTTCCTTAGGCCTGTGGATCTAGATATTTATAAAGCTGATTTGGAGACAATGCGCAGTTGTAAAAAATGCTATAGAAATAAATCTGACTTGCCTTGAGTTGTAATATACTAAACTGGAAGCTGCAGGTTTGTCTTATTTATCAGCTAAAGAAAAACTAAAGGAGAGTTTTGAGTTTTATAAATACTGTAATGTGAGAGATCTGAGTTCAATTCCACCAAACACAGTGTGTGTGTGTGTGTGTGTGTGTGTGTGTGCTTTAAACTCTCACCAGTCGTTCTCTTTCTCAAAGTAACACACCGAGATGAGCTTTGCTCCGCTTCCCAGAGCGAACTTGTTCTCCTGAGGCGACCACTTCACGCAGGTGGCGGCTCTGTTGATGCGGACGAGGACGAGGGTGGGTTTCCAAGCGCCATCCTTCAGCATCCACACGTACGCGTTCCTGTCCGAGGCACACGTCACGATCCGGTTCGATTCCGGGGCCCAGTCGATTCCTCAAAAGATCAACACAGGAACATCATCAGGAATCAATGACTCTGCTCACAGATGATCGATTGATCAGTGCAAATCGACACTAAATTATTATTCTGCCCAAGGAGGTTGGGTCCCTTTTTGAGGCTTGGTCCTCCCAAGGTTTCTTCCTATAACACTTAGGGAGTTTTTCCTTGCCACTGTCGCCCTAGGCTTGCTCAGTTTGGGATTGGACGTAGATATTAGGAGATAATCTAAAATTGTAAAGTTGCTTTGAGACAATGCTCCATTGTAAAAAGCGCTATATAAAGAAATCTGACTTGACACTGTTTCACAGAAAGATTGGGGATTTCCATATTTTAGTCCCAACATTTTCTAATTTGCTTTGTTGAAAAATGCATGGACGTCCCTGATAAAGATGTCGTCTTGAAGGCAGCTTATGTTGCTCTAAAATCTCAGTGTACATTTCTGCATTAATGCTGCATCACAGAAGTGGAAATGACCTTTACCAAGGGCCCTGAACCGACCCCATACCATGACAGAGCCTGGCTTTTGGACTGACAACATCCTTTTCGTTTTTGGTCCAAAAAAGATCTGGAATACTGATTCATCTGACCAGAATGACCAGCTCTGTCCCAGACACTTGGAAATTAGCATCAATTTGCTTAATCCTTAAAAAAGACAAAGATCCACAAGACTGTTCATCTTATAGACCTATAAGTCTGCTTAATGTGGATTGTAAGATATTTGCTAAAGTACTGGCTAGAAGATTGGAAAATGTTCTACCCCAAATCATCAACCCCGATCAGTGTGGATTCGTTAAGAAGAGATATGGATCTGATAATATACGTAGACTGCTAAATATAATCGATCATGTGCAAAGACACAAAAATCCCTCACTTATAATTTCACAAGATGCTGAAAAGGCATTTGATAGAGTTGAATGGCCCTTTTTATTTACTGTTCTTGGAAGGTATAATTTAGGGGATAACTTTATTAAACTTGTTAGACATTTATATACAGATCCAAGCGCAGCAATAACTGCTAATGGCATATTGTCAAAGCCCTTTAAAATTGAGAAAGGAACAAGGCAAGGATGCCCACTTTCAGCTCTACTCTTTACTCTGGTAATAGAACCCTTGGCCCACATGATTTAGGATGAATAAAGACCCTTCAGGAATTGTGGTGGGAGAAGAAGAGCATAGAATATTTCTTTTATTGCCGATGATGTTCTGAATATATATATGTCTGAGCCAACCCAGTCAATCTCTGCTTTATTGGAATGCCTCACACAATATGGGCAATGTCTCCGGATATAAAATAAATATCTCCAAATCTTCAGCAATGCCCCTGAATATTGGACACAAGTAATTCCTCTTACTCTCCCTTTCCATTAACGCAAGTGGTTTTAAATATCCCTCGGAATTTTGTCAGTCCATTATTAAAGGATCTATATAGCAAAAATTACACACCTCCTCTCATAAACGCAATTAAGACGAAAGCTAAATAATTGGTGTTCTCTTCTTCCAATTTCACTTTTGGTCGGATAGATGTATTGAGAATGAATATCCTTTCCACTGTTTCTTTACTTATTACAGTCCTTACCATGCTACCTGGATTCTTCTCATTTTGGCAAACCTCAATAAGGTATTTTCTAGGTTTTATTTGGAATTATAAAAGACCTATGGATCAAATTTGTAATGCTAATGAAACCCAGGGATAGAGGTGGTGCTGGCGTACCTCATTTTCAATTGTACTATTGGTCCCACGCAGATTTAAAAACATGGTTAACTGGGGTAGCGAGAGGAAGTTATACATAGTTACACTACTACTGCCAGTTATACAAGTTTTTCCTTTCCATAATTGAGTCATCTCTCTGGAGAATTTTGAGTATCTAACACACTCTTAGCATGGAAAGATGCTAGTCATACCTTAAGATCCCCCCCTGTATATCACTGTAGTCACCAAGCTGCCTACAACCCTGATATACCCTACCAAACTGTCAAATACAGGACTTTTCCAGATGGAGCTCTGCAGGGCATTTTTACAAATATCACAATTGTTCTCAGGTGATGTTCTGAAGTCCTTCTCACCGTATTCAGGAAGAATTTGGGTTTTTTCTAAACTTGAATTTTTTAGCTATCTGCAGATATCTGCAATTTGCCATTTTATCAAAACTTTTACAGGTGAAGGATACCTTTTAGAATAGAACTAACTGAGATCGAGGAACTCCTACACAAACATCGGAATCTAAAAGGACTTTGCCTCACATATATATAATTTATTGTCTAATGCTTGTATCTCTTCACTACCTCACTTAAAGGTTTGTGGAAAGGGACCTTGAAAATAGATATAAAACGATTGATACTTGGAAAACCATATGGCGGGACCTATATCCCTAAATTAAGCTCACTATCAACCATGAAATTAACTATAAATTTTATTAATAAAGATGTACATCACCTCCCTCCAGTTCGACTTCAAAGGATCTCCGCTAACTATTCTGGCCTTTTGCTTCAAAATGCAAAAAAGAAAAGGGGACATATATTTACACTGTTTTTGGTCATGTGACAAGATACAGTCTTTTTGGAAGGGGGTGCACTGGGAACTTGAGAAAATATTGAGGGTCCAATTAACCTTTTGTCCTGCTCTTTTTCTATTGAACTACAATACAGGCTCTGTGTTTGACTGTAAAACAAGACATTTATTTTTTATTTTAGTATCTCTTGCTAAGAAATGTATTTTACTTTTATGGTCAGCTCCTCAGGCTCCATCTGTTAGTTTCTGGTTAAACCAGGTTACAACAGTGCTTCCATTGGAGCAACTGACATATAACTTGCATCAGAAAACACACAGATTCTGGGAGATATGGCAGCTGTTGATGTCCTATCTCGATTTGTCTTGAACTGGTGGCCTCATTCATTCATCCTATTGTTTGGTAGCTTGGTTTTGTTTCCTGTTTTTTTTTCTGCTATGTCATGTATATTGGTAATTAATAACATGTATGTCCAAAGATAACTGTACTTGTGAACCTGACTTTATGTGCAAATAAAATAAAAAATAAAAAAATAAAAATAAAAAATGGACTTGTGTCCTCTGGAACAAAGATGAAAAGGACCATCTAGAATATTATCAGCTACAAGTCCAAAACATACACTGGAGATCCATCTTTACCCCTCAAAGACTCAGCCGTTCCTGGATACTTCTTTTGTTCCAAATCATTATTACCTGTATGGAATCGCATCATTATTTAGTTTTTTATCTCATTACTAGCTCTAAATTATCCCCTTCCCAACTTTTTTGAAATGTGTTGCATGTCTGAAATGCAGGTATGGATGTTTATTAACAAATGAAATGAAGTTGACCAGAAAAAACTGAAATATCTTGGGTGCATACATCTGCAATGAAATAAAAGTCAAAGTACTGGCAAGGAAAATTGCATTTTTTTTTTCATTTTCCATACCTTCCCAAGTTTTCTGATTTGGGGTTGTAGAAAAAAAAACATGGAGGTGAGGATGCTGTGACAGTGACTTCTGCCAGGTTCTCTGGAGATCCTGAGCCTGAAAAAATGACCAGCGGTTCCAAAACTTGTGTACAAGACTGTATAGATCCATGTCTCTGTTTTTCTTAGTGTTTTGTGTTTAAAATCCCCAACTTTGCAATGATGAATTTTGCATCTATGAGCAAGAATCAGTTACTGATATCAAAGGTTATGAAAGAAAGAAATAATTTGTCTCCATCCATCTACACCTGGTTTGAATACCTCTGCAGGATGAAGGAAACCCCATAGCAGCATGGTTAATAGCTACAACCGTCTATTCCTAAATCTGTCTGTCTGCTTCTTTACCCGTGATCCTCCCGCTGTGCTCCTTCAGCTCGTGGATCTTGGTCCAGTCTTTCCCTTTCTTCTGGTAGATGTGCACCACGCTGCTGTTGGGACTGATGGCAATCTCTGAAACGCAGGAAAATAAAGATGAAGAACAAGATGATGATGATCTCGGGTTACATGCACTTATGCCCTAACACACTCTGAAGCTAAAGTGCATCAGCTGCATATTGTATATAGGATATGAGAGGTGAGGAAAGTGAGATGCTGAGTGATGTGAGCAGAGTCCGGTTTCACTCAGCCAGGCTTTAATCGGTCAGGAGAGCAGCCCATGGGTTCAGACTTACGGCTTCGGTCTTTGTTCCAGGCGTGACAGGACAGAGGCTCTAATCCGAAGCTGTACAGAGACATGTTGGAACAGAGAAGCTCTGGAATGCAGGACACACACACAGTATGAGGTGTGAAAATCTGTGAGCAACAGGCGATAAACTGGGAGTAAAAACAGGAAAAGGAGTTAAGACATCATAACCACGTAAAGGTGGATCTTTTAAAATCTCCTCCATCTGATCTGGAAAGTTTTTTCCTCATGAAAACTGACTCTCTGAAGAGTTTAGCTTAAGATCAGATCTGAGCTAAAGTTATCTCTAGCCTGTCTGAATGTTCTGATAACGTTCTCTTATTAACCTGGATCTATAAAAGTCTGTATAAGAGTGGATTAAAACCAGTAACTGACCTGCTCAGTGAATCCTGAATCCTCAGCCCGAATATCTGGAGCTCTGCAGAGGGCGGTGTCGTGGACTCTGGACAGTCGACACAAATACAGCTGAGGAGTAAAGCACTGGAGTGAATCAGGGAGGAGGAGAAGGAGGAGGAGGAAGAGGGCGTGTCTCTGTACTGAATGACCTGCTGTACACCGATCTTTTTATTTTTAGTCATATCTGTATGACAGAGACAGGAAAGCTCTGGTTCATGCTTTAAATCAGACTGAATGATAAAGTGATGGCAGATCTAATGATGGTTAAAGACTGAATGCACTCAACTCTATCCACCTGTCAGTCAAGATTTAGTAGCGCCCCCTCTGGCAGAAAGCAGAGTCTCCACACAGTTCCTGGATCAGTATCAGGCTTTGTTTTCCAGCTTTATTTTCTGTTACAGAAGCTTCCAGTCCAGAAAATTTTTTAAAGCTTGTTTAAGATCCTACACAGATTCATAAAAATTAAGTCTGGTGATTCCAAATAAATAAATAAATAAATAAATAAATAACTAAACAAAAACAAAAACATACAAACTCTTACAACCACTAAAATAAGAATGAATAAAAGAAACCAAATAAGTAAGACAACAAAAACAAAGAGAAAGCCAGAGAGAGAAAGGTAAAATATGAAAACAAATAAAGAAATAATAAAGAAAATTAAAAAGACAAACAATAGGACTAAATTGAAAAAGCTAGAAAAAAAACAAGATAGAAAAGAGAAACAAGTTATATTATAAAAGGAAATATATGACCAACAAATGAAGATAAGAAAGGCATAAATAATAAAAATACAAAATTGACAATACATTTAAGAATAAAAAGAAATATAAAGAATAACAAACAGAGGAAGAAAGTCAAATCAGAAATAAAGAAAAGAACAGAGGCAATTAGAAAAACAGAAAAAAATAAAGAAAATAGAGAGGAAAATGATTTATAAAAAAGAAAAACAAGGAAATTGATAAAAGTAGAAAACATAAAGTAATACACTTAGAACTAAGAATTACTTCAGACAAGAAAATTTGAAAAAATGAAACAAAGGAGACAAATGAAAAAGAAAGAAATATTCAAAATACAAATGCTAAAACAAAAAGAGGAAACACTTACAAGTATGAAAGCATAGTAAAACAAAACAATAGATTAAAAATAAATTTGAAATAAGCAAGAAACAAAAAAAAGGAAACAAAAAAGGTAATAGAAATAAAAAAGAAAGAATTGATAAGAAGATTATTAAGAATCAAATAAATAAATGAAATAAATGAATGAATGAAGGTCAAATATACAAAATGTTCATTTTTCTTTCTTGAAGATTGATCTTTATTCTGTTTTGGATTTGTATCTTGTTTACAGTTTTAGCTTTTTCTCTGTTGAACTCGGACTTATTGATGGTTAGTATCTGTTCTTCCCTCGGTCTGCACAATATTTCAACAACAAACTCTGTTTGAACCCAAGTCCTGTTTTTTTTACTTCTTTTTTTAACCATCAATAGTAAACAGGAAAAGGTTACAGGGGTTCAGGTCAGGTTCAGAAAACAGATTACAGATGAATGAATCCTTAAATATGGGGCTAAATTGAGTCTCAGGTGAGGAACTAAATGAGCAGCTGCTCAGATGTCAGATGATGGGCTGGTGGTCCTATACTGTATAATTATAGCAGGTGGGAATGTATAGCAGCAATGTATTCATATAACCTCCACCATCATCTTCCACTCCAGCTCCAGCTAATGTTAGCTAGCTAAACTGAGCCAGGTACGAAGCTAACTAGAGATTTCTTAAAATCAAAAACCTCTCAATAAAACAAGAAAAAGATACTCTAAGAAAGAAAACTACAGATTCCAACCTGAATGATCTGATAAACATTACTTATTTATATCATGTGATCAAAGTTACAAAAGTTTGTTCTGCAACAAAAAGAAGAACAAAGTAAAATGAAAGCAAAAAACCCAAAGAAACCTAAAAATCTACACAGAGAAGTAAGAAAAAAATAGCAAACAACAATGTCACCCACAACCTTCAAAAAGCAAGAAAATAAGGAAAAGGATAAAAAAAACAGAGTGAAAAAAAGATTTAAAAAAAAAAAAATCAAAAACCAAAAGTGAACAAAAACAATCTAAGAAATAAAGACAAGAAAAATTAAGAAAACTTTGAATCATTTCAGGCAAAAAAATGAGAATGAAGAAAGATAAAAAATTTAAACTGAAAAAAGAAAACAAAAAGAAATAAAGCACATAAACAAGAAATAGAATATGAAACAAAACAAATGAGAAAAACAAAAACAGCAGATAAAAACAAACAATGAAAAAAGGGACAAAAGAAACAAAACAAGTCAAACATAGAACAAAAAATTTAAGAGTAGAGTGAATAGATGCAGAAACCAAAACAAACAAAAAGAAAGTAACTACATCAACATTTTAAAAATACTTTAGATTTTAAAAATATATATGAATTAAGGAAACAAAAAAAAAAATCAATAAACAATCAAAGAAAAAAAGGAAAAATAAAAAATGCAAAACAAAACAATAAAGAAGAAAATAAGAAAGGGAAAAAAGTCAACAAAAACACTATGAATTATAAAAGAAAGTAAGAAAGTAATCAAAAGAAAGAAAGGAGAAATTAGAGAAGAACTTGTTATTAGTATTTTATTTTGGATCACATAACCTCACAGTCTTCTTCAGTTTCTCCACTACTTGCTCTGCGTAAAATTGGTCTAGCAGAGAAGGTCTCTCTACATTGAGGACAACTATAAATCTCTCGCTGATCCTCCTGATCCCAGCAGCCATTAATACACACCTTACAGAAACTGTGACCACAGGGAGTAGTTACAGGATCCTTCAGGAGATCCAGACAGACTAGACAGCTGAACTGATCCACTGAAATCTACTGACATACCAGCCTCTGCCATTTTGTTTCTCTCACACAGGAAGACGCTGAGTTTCGTTTTCTCTGAAATGAGCTTGCTGGTTGTGTGAGTGTGTGTGTGTGTGTGTGTGTGTGTGTGTGTGTGTGTGTGTGTGTGTGTGTGTTTTGTAACAGTGAGAGTGGGTTTGGCTTTATAGAGAGAACCAGTGCAGGACTTAAAAGTAAAGGTGCAGGTCCAGAACAAGATCTTCATGTCCAGTCTCCCAATTTTGTAACTACAAGCTTTAAATTCACAATCCATTTGCTGCTCCCACAGACAGAAACATTTACAAGGAAGAAACAAAAACAGAGAATGTGTGTGCCAAATTTGATCTTATGAGAATAAAATTTAACTGAATGTAAAACTATGTTTAGTTTTTACTACTGAAAGCTGAATTCTTCCATCTTTAAGTTAAATGTAATTAGTATTGTTACTACCTAGAGCAGCTCCGGTGGCTTGGTGCTAAGATCCAGCTGCTGCAAACGGCAGTTCCTGATGGTTTGTGTTCGAATTCCAGGCTGGGCTTGTACCATGTCAGTCAGTTGGTGTGTATATGAAACCATGTGATGGACTGGTGCCCTGTCTAGGGTGTACCTCTGCCTGCACCCCGTGAATAGATCCACCCCCCTTAACCCTGACCAGGATAAGCAGTGGTAAAATGGATTTTGCTTACCCTTACACCATAACCCATGTACCCCAGTGTCTTCAAACATTTCTTGTAAATTAAAATAATTATTGAGGCAAAGAAATTTATTATGAGCTAATTAATAACACACAATGAACACATGCAAATAGCTTTAACATAACAGAGTAAACAAACAAGTGGAAATGAGAAATAAAATATGACTCAAAGAGATATGATCGAAACTTAATGCAGAGTAAAATACACGTGTATGAAAATAATAATTGATTAGATTACTGTTAGGGTTCGGCATAACAAAACCTCTAAAGAGAGAATGTGGACCCAGGTGCAATTTGTAAGGAAAGGGGGAAAAAGAAAGGAGAACGCACTATGTAGGGGAGCAGGAATAGAACCCTGATCAATCGCATCAGGGACCTGCTAGCGTTGCGCCACCTGAAAGCTAATGCAGGTGTACACTAATAGGTGTGGAAAAGAAAACGGCAAACTAAGGAGCTGCACACAGAGGCCTACAGACAAAGGGAGTAGCGGAACCGATATGCAAATATGCATAAGCTAATGCTCACCCCAAAAACATATTTATATATAAACCTAAAAGTGCCCTAACACACTCACGATCCTAACACACTCACGTTCCAAGTACGAGAAAGGAACGAAAACTCTGCAGTGAAAAACTAATATATGAGTGTTAAGCTAAGAAAACACGAAATGCAACGCATAATACCATGCCATATGAGGACGCACATCAATATAAGTTTAGCTGGACTACTGTGTGAAAGTGCATAATGGAAAAGGAGAAACAAAGAACAGCAACAAAACACCAATAAGTCCAAGTCAAGTCAGATCTAGTTATATAGCGTTTTTTACATGGAGAATTGTCCTCAAAGCAACTTACAATTAGATTATCTCCTAATAACTATGTCCCATCCAAATTGATCAGTGGCAAGGAAAAACTCCCTGAGGGTATAGGAAGAAAGCTTGGGAGGCCAAGACTCAAAAGGGACCCAACCTCCCTTGGGCGGCGTAGATGAAAAATCTAAGAGCGAACTACGTCATGGAGTCAAAGTTCTAATAAAAGTGAATATGCCACATCGGCATTAAGTGGCCCCTGGTATGATGAGCTGGAGGCTGAATGACGGAAGCCAGCTTCCAGAAGCCTGGCAAGCGGTGAACATCATGTGTGGGGCTGGCACTGAACCCTGTACCACAGCTCGGAGAGAAAACAGAAAATTTATAGTTATTGATTAGGAGCACAGTGTCTATTAACAAAAATCACTGATGCCATGTGTAGCATGAGACCCCGGCAGCATTAGCTATAGCAGTATAGCTATAAAGAGGAGAACTGGTAGGAAACACAGCCAAGAGGGATCACATGAGACATTGGCAACCCCACGGGAGGCAGAAGACAGCAACCCAACGTCTCTGATCACCATAAGACTCTTTGACTATGAACCCCCAGCTCTGCCCTTATTCTAAGGCAAGGATGCATGAGTCAAGATCACGAGGACCAAAGCCCAGATCAGCCAGACCGAACACTCGATACTCCCGGCTAACAGACAAGTCAGGCAGGCCAGACATGACTCCAGACTCCGGCCCCAGTGACCCAAGCCATGCATCCTGGTCCATGCATCCTGGTCACCTATTATCTAGTCAAAAGCCTGTGCAAATAGGTATGTCCTTAGCCTAGACTTAAAATTTTGGAGAGTGTCTGAGTCTCGAACTAAAGTGGGAAGTTTATTCCATATTTGGGGGGGGCATGTATGAGAAAGCCTTTCCCCCTGCTGTGACTTTTTAATTCTAGGAACTAAAAGAAGTCCTGCACCCTGCGAACGAAGTAGATGAGCTGGATTGTAAAACTCTAAGAGTTCACTCAGATAATGTGGGGCCAGGCCATGTAGAGCTTTATAAGTTATAAGAAGTATTTTGTAATCAATGCGGAATTTGACTGGTAACCAGTGTAGTGGTGATAGAACAGGGGTGATATGATCAAATTTTCAAGTTCGAGTTAGCACTCGGGCAGCTGCATTCTGAACTAACTGAAGTTTATTTATAGATATACTAGAGCATCCATTAAATAAGGCATTACAGTAATCCAACCTTGAGGTTATAAATGCATGAACAAGTTTCTCTGCATCATTAAAAGAGAGGATATTTCTAAGTTTAGCGATATAATGTAATTGAAAGAAAGCAATTCAATTGATGCTGCTAATGTGCGCATCAAAGGAGAGATCTGAATCAAATGTGACCCCTAAGTTTTTTTACAGACGGACTGGGCAATTCTGGACAGCCATCTAGGTTTAGGATAGATGTAGCCAACCTGTCCTCACAGCCTTGGGGCCGCACTACTAGAACCATCAGTTTTATCGAGTGAAGTACGAGAAAACTTAAATAACATCCATCTTTTATTTCCTTACACCAGGGGTCTCCAACCCCCCACCCTTTTTTCCTCTGGGAGCTACTTTTACAAAATAAAAATGGCCGAGGAGCTCTATGTTTGTAACATTTATTTCTCATTGCTTATTTCAACAAACTCATTAAAAAACAAAAAACCTTTCTTTTCCTGACATTTGCAGTGTGGTTGCCTGTCCACTCTCACATTAGTATTAAACATTTTACCACAATATTCACAGAAATATATGTTTATTATGTCTCCTTACATTTAAAAACTAACCCAATACAAACCTTTTTTACAATAATCAATATATCAGCATATTATAAATGGTGAATCCAATACAGACCACTTAAAGCACAAAAATGCTTCACAATAAAAAATTGTGAGCTTGTGTGTGGTGTGTGTGTATGGGTTTTTAAAGTGTTCAAGTTTAGTCTTTCCCTTAGCTAGTGAGATGACTGACACTGCAAGGAGTCACACCGGAGCTGTATGCTGGAGTGGTATCCACTTAAGTTCACTCTTTGGAGTCATTTTAAATGTTCATCTGTAGTCCTTGTTTCTAAGTTTTTGATTTCAAGATATTCATGTCAGAAAAAGCTGTCTCACAGAGTATGTAGACCCAACAAAGAGACATTTTCAGAGCTGCTTGGTGAAGATTTTCATAGTTATCTGGCTCCTACCAGCTCCATAACTTGCTGTAATGCTGCTGAGATTCAGCTGCACATTATTTTGAGGTTTATAACCCTCCATTTCCAATTTCAACAAGGATCAACACAGAAAAGTTCAGCCATCTGTCCTGAATCTCACTTTCTCCACATGCATGAAAGGGTTGGCCATAAATGTCACACAGGGCTAAATTGATCAAAGTCACTGCAATCTGTCAGCAAAACTCCTGTCCAAGCCTTGATTGAGCTCACAATACTTGGACACCTTAAAACACCGGGTGCACTCCTGTGTGACTGTCCAGCATCTTTCAGACAGAAGGAAAGTGGTTGAAATCTTTTTATTTTTCAACTTGCTGACTGTACAGTGACATTTTTGCACTGAACGCCTTGACAGCATGATCATGTCACATATAATTTTTACCTTTGCCTTGTAACTGCAGGTTCAGGTGGTTAATTTCTCATTTAGAAAACATCGGCAGGACAGCAAGATCAAGTACCACTCAGCATCAGTAAGAGAGAGTGTGTCCTCCTCCCTAGTTTTCCATGAACCCTTGAATTTCCCTCAGCAAGGAAAGAAAACGCTGCAATATCTTACCCCGACTAGCCATCTGACCCTCCGTGTGGAAAGGATGAGATCCCATAACTCTGCAGAGCATTCCCCAGGAACAGTTGAAACTCCGGTGTTGCTTTGCCTTTGCTCGAATTGAATTGATGATCCTGATAACAGGCATCAGGATAATGGTCACATCCCATAACTTTGCACATATATCCTGTTGGTGAATGAATGCACTGATAGTGCCAAAAGTTTGGAAAGTTCCTGGATCTGCTTTTGCAGTGCGCAATAAATCCGGAGTGACGACCTATCATTGCAGGTGCGCCGTCAGTTGTGGATAGACACCAGCTTTTTCATAGGGATCTTTCTTTCCACAAAGTATCCTTTTACTGCACTGTAAATATCACCTCCCCCTGGTTTGTAGTTTTTAATGGGAGTAAGTCCCAAAAAACTCACTCCTCGTGTGATGGAAAAGTCATCAAATACCATCCGAATGAAACCAGCTAGCTGTGCTTGTTCACTGCGAACCACAGATTCATCACACTGAATCGAGAAACATTTACAGACTGTTTCTGTCCGATTCCAGCTGTTTTATAGCGTCCGCCAGACGCGCAGACACCTCCTTGTTATGGTACTGGCACCAAGCTGTACATCGGCGAATAGCAGACAACATTTTAGGCAGACAAAATCTTAGAAAAAAGCCATCTATCAGCAGCTCTGAAGTTACCTCCAAAGGATGAAATTTAGTAACATTTCAGTCTGGCTTCAGGCCCCATCATAGTATGAAACAGCATTAATTAGAGTACTAATGACTTGCTAAAGTCCTCAGATAAGGGATGTTGTTTCTTTTCTTGTCTGTAGATTTAATGCGCATTTGACCTATAGATCATGATGTTTTACTAAACATACTAAAAATACTATAGGCCATTAGGGATAGCACGTTCCTGGTTTTAAATCCTACTTAACTGACCGGTACCAGTTTGTTCATATAAATAATCTCAGGTCTAAACCAGCCCGCTAGATTGCTCAGGCAAGGTATTTCTATGGCCGTCCAAGCCCGGATAATGTGAGTGCGTCAGGAAGGGCATCCGTTGTAAAAACATTTGCCAAATCTAGTATGCGAGTTCATAATAAATTTCACCATACCGGATCGTTCGCGGCCTGGTTTAACAACGCCGCCACTGGTAACTGGTATCAAATCAGGTACCAGCAGAAATTGGGACTACTGTTTGCCGAGACGAAGAGGAGTGAAGCGTGTGAGGAGACAGAAGAGACATCAGAGGGGGCCAGAATATACACTGGGGTAGCAAACCCATAAATGTAAGGGACGATGAAGGGAAAGGTAAAGAGAGCTGGCTGATATGATCATAGGAGAAATTTGATTTTTGTTGTATGTGTTCAGTAGACAAAGGGGAAGGGTAGCAAGGCCGATGCATTGATGCAGGGTTTAAACTGGTCTACATGGTGGTGGATAGAAGAGAAATTAGAGGAGAAAGAGAATTTCTGGGGGGTACTTGAAGTGGTTGAGAGCATTCCCAGGGAGGAGAGCGTTATTGTGCAGAATTTCATGGTCATGTTGGTGACGGGGTAATAAAGGAGATGAAGGAAGTGATGGGCAGGTTGGTGTTAAGGACTAGGAACCTAGAGGACAGATGTGGTGGATTTTGCAAAGAGGATGAAATGGCTGTGGTTAACACATGTTTCCAAAAGGAGGAGCATAGGGTGATTTATAAGAGTGGAGGGAGGAGCACACAGGTAGACTACATCCTATGTAGAAGAGGTTGCTTAAAAGAGATTGGTGATTGTAAGGTAGTGGCAGGGGACAGTGTAGCTAGGCAGCATCGGATGGTGGTGTGCAGGATGGCTCTGATGGTTAGGAAGAGGAAGAGGACAAAGGCAGAGCAGAGGACCAAATGGTGGAAGTTGAGAAAGGAAGAAGGAGTTCAGAGAGGAGCTGAGAAAGGCTTTGGGTGATAGGAAAGAGCTCCCAGATGACTGGGTAGTAGCAGCAACAGTAATTAGACAGACAGGTAGAAAGGTACTAGGTGTGTCTTCTGGACAGGCAAAGGATGAAAAGGAAACCTGGTGGTGGAATGAGGAAATGCAGGAGGTTATTCAGAGAAAGAGGTCAGCAAAGAAGGAATGGGACAGGGACAGAACTAAAGAGAGTAGGCAGGAATACAATGAGATGCGGCAAAGGGTAAAGAGGGTGGTAGCAAAGGCCAAGCAGAAGGCCTACGATGAGTTATATGAAACGTTAAACAGTAGGGAAGGAGAGAAGGAGTTGTTTCTGCTGGTGAGACAGAGAGATAGAGCTGGACAGGATGTGCAGCATGTCAGAGTGATCAAGGATAGAAATGGAAATGTACTGACAGGTGAGGAGAGGGTGAGGGAAAGATGGAAGGAGTATTTTGAGGAGTTGATGAATGTAGAAAATGACAGGGAAAGAAGGCATGGATGGTGTAGAAATTGTGGAACAGGATGTAGCAAAGATTAGCGAGGAAGAAGTGAGGAAAGCTTTGAAAAGGATGAAGAACAGAAAGGCAGTGGGACTTGATGACATACCGGTTGAGGTATGGAAAATCTAGGAGAGCTGGGAGTGGTGTTTTTGACTAGATTATTTAATGGAATTCTGGTGAATGAGAGTATGCCAGAGGAATGGAGGAAAAGTTTACTTGTACCAATTTTTAAGCAGAAGGGTGATGTACAGAGTTGTGGCTCTTACAGGGGCATAAAGTTGATGAGCCACACAATGAAGATTTGGGAGAGAGTTGTCGAAGCTAGGCTCAAACAGGAGTTGACAGTGTGTGAACAACAGTATGGTTTCATGCCAAGGAAGAGCACTATGGATGCAATTTTTGCTTTGAGACTGCTGATGGAGAAGTATATAGATGGTCAGAAAGAGCTACATTGCATCTTTGTGGATTTGGAGAAAGCTTCTGACAGGGTGCCAAGGGAGGAACTGTGGTGGTGTATGAGGAAGTCTCGAGTGGCTGAAAAGTACGTTAGATTAGTGCAGGACATGTATGACAACAGCGTGACAGCGGTGAGATGTGCTGTAGGAGTGACAAATAGCTTCAAGGTAAAGGTGGGACTGCATCAAGGATCGGCCCTGAGTCCCTTCTTATTTGCTCTGGTGATGGACAGACTAACAGATGAGGTCAGACAGGAATCTGTAGTGAGAACAGGGAACAGGTAGAAGAGAACTTGGAGAGGTGGAGGTATCATCTGGAAAGGAGAGGAATGAAAGTCAACTGTAGTAAGACAGAATACATGTGTGTAAATGAAAGGGAGGCAGGTGGAATAGTCAGGCTACAGGGATCAGTGGTCACAAAGGTACAGGAGTTCAGGTACTTGGGATCAACTGTCTAAGGAAATGGGGAGTGTGGAAAGGAGGTAAAGAAGAGAGTACAGGCAGGATGGAGTGGGTGGAGAAGAGTGTC
This sequence comes from Ancistrus triradiatus, assembly GCA_025084515.1. NCBI lineage: Eukaryota > Metazoa > Chordata > Actinopteri > Siluriformes > Loricariidae > Ancistrus > Ancistrus triradiatus. Next base: position 86,205 of record JAJAGP010000449.1, on the reverse strand, counting down.
AGGAGTGCTGTGTGACAAAAGGGTCGCAGCAAAAGTGAAAGGAAAGATTTATAAGAGAGTAGTGAGACCAGCCTTGTATGGGTTAGAGACAGTGGCACTGACAAAGAGACAGGAAGCAGAACTGGAGGTGGCAGAACTTAAGAATTTGAGGTTCGCTTTTAGGAGTGTCTAGGTGACAGGAATTAGAATGATATCATCAGAGGGCAGCACAGGTTGGAAAATTGGGAGACAAAATTCGAGACTGGAAGACTGAGATGGTTTGGCACATGTTTCAGAGGAGGATAGTGGTATATTGGTAGGAGGATGTTTGGGAGATGGAGCTGCCAGCAAGAGCGAGAGGGAAGACCCAAAGAGGAGTTTATTGGTTGTGGTTAAATGAGAATGCAGGGAGTTGGGTGGAGAAGTAGAGGATGTGGAGGACCAGGGTGAGGTGGAAACTTTTTAACTCGCTGTTGTGACCCCTGAATAAGGGAGAAACCGAAAGAAGAAGAAGAAGAAGAAAGCTGGATGATATTTACATTCTTTAAAAATAAATTCTTATGTAAGATGTATTTAAGATAATAATTACATATAAATTGATTGGAGTGTCTTAATAATGTATAATACTGTTACATAGAGAAATTGTATCAGATTCTGTCATTTTGAAGCGTTCAATATTCAGTATGCAATAAAACAAGGATCTGTCTCCATCTATTGGTGAAATGCTGGAATGGCATGTCTAATATAACAATAACTGCAGTACGAGTTTATTATTCGAGCTGAGCTGATCGGTTTATCTATCTGCTAATTTTTGGATGAGCATTTTCTATGTACACTTGAGTAAGTAAGTTGTGTACTGCTGCCCCTCTGGACTCTTAATATTGAGGGAACATAGGATTCAAGTGAAAATGGGTTTGGAATTTAGAGAGCTACGTATATAGGACTTTTTAAATTAATTTTTTGCAGTTTGAAATCTGAACAGATATAAGCTAGAGGTTATATGGGAGGGAAATCCAGGAACAAATCAAATCCTAATTACAAAGGAATGGCAATGCCATGTCTGTGCTGTCCAAATGAGAATATAATAAGATAAAGGAAACCTTTCCATACAAGTACCGGTTACTTGTGAAAGATAAAATGTAAATGTCATGATCTTCTGAAATTATGTCCAATCCATCCAGCATATAAACCAGACTGAAGAGACTGCAGACTGAAGAGATTAAATTGATTGTGGATTTGTGGTACAGGACATACAAGTTGATCCAGAGTTCTTCAAATCAGCAGCAAATAGGAACAGACAGATGCTATTTTACTGCTAGATTTCACTGATAGAGAAACTCAAGGTCACACAACGTCTTCCACACCAGCTCCAGCTAATTTTAGCTAGCTAAACTGAGTCAAGTAACATTGTTAGGAGGCTAGCTGGAGATTTCTGTCTTAAAACCCAAAACATCTCAATAAAACAATAAAAAGTTACAATGATAAATAACACCACAGATTCCAAATTGAACAATCCGATAAATATTATTTATTTATATAATTTGAACAGAGTTAAGTCACAAGTGTTTGTTCTGCAACAAAAAGAAGTAAAGAGAGAAAACAAAAAATGAAAGAGAAACAAAACAAAATAATAGAAACACGGGAAAAAAACAAAATGAACAACCAAAACATCTAGACGAGACAACATCTAGACCAGAAGAAATATAAAACAAACAAATAATCTACATACAAAATCTCTGCTCACTCATTTCCGAACATCCACACTGCAGCACCCAGCTCTGCTATATGTGAGATAATATTTCTGCATATGTGAAAGTGTTCTGTAGCAGCTGTATTAGAGGCAAAAACACACACTAGTTTCTGTTTGAGCAGGGTACGTTCCGTCAGTTTGTTTTTTCTATTTTCTCCAGTCAAACAAAACAATGAACAGTGTCTGTTTTTATAATGTAGTTTATTGTGTCATGAACTGAATGAGAAATGAACACATAATCGTGTTTGTCATAACAAAAATTATGACCAGTGTAAAAGTTAATAAACAAATAATGAAACAAGTGACACTTCTGTAGTACCCTAACTTTCGTTTGATAACTGAAGGCGTTAACCTATGTGAATGTTCATGCCTAAAATGACCATATTTGTGCTGAACTCAGTTTGGGTGGAATACGTAGTGCAACTTGTTTCAGGGCCTGTGAGAGACAGACTCTGCTGTAGGACTATACTGAGGGAACGATGAGTGCGTCTCCTGAACCATATGAAGGGATTATAAAACACGCGATGGGTTACGGAGCTACATACAGAAATCTCTGAAACTTTTCAGCTGGAGTACAAAGTGGCTCAACAAAGAGAATTAAACTTCAACAAACTTGTTGGACAAATACTTTGGCACTTTTACAAACCAATCTATTAATTCATCTGAAAAAGTCGGCTAATAGTCTATTATCAACACTCATTCCATCCTCTCGCAGACTCATTCGGGTGTTACCCTGAAATACTGTAGCCTACCACGAAGGATGGCTCTGCCATTTAGGATGAGTTCAATAGTTCCACACTAATTTGCATGTGTCCACAGATCATCATTGATATTAACAAACCAAAAACATCACTCCACTTCACCTCCCAGTAACTGCATCCACTCACACTCTCCTTACAAAACACCTGGAAATGGTTAAATGTCTCTGGTTGATCAGAATATGGCTGAGCTCTATCACTGTATCTCACCACTTTGTTCTTCTCAAACAGAATGAATTTTACATTCTTTAAATTTTATTATGCTGTGTTCGGAGTCAGCTGACAGAATCTAAAAAAAATAAAAATGAGAGCATGTTGGACATTAATCACAGGATTGATGTTACACACTGAGACAGAGTGACACTGGGTTTTGTTTTCTCTGAAATGAGATTCCTGGTTTTGTGTGTGTGTGTGTGTGTTATCGTGATAAAAACAAGCTATCAGAGACTGATAAAACTGATAAAAATAATAACATTAGGAATATAAAACAGGCATTTATTCCTCAGTGTGATAGCATGTAAGAGAGAGTCCACAGTCTTTAAACACTTGCGATATTCAAAAGAATGGAACTTCAACTTGAATGTACCTTCTGCACATTGGAAAGCTACGATCCTATCTATCTGCCCAGCATTTTCACCAAAACCAATAAACAAAATAGCATATGCATCAGAATTGTTTATCTGATGTAGTGGTCTGCAGTAGAGGGTTTTACAGGGGACAGTGCTCTCTCTTTTCCTTCAGCCTGTACATACTGGACTTCAGATATAACACAGACAGCTGCTACCTCCAGAGGTTTTCGGATGATACAGACGTCAGTGGATGTGTATCTGATGAAAATGAACAGGAGTCATCATGGACTTTGTTGCATGGTGTGTACTAAATGTGCTCCACTTAAATGGCAATGACACTAAAGAGCTGGTGATTCACTACCAAAGAAAGTCACCTCAGACCATACCTGTGAACATCCAGGGTTTACAGAAAACAGAAAATAAAGAAACTAAAAACTAGGCTATGAAGAAAGAGGAAATACAGAAGAAACGCAAAAAATAAAGAGGAAAACAAAAATCACACAACAAAAAAGATAATATAAAGTAAAATGATTAATTTCAGTCAAGAAAATTGCAAGGTATGTAGGGATAATGCGAAGACAGAACAAATGAGCAAAACTGAAAAAGCAATACATTTAAAAAAAAATCTAAGAAATTAAGGAAGAAAATAAAAAGGGAAATAAGCAATGACAAAATTCTCAAAAACCTTAATCCAACAAAATTAGAAACAATGAAAGAAAGAACTGAGGAAGGACAAAAACAGAAAGAAAAGAAAAGTAGAAAACAAGCTGAGAAAAGCAATGACAAAAGGAAATTAATTAGGAAAAAGAGAGATACAGCAAATGCAAGAAAGTGACAAAATAAGAAAGAAAATAAAATGTTAAACTTCAAACAAAAGAAAAAGAAAGACACAGAAAATATAGAAAAAAATATAGAAATGGAACAAAGCACAGACAAAGTAAGAAATAAAAAACAGAAAACAAAGAAAAAATACTTTCAGCCAATATCTGAAAGACGTCAGACAAAACAAGGAAAAACAAAAAGAAGACAACAAAAATTAAAAAAAGAGAAAACATAGAAATAAGTAACAAAAAGTACAGAATTATACACATACTGGCCACTTTATAAAGTACACCTGTTCATCTGCTCTTTAACGTAAATATCTAACCAGCCAATCACACAGCAGAAACTCGGTGCATTTAAGCATGTAGACATAATCAAGATGAGCTACAGAATCAACTCGAGCATCAGAATGGGTTGTTGGTGCTAGCCAGGCTGGTCTGAGTATTTCAGAAAGTGATCTACTGAGATTTACATCCCCAGTGCCATCTCTAGGGGTTACAGAGAATGGTCTGAAAAAGAGAAAATATCCAGCGAGGGCAGTTCTGTGGGTGAAAACATTGGCCTGGTTTCATGAGTCTTGATTTGTGCTGTGACATTCGGATGGTAGGGCCAGAATTTAGCATAAATAATATTAACATCAACAGTTTAGGCTGCTGCTGGTGTAATGGTGGTGGTGGTGCATTGTTTAAACCCCACAGCCTACCTCAGTATTGTTGCTGACCATGTGTATCCCTTTATTCCCACCTTCTTCTGATGGCTACTTCCAGCAGGATAACACTCCAAGTCCTAGAGCTCAAATCATCTCAAACTGGTTTCTTGAAAATGACAATGACTTCGCTGTACTCAAACGGCCTCCACAGTCACCAGATCATAGAGCACCTTTGGGATCAAGATTGTGCAGTTGACAAATAATTCTGCAGCGACCGTGTGATGCTCTCATGTCAATATGAACCAAAATCATTTCCAACACCTTGTGGAATATATGCCTTGAATAATTAAAAAGGAGTCCAACCCAATACGAGCAAGGTGTACCTAATAATGCAGCAGATAGTGTATATTTCTTTTAACATTTAAATTAAAAAATATATATTTTATTTTGGATCAGAAAAACCTCACAGATCCATAACAATAAACCCCAATCCCAGCATAGAGGGGCTGAGTGAATGTAGTTTGGACTCTGTGGAGGAGCCTCATTGTATCATGGTAGACGCTGTAGAAGGACAGAGTTCCTGCACTGTGATCCACATACACTCCTATTCTGGAGGATGATGGGCCTTCAAGAACAGTCTTAATGTTGTTGTGATAGAAAGAGAGAGAAGAAGAAGAGGAAGAAAAAGAATAACACAGCAGACTCCAGGACTTATTGTTGAAACCAAACCCACACTCATCACCTCCTCCTTTCCTGCTGATCTCTTTATATGAGACTGATATAAACACACCATCCTCACCACTCCACTCCACCTCCCAGTAACAGCGTCCACTCAAAATGTCCTTACACAGCACCTGCCAGTAGTGGTCAAATCTCTCTGGATGATCAGAATATGGCTGAGCTCTATTACTGTATTTAACCACTTTGTTCTCCTCAGACAGAATGAGGTTAGGATGTGCTGTGTTGGGATCCAGAGTCAGCTGACAGAAATCTAACAAAAGAAAAATGAGAGCATGTTGGGTATTAATCACAGGATTGATGATGAGAGGAATATAGCTGTCTGTATCCCTCCTAATTCTGCTCTACAGTGGGGCAAAAAAGTATTTAGTCAGCCACTGATTGTGCAAGTTCTCCTACTTAGAAAGATATGAGGTTTGTAATTTTCATCATAGGTACACTTCAAATGTGAGAGACAAAATGAGAAACAAAATCCAGGAAATCACATTGCAGGATTTTTAAATATTTTAATTGTAAATTATGGTGGAAAATTAATATTTGGTCAACAACAAAAGTTAAACTCAAAGCATGATGTTTCCACCCCCATACTTCACAGTAGGTATGGTGTTCTTGGGATGCAACTCAGCATTCTTCTTCCTCCAAACACGACAAGTTGTTTTTTTCCAAAAAGTTTCATCTGACCACATGATATTCTCCCAATCCTCTTCTGGATCATCCACATGCTCTCTGGCAAACTTCATACAGGCCTGGACATTTACTGGCTTAAGCACGGGGGCATGCCTGGCACTGCAGGATCTGAGTCCCTCTCGGTGTAGTGTGTTACTGATGTTAGCCTTTGTTACTTTGGTCCCAGCTCTCTGCAGGTCATTCATCAGGTCCCTCCATGTAGTTCTGGGATTTTTGCTCACCGTTCTCATGATCATTTTGACCCACAGGATGA
>JAJAGP010000449.1:0-77500 GCA_025084515.1 Ancistrus triradiatus | reverse complement strand
TGCTCTTAAGATCATCAATCTCCTGCTCCAACTGCAGCAAAAGTTGTTCAGCTTGATTCAGTTCAGCCTTTGCCTGATCTCGAATCAGTTTCGTTACCTCTGAGCACTTTTTCTCCATGAAGCTGATCAAGTCAGTAAAGAACCTCTCTTTGTCCTCCACTGCTGCCTGTGCACAACTCTGTTAGGAAATGGAGGATGGAGGAACATTAAACATTACTTCTCAGTCCAAAGTCCATAAAAACAGCAGTGAAAGTAAAGAGCATTTTGACAACTCAAATACTATAATGAACTGGCAAGAATTATAAATCTAATTAGTAGTTTCATGTATACATTTTTATTGTAATGGGTTTTACTAAGTAATATAAAATGTATGGACGGGCGCCGACTTCACTGACTTTTGGACGAGCGCCGACTTGATTTACACGCTCTGGACATTCTCCGAGGCGGGCATGCTCAGGACGTTCTCCAAGGCGCGCGCACTAAGGACGATTCTGGAGGTGCTGGAGATGGGCTGACCCACGATCCAGTAATGGCCAGTCACTAGGCCACTGGGGGACAGCTTTCAGCATGGCCAATATATCTGAGATGAGCCTTGCCACCTCAGACCCCACAGCAATCTGCCCCGTGAACTCCATCACCCTTCTGGCAGTACTCAGGGGTTCAACGACCCCCTGGAGTGCACGTTGAGCCTCAGTCATAGCCATGAAATCTGGGGTCAGGAACAAAAGCGGAGGTGCAGGTATTCCGCTGGGGCGGGTGATTGCCAAATTTGGCAAGATCTGCGAGATGGCAGAACAGCCGGCTAGAGGGGGATCTAGAACATGGCTCGCAAGCCGTGGCCGAGCCTATCGGCTAGCAAGTGGAGATGCTGATCTGGTGTTAGCAAGCGTGGGCTCTGGCGCCGTGCTAGCGAGTGCAGGTTCCAGCATCAAGGTAGCAGGCGTGGGCTCTGGTGCTGAGCTTGCAAACCTAGACCCCGGAAAAGCATTAGCGTAGGTGGGTCCTGAATTAGCGGCCGTGGTGCTCCGCTTCCGGTGGCACTTCCTGGCTGCATGGGAGAGTCCACTATCCGGTTTTGGAGGGTACAAGCAGGACAGGTAACCTCAGAGACAGAGTCCGGCTTAACTGTGTTAAGGGAGGCTGGTACTCCCACTTTAGGTAGTCCTCTGGATACTCATCATCAGACTACTCTGACCACATGTTACGGAGGACTGGGGACACACTCGCTACGTCCTTTTTACGGTCTGGCTTTCTGTCACGCTTGGGGCATTAGAGGACAAAGGAGGTGGACGTACATGCAAGTGCTGATTGTTTATTTACAGTGAACATCTTAAATACTACAAACAAACCATGCAGACATAAACTAAGAATGATCATTAACACAACAAACATCTAACACATGAGACAAGCTAACAAGGCTAATGCTAATACAAACAACGCTGACACATAATAAGAAAACTAAACACCAAACACAGCTTAAACCTAAGACAAATAACTAATACAAAGGACACAAAGGAACAGAGACTAAGGCTATGTCCACACGTACATGGGTATTTTCTAAAACGGGGGTTTTCAAATTCGTTTATAAAAAACATCCCGTCCACACAAGCACTGTTTAAACAAAAGCTTCGTCCACATGAAAACGCAAAAACGCACAAAGCCGCTGTCAAGAGCAATGCCAAACCAGCAGTCCTATATGCCGGCGAAGCAGCTCACTCAACGACAACAGCAACGTCCTATGCATACAAACATTTTCTCGCCATTCTTCTTCAACAACCATTTGTTTTGAAAGCTGTCCCACCAACAAGAGGTCCGACCGGGTCTCGTCCAAAACCGGCGATGCTGTGGGCGGGAACTGCTTCGTGGGTGTGGAAGTATATATATATATATATATATATTTAATTAGATTAGATTAGAACGGTCAAAACGCATTGAAAAAGCTACGTTTTAAAAAATACCCATGTTCATGTGGACACGGCCTAAGTCTTAATGTTTTTGTCATTCTCCTTATTAAAAAAAGCACTACAGAAATACATTTAATGAATTTAATCTAAAAAACATTTGCATAAATGTGTAAGGGTATCAGTGTCACTTCTTACCTTAATATTATTGACAGCCTGTTTGAGCTCCTGCACCTTCTTCTCCTTCTCCTGGATTCTCTCCTGTGATTTCCTCTGTTCCTCCTTAAGCTCACTCTGTGCTCATAGACAAAACTGGTTTTACATTAGTTCATACATGAGTTCAGTTCTGTACTACAGTTCCCTCCTGTACTACATAGCTATCACACGGTCATGTTGTGTTGCATAATAATGTAAGACGGATGTTGGTTGTTAAAATGTTTACCAACTGGTCTGACCTGTTCACAAATGTTTACATAACCATTCCTTACAGACAAAAAACAACAGCTCACAATATCAAATAATTGACTAAAGAAATGAGCTTAGAAATGAAATGTGGATGAATTCATTAAGAATATATTAGACTTCCAGTTCTCACCTGTTTCTCAAATCTTTCTGTTTTAACTGCAACTGTATCATGTCCTTTGTGCTGATCCATCATACACAAATAACAGATGAAGCTTTGGTCGGTACGACAGTAGATTTCAATCACTTTATCATGCTGAGAGCAGATCTTCTCTTGTAGCTTTGCACAGGCGTCCACTAACGTATGCTTTTTCAAACCAGGAACTTCATAATGAGGTTTCAGATGAGTTTCACAGAAGGAGGCCAGACACATCAGACAGGACTTGATGGCTTTGAATTTTCTTCCTGTGCAAAAATTACACTCCACATCTCCAGGTCCAGTGTAACAGTGAGCAGGAGAAGTAGCTTGGAGTTCAGTCTTCTTCAGTTTCTCCACCACTTCAGCCAGCATGGTGTTTCTGCATAGATCAGGTCTTGGGTTGAAATTCCTCCTACACTGAGGACATCTATAAATCCTTTGTTGGTCCTCCTGATCCCAGTAGCCATTAATACACACCTTACAGAAACTATGACCACAGGGAGTAGTTACCGGATCATTCAGGAGATCCAGACAGACTGGACAGCTGAAGTGATCCACTGAAAAGTGATCTACTGATATTCCAGCCTTTGCCATTTTGCTGCCCTCATACACTGAGACAGAGTGACACTAAGTTTTGCTTTGTCTGAAATGAGTTTCCTTGTTGAGTGTGTGTGTGTGTGTGTGTTATCCTGTTACAGAGAGAGTGGGTGTGACTTTAAAGAAATAACCAGTGCAGGATTAAATGAAAATGAAACTTCCCAGCCAACATGACCAAATAGAGTCACTGTGAGCCACACTTGTACTTACAACTGATAAAAATGATAAAACTTACGACTGATAAAAGCTGTAACTGATAAAAACAGTAACTGATAAAAATCATAACATTAGGAATATTAAACAGGCATTTATTCCTCATTGATATAGCATGTAAGAGAAAGTTCACAGTCTTTAAATGCTTATGATATACATAAAAATTGAACTTGAACGTACCTTCAGCACATTGGAAAGCTACAATTCTACGTTGGTGCTTGAAAGTTTGTGAACCCTTTAGAATTTTCTATATTTCTGCATAAATATGACCTAAAACATCATCAGATTTTGTGACAATTTTCTTTCAGTATCTGGTGTCACCCCCCTGTGCAGCAATAACTGCAACTAAACATTTCCTATAACTGTTGTTCAGTTCTGCACAACAGCTTGGACGTTTTTTTTTAAAAACCAAAAAGTTCTATTTTGGTCTCATCCGTCCACAAAACATCTTTCTAATAGCCTTCTGGCTTGTCCACATGATCAAAAGCGGGCTTAAATCGCATAACGGAGGCAATAGCTTTAACCGCGTAACATAGGCAATAGCGGGCTTAAACCACGTGACAGCGGCAATAGCGGGCTTTAACCACAAAACATGGGCAATAGCGGGCTTAAACCACGTAACAGAGATAACCACAGGCTTACCGCAGGACGAAGCATAACCTCTAGAGTCCCGAGGACATGGATCACAAAAGCGGAAGACATCCGCTGAAATCGTTGCGACAGTCAAAAGGCCTACTGAACAGAAAATGCCCTGCGATGAGGGAGACCTAGAGCACTGCCTAAATACTCTCTGGAACAGCTGAAAACAATCCAAACTAGTGCCATAGCTTCTCCCTCTGTTGCTTTGCAGTCCGACAGGGTGCCGCAAAAGTCATGTTCATGTTGCCCCCTGGTGGCACGGAGGGGCATGGTGAGTCCGAGTCCTGCTGTCTGTGACATATCCCCACCCAAAGGAGCCCAAGACAGAGCCAGGGCTCCTTAATAATGGGCCCCTTTGTCCCTTATCAGGGGGCTTTCTCTCCGGGTGGAGTGAGGTACTCCAACTGTCCCTTGGATTCTCGGCCTCAACAAATAAACAGCCTCTAGGGAACAAAGGGCCTTCATCACACAAACAGCCTTAGGCAAGGCCTTTCTTGGGCAAACGTCCTCTTCGACTCGAACAGGAACCGGAACAGTCCTTGGTGCTGGTACTGGAACGAACCTCGATGCTGGAACCGGAATGGATCTCGGTGCTGGCACTGGAATGGACCTTGGTGCTGGCACAGAAGTAGGTGACCTTGGCATAGGAACGGACCTCCTCGGTGCTGGCACAGGGACCGGAACGGATCTCCTCAGCGATGGCACAGGGACCGGAATGGATCTCGGTGCTGGCACAGGAACGGAATTCCTCGGCGCTGTGACAGGGACTGGAACGGACCTCCTCGGCGCAGGCACAGGGACTGGGACAGACCTCCTTGGCGCTGGCACAGGGACCGGAATGGACCTCCTTGGCGCAGGCACAGGGATCGTAACTCCTGGCACTGGTACAGGAACGGACGCGAATGTCCATGGCGCGGGAGTCGGCACAAATGTCGCAACTTGCTTCCATATAGAACCAGAAGGTGCGACGCTCTAACACACCGAACTATCTGATACAACCAGTTCTAACACCGAATCCATGAACTCGGACACAGCATCAACATGCTTGGGCACGAAACTAGAAGGCGCACTGTGCTCACAACCAATACTATGTGCGGCCAGCAAATCAGGTACGGAGCTGATGTTTTCGGACACCAAATTACAGGACGCTATGGGATCAAGCCTTGAGCTAGCGTGTTCAAAAATGAGACCATGAGATGCTTTTGGCTCAAAGGCTGAACTAGCGTGCTTAAATACAAAACTATGGGACGCTCTCGGCTCAAATTCTGAGCTAGCGTGCTTAGACATAAAATTATGGGATGCGTTTGGCTCAGACTTGGTGCTACAGGGCGTGAATGGCTCATTTACAGAGCTAACAGGCGCTGATTCTAGGTTAATGGGCTTTAATTGTTCCGGTATTGAGGCACGGGGCGCTAACTGCTCATCTACGGAGCTTACTGGTGTGGCGTGCTCAAATATGGAACTAGCAGGCCTCCCGTGGGGTTGCCAATGTCTCATGTGATCCCTCTTGGCTGTGTTACCTACCAGCTCTCCTCTTTCTAGCTATGCTGCTACAGCTAATGCTGCCAGGGTCTCATGTTACACGTGGCATCAGTGATTGTTAATAGACACTGTGCTCTTAATCAATAACTAATTACATTTTCTGTTTTCTCTCAGAGCTGTGTTCGGGTACCAGTTCCAGCCCCACACTCACTCAGCTTCTCTCAAGCTGCTTCCGTCATAAGCTCCAGCCCATCATACCCAGGCCACTTAATGCCGATGTGCATATTTTATGTTTTATTTGAAGTATGACTCCATGACTTTAGTTTCATTCTTAGATTTATCATCTACGCCGCCCAAGGAAGTTGGGTCCCTTTTTGAGTCTTGGTCCTCCCAAGGTTTCTTCCTCATAACACTTAGGGAGTTTATCCTTGCCACTGTCGCCCTAGGCTTGCTCAATTTGGGATTGGACGTAGATATTAGGAGATAATCTAAACTTGTAAAGTTGCTTTGAGACAATGCTCCATTGTAAAAAGCGCTATACAAATAGATCTGACTTGACTTGACTTGACTAGCAGGCCCAAATACTGGGCTACTGAGCTTTAATTGCCCAGATATGGAGCTTGTGGACCCAAAAGCTGGGCTATTGGGCTTTAATCGCTCTAGTTTTGCTCATCTTTGGAGCTTAAAGCGCATCATGCATAAATACAGAGACTAGCCTAGCGATTAAGGTACTGGACTATGGACCAGAAGGTCCAGGGTTCAAATCCCACCTCTGCCAAGCTGCCACTGTTGGGTCCTTGAGCAAGACCCTTAACCCACAATTGCTTGGATTGTAAGATTGGACTGGATAAGGGTGTCTGCTAAATGCTGTAAATGTAAATACAGGACTAGCAGGCCCAACTACTGGGCTATTGAACTCTAACTGCTCGGGTTCTGAGCTACAAGACGCCACCAGCATCATTGTCAACAGAATTACGGGGCACTAACTGCTTAGATACAGAGCTTACGGACCCAAATATAGGGCTGTTGAAATTTAATTGCAAAAGGGATTGAGCTAGCGTGCTCAAAAATGCAACCAGTGTACTCAGAAGTGGAGTCAACCCTTTTAATAACACAGCTATGTGGCCGCTCGGATACTGAGCTACGGGCCGCTAACTGCTTATTTACAGAGTTAACTGGCACGGCGTGCTCAGCTACAGCTCAGATAAAGGGCTAACGTGCATTACTGCTAGGCTAACAGGCACTAGCGTGTACCTGGCCAGTCCATTCCTGCAACTAACAAATGGGGGATCTCAGAGTACGGACGAACAGGGTTTCTCGCGGGCGGGGACTTAATGTCCGTAAAACCCCGTGGGGTCCAAAAACAAAACTCCAACTTCTCGAAAAACTCTGCCAGGGACCCAGCCTTGAGCACCGGCCAAACCAGGGTGGCCCAGCGTAGGGCCTAACCTGTGAGGCAGAGAAACACAAAAGACATTTTGGCATAATCGGTACTAAAGAAAAACGTTTCAAAATACCAAGTGCACTGGTTGATAAATGGCCGGCAAAAGGCTGGATTGCCATCAAAGAGATCTGGGAGGTATGAGGGAGTTGGGAAACCTGTCGTCTCCATAGTCGGGCAGGGCATTCTGTCATGACGGGAGCCTACTGGCAGGTAGGAGACGTGCGCAGGTTCTACGGTTATGACCATGTTTACTTTATGAATAAAGACTATCAGGCTAGACAACAAAACCTAACTAAACAGTGTACCGCACAACAGAGACTATAACGGACTTGAACCGCACAACAGAGACAATAGTGGGCTTAAACCACGTAACAGAGGCAATAGCGGCCTTTAACCATGTAACATAGACAATAGCGGGCTTAAACCACGTGACAGCGCAATAGCGGGCTTTAACCGTGAAACATAGGCATTAGCGGGCTTTAACCGCGAAACATTGGCAATAGCGGGCTTTAATCATGTAACAGAGATAACCGCGGGCTTACTGCAGGATGAAGCATAATTTCTAGAGTCCCGAGGACGTCCGCCGAAATCGTTGCGACAGTCAAAAGGCCTATTGACCAGAAAATTCCTCGGAACAGCTGGACTCTCTGGAACAGCTGAAAACAATCCAAAACCAGTGCCCTAGCTTCTCCCTCTGTTGCTTTGCAGGCCGGCGGGGCGTCGCAAAAGTCATGTCCATGTTGCCCCTTGGTGGCACGGAGGGGCATGGTGAGTCCGAGTCCTGCGCTCTTTGACAACCAGTGTTAATTTCATTGACGTACGATTTTTATCATAGTTTTCATCAATGACCTTTTTCTTCTAACGTAAAGGAAAATGAAAAAGGACACGATTAATAAACTAAAATGAATGAAAAACAACAATAACTAGGACAAAATGAATTGTGTAACGCCAATGGAAGGTAGGAGACAGACGCAGGCAGTGGAGTACAAACAGAAGGCTTTTTTATTTAATAATGGAACTGCAATGGGGATGCAGGAGCTACTAGAGCAGGTAGGTACCTTTTTGTGTAGCGGCGTGAGTGTGACTGAGTGGTGGTATATGTATGTAGCGGAAGGTGGTAGGAAGTGGGATCAGGTGCAGGTGATCAGTAGACCGTTGAGGATGAGCGTGGCAGATTGCGTGTGTCGGGAGCGGCGCTTGACGGGGGCGTGACAGTACCCCCCCTCGAAGGACTCGTGCCGGCAGGGGCGCGGCGTGGTCCAGCAGGCCGGAGGAGCGAGGAGGATCGCCGTGGGCGGCCGCGCGGTCTGGGCGCTGGCCGGTCCGGCTGGGCGGCATGGAACTCACGGATGAGGAGGGGGTCCATGATGTCCGACGCGTCCACCCAGCAGTTCTCCTCGGGGCCGTAGCCCTCCCATTCAACCAGGTACTGGAGACGCGACCCACGCCGGCGGGAGCCCAGGAGGCAACGGACCGTGTAGGCAGGAGACTCCAGCGAGTCGGAGGGCGGAGGCTGGTCGGATGGTGAGGACTCCGCCAGGGGACCAGGGACCCAGGGCTTCAGGTGTGAGACATGGAAGGCACGAGAGATGCGTAAGTGAGCAGGCATTTGGAGGCGGTAGGTAACCTTGTTGATGCGATGCATTATTTTGTAAGGACCCAAAAAGCGAGCAGAAAAAGGGGTACTTCCCTGTGTATGGCACAGTCCTCGAGTTGACAGCCAGACGCGGTCTCCTGGTTGGTAGACTGGAGTGGCGCAGCGGTGCCGGTCAGCGTGCCTCTGGTCGCGGCGGATGGCCTTGGAGATCTTGTGGTAGACCTGGCACCAGATGTCCTCGCTGCGGCGAAACCACTCGTCGACAGCTGGGGAATCGGAAGGCGAGGAATCCCAGGGTACAAACGGTGGCTGGAAGCCCAGGACGCATTGGAACGGCGTGAGACCGGTGGAGGAGTGCCGGAGGGAGTTCTGAGCTATTTCGGCCCACGGGAGGAACTGGGACCAGTCATGCGGGTTATGGAGACAGTAGCAACGGAGGTACTTTTTGAGTTCTTGGTTGATTCGCTCACATTGTCCGTTGGTTTGGGGATGGTATCCCGAGGAAAGGCTGACGGAGGCTCCCAGTTTGGCCACGAACGCGCGCCACACCGCTGAGAAGAACTGTGGTCCTCGGTCCGAAAGGATGTCCTCCGGGATCCCAAAGACGCAGAAGACGTGTTCAAAGAGCAGTTCCGCTATCTGAAGTGCGGAGGGGATCTTCGGCAGAGGAATGAAGCGCACGGCACGGGAGAAGCGGTCGATCACGGAGAGAACGGCTGTCGATCCGTTGGAAGGAGGGAGATCCGTGACAAAATCGAGCGCTATGTGTGACCATGGCCGTTGTGGTACAGGGCAGAGAGGGTGGGAGCAGGCCAGAGGGGAGAGTGCGAGTGAGTCTTTGGCCTGGGCGCACCACGTTACAGGACGACACAAAGCGGTGCACGCCTTGCCGCATGTTCTCCCACCAGTAGCGCGCCGTTGGAGCTGATAGGTTGCGGGAGGCGAGCAGGATGGGAAGGGTGGTAAGCCAAGGGGATAGTGCGAGGAAGTCTTGGCCTGGGCGCACACTTTACAGGACGACACAAGCGGTGCACGTCCTTGCGCATGTTCTTCCCACCAGTAGCGCGCCGTTAGTGAGCTGATATGTTGCGGGTCTCCCCGTGAGACCAGAACACAACGAGAGATGAGCCCAGGCGAGGAGAGGGCGGTCGCGGAGATCGATGGGCACGAACCTCTTGTCTGGCGGGCATCTGGGCGAAACGCGCGTTTGAGAGAGCCTGTCGTCCAGCTCACGCTCGAAGTCCCAGGTGATAGCGCCGATAGTGCAGGAGGCTGGGAGGGATGGGTATGGGTTCTTCCGGAGTGGTTTGGCTCGAGGTCAAGGCTGCGGGATAGAGCGTCTGCCTTGGCGTTCTTTGTCCCTGGGCGGTAAGTGATGGAGAACGTGAACCGGGAAAAGAGAAGAGAGCCTATTGGGCCTGACGCCGCGTTGAGACGGCTTACCTGAACGGAGGTATTCCAGGTTCTTGTTGTGATCGCTGAGGATTGTGATGGAGTGTTTGGAACCCTCGAGCCAGTGCCTCCACTCTTCCAGGGCCAGCTTGATGGCCAGCAGTTCGCGGTCCCCACGTCGTAGTTGCGCTCGGCTGGAGTGAGCTTGTGCGAAAAGAAGGCGACTGGGTGTAGTTTGGGTGGATCTCCGAGGCGCTGGAGAGAGCTACGGCTCCGACCCCCCCACGGATGAAAGCGTCGACCTCCAAGACGAAGGGGCGTTCCGGGTCGGGATGTCCCAGAACGGGAGCACGAGTAAAGGCGGCCTTGAGCGCGCTGAAGGCCTGCTCTTGATTCCCGGGACCAGCGGAGAGCGAGGCTTACCTTGCAAAAGCGCTGTGAGGGGTGCCACCGTGCGACTGAAATCCCTGATGAAGCGGCGGTAAAAGTTTGCGAAACCCAGGAAGCGTTGCAGTTGTTTTGATGGAGGTCGGCGTGGGCCAGGTGAGGATGGCGCGGAGAGCTTGGAGTTGTCCATGGCGACCCCGGAGAGGGTGATCACATAGCCCAGGTACCGCACGGATTGGGAGTGAAAACTCACATTTCTCTGCCTTTACACGGAGATGGTGGAGACGCAGCCTCTCGAGCACTTGGGGCGGACGTGGGGAGACGTGAGCGGCGAAATCCGATGAATACACCAGGATGTCGTCGAGGTAGACTATGACGAAACGGCCCAGAATGTCCCGGAGCACGTAGTTCACGAATGCCTGGAAGAACGAAGGGGTGTTCGCCAGGCCGAAGGGCATTACCAGGTATTCGTAGTGGCCGCTGCTGGTGCTGAATGCGGTCTTCCACTCGTCGCCCTCCCTGACACGGACCAGGTTGTACGTATTTCTGAGGTCCAGCTTGGTGTACCAGCGGGCTGTGCGGAGCTGTTCGAGGGCGGAGGGCACCAGCGGGAGCGGATAGGCGTACCTGCGGGAGATGCGGTTGAGTTCCCGATAGTCTATGCAGGGTCTCAGGCCACCGTCCCACTTGGGCACAAAGAAGAACCCCGCTGAAACGGGCGAGGTGGACGGGCGGATGGAGAGGTCGAGGTATTCCGTGATATAATCCGACATGGCTTGCTCTTCGGCCGGTGAGAGAGGGTATAAACGGGACTTGGGTAGCGGTGCGCCCGGGACGAGGTCGATGGCACAGTCGTACGAGCGATGCGGAGGAAGAGGAGGAGGCGAGCTGGACGCGAAGATGGAGGCCAGGTCTCTGTATTGGTCGGGCACGTTGTCCGGTAGGGGTACGGGATCCGAGAGAGGAAGTGCGTTGACCTGCAGAGTGGAACGGAGCAGACAATGGTCCTGGCACCACGGGGACCAGCGGGTGAGTTCACGGGTGGACCACGAGATGAGTGGATCGTGGCGGCGAAGCCAGGGAAGCCCTAGGATTACTGGATAGGTGAGGGAGTCCACGGGAAGCAGGGAGATGGACTCCTGGTGGGTGGCGCCGGTGAGCAGGCAGAGAGGAGTGGTGGTGCGAGTGAGCAGTCCTGGTCCGAGCGGACGGCCATCAGCCGCTGTGATCCGACGTCCGGCTGTGAGCGTAACACAGGGGATCTTCCATTCGGTGACAAGACGGGCGGCGATGAAGTTCCCCTGAGCGCCGGAGTCGATCAACGCTGTGAGAGAAACGTCTGTGTGAGCGAGTCGCAGGAGCACAGGTAGCGTAAACGAAGAGTCAAGACAGAATCGACTCACCCGAGGTGAACGTGCCTGGTCCCTGGCACGTGTGTGGTCTGACCCAGTGAGTGGAGCGAGGTCACAGGCAGGATGGAGATGGCGATCAGACCGCAATAACAGCAGAGGACCCTGCTCGAAAGCGGCGGCGGCGTTTCCTCGGAGGACAGATGTGTGCGGGAGATCTCCATGGGCTCAGCCGGAGGCGAAGGATCACGAGAGGCAGAAGGAGAGGCCCGTGGAGCGGGACGAGGTGCGGAGGTCGTCCGGAGGAGCGAGAAGTTGGTCGAGACGGATGGTGAGAGTGATAGCTCCTCCAGGGATAGGTTGAGGTCACACCCGGCCAGTTCTCTCCTGAGATCGGGATGCAGACCTTGGTGGAAGGCGGAGAGCGAGAAGAGCAGGATGTGTCCATCCACTTTGTGCCACCAGGGTGCGGAAAGTGAAGGGCATAGTTGGCAGCAGGGCGACGGCCCTGGCGTAGAGTGAGCAGGACTTCACCGGTGGTGCGTCCCTCGCGAGGGGATGCTGAAGAACCGCGCGGAAAGCGCGTCAGAAAGCAACCGTAACTAGCTCGCTCCTTCGCCTTGTTGGTTCCAGATGGCGGTGGCCCAATCCAAAGGCTCGACCAGAGAGGGAGGGAAACCCACACCAGGGCGATTCAGGGCCGCGTCGGATTCCGGTGGTGAGTGAGTGAAGTAGAGCTCACACTGAAGGAGGAAGCCTTCACAGTGCGCTCCGGATCGCCGTGCGTTTATTGACCAGGCAGGGGCGATTCTGTAAGCGGACTGTGGGAGCCACGGTGGGGCTGGGAGGAAGCGGAAACTGAGAGCCGGAGGCACCGCGCGGAGGACGGCGGGGAGGGGCGGCGTTGTAGCTGTAACACGTGCTGAGAGAGATCACTGACAGAGAGGGGACTAGCACGTTGAGGGGAGAGCGTTGGTTATCCGCCAGCAGGGAAAAACCGCTTGAGTTACTTCCTGAATCTGGGAGCGGAGCTCGTGACCAGGGAGCCGAGTTGGGATCTCCGCTGTGACGCCACTAGCCGCTGTCTCCATGTTTTAGGCTACACAAAACTGTAACGCCGATGGAAGGGTAGTTGTGGTGGAAAAAATTTGCAAACGTGGAAGAACAGAGTCACACAGACACAGGTGCTGGAATGAAGTAGTAATAGACAGTTTTTTATTGTCTGCGCAGAGATCAACCCAAATACAATGATGCCTGAGCAGTTGTATATGAGCGGATGAGGAGGCTTTTTTCGCTCCTCTCCCTTTTTGTACTAGAGAAAAAGGTTCTTACATGCACTGTGTTGAAAACTTGTGGAATATAGTAACTTTTCTAGCGATAACATATAGACACTCTTTTGTTCTCCCGAGAACAGTAACATCCCGTGAAGGCCATGAGCCTTATCTACACTCTCACAACCATGTTTTTGTCTCTGAGACGCTTACTAAAGTTTGGAAGCAAATTCTTGATACATTGTGTTCTACACTGAAACTCAACATTTGTTACCTTAACGTAATGATCAGAAAAACCAAGTTTGCACAAGGTTACACTGGCCTAACGCCTTGATTTTAAAAAGCAATATAAACAGTGAAATAATGAACAGTAAAAATTTCTTTCACAGGTAGGAGACAGACGCAGGCAGTGGAGTACAAACAGAAGGCTTTTTTATTTAATAATGGAACTGCAATGGGGATGCAGGAGCTACTAGAGCAGGTAGGTACCTTTTTGTGTAGCGGCGTGAGTGTGACTGAGTGGTGGTATATGTATGTAGTGGAAGGTGGTAGGAAGTGGGATCAGGTGCAGGTGATCAGTAGACTGGTGAGGATGAGCGTGGCAGATTGCGTGTGTCGGGAGCGGCACTTGACGGGGGCGTGACAAATTGACACTTTTGTCAATGAAAAAAAAATGGTACAAAAATATTTGGTACACACGACATCCAATCAGATCTGATTTAGTTTTGTGGAAGGTGGGGCCAAGTTAGGTCCAAGGTCCAAAGGTCCAATCATAACTTTAGCATATGTGAAAAGGCGGGACAAGTTGGGTAGCGATCCAATCAGTAATGCGGTAAGACGCACACATTTAATCTTACCCCGGGGAAGACCTTACTGGCTCGTCAATTACTGTTAACATCTGGAAGAAGGAGGAGAGTCGACATATGGATGCATTTCTCATTCGATGTCAAGGAAAACAAGACTTTTTGTAAACCGTGTGGGCGACCATCTTTGGTAAAAAATACAACATAGTTGAAGCGACATCTGCAGACATGTCGTCCTGAAACTGCAGTCAAGCTATCCTCACCTAAATGGCATATGAAGTAGGGATTCAAATATTTTAACTTTGTCTAAAAACTGTTCATACTATCTTTAAGGAGAGTTCGGGTAACATAACAACTCCGTTTTATACTGTAATTATGAATAAATAGATATAGAGCATGCATATCCGATCTTCTGACCTTATAAAGTTCATAATATATCATTCATTCCAACTTGATTCTATTCTACAATATCTAATGGTGTCCACACCGATTTTGAAGCAGATCTTTTATGGAAATTATGAGTTTTGGTGACCACTTTACTGTATACTTTTATTATCAAGGCATGGATTTAGCGCTGAGCTTATATCTAAGTTAGATGTTATAATATGTAATTCATTCCAACTTGATTCTATTCTATAATATCTGCTGAATGTCCATACTAAGTTTGAAGCAGATCTATGGTGGGAATTTTGAGTAATAACCACTTTAATGTACACTTTTATTATCAATGCATGGATGTAGATGTTTCATTTTAAAAGAGAAATGTTAAAAAAAACATTTACATTTCATATTTTATTCAACTGAATCTACTGTAGATGTAGTCGACTATAATCTTATTATAATTAGTCGACGAAACTAGACTTCAGAAGTCTAGAAGAATTCACATGACTAAATTACAATGAAAACTAAATCAGATTTTAGTCAAAAGACTATCGTTAAAACTAAATCAAAATTTGCTGTCAAAATTAACACTGCTGTAGATGAGCAGCAATGTTCTTTTTGGAGAGCAGTGGCTTTCTCCTTACAACCCTGCCATGCACACCATTGTTGTTCAGTGTTTTTCTGATGGTGGAATCTTGAACATTAACATTAGCCAGTGTGAGAGAGGCCTTCAGTTGCTTAGAAGTTATCCTGGGATCCTTGCTCTTGGAATGATCTTTGTTGGTCGACCACTCCTGGGGAATGTAACAGTGGTCTTTCCTCCATTTGTACACAATCTGACTATGGATTGGTGGAGTCCAAACTTTTGAGAGATGGTTATATAACCTTTTCCAGTCTGATGAGCATCAACAACTCTTTTTCTGAGTTTTTCAGAAATCTCCTTTGTTTGCGCCATGACACACTTCCACAAACGTGTTGTGAAGAGCAGACTTTTATAGATCCCTGTTCTTTAAATAAAGCAGGGTGCCCACCCTCATTATCGAAAATTCTAAAAGGTTCACAAACTTTCAAGAACCACTGTATCTTTCTAGCATTCTGACAAAAATTCATAAACTAAATATCTTAGGCATCAGTGGTGTAGTTATCCAGTCAGTTAAGTAACACAGAGGTTAACTACCCAAGATATTCTAGTACATGTGTGAGAAATGTTGTTCATTTCCTAAGACAGTTAGATAGCTAAGTCCTGACCTTAATCCAATCAAAATGTTGTGGAAGGACCTGAAGCGAGCAGTGAATGTGAGGAAACACACCAACATCCCAGAGCTGAAGCTGTTCTGTATGGAGGAATGGGCTAAAATTCCTCCAAGCCGGTGTGCAGGACTGACCAACAGCTCCAGGAAACGTTTAGCTGCAGCTATTGCTGCACAGGGGGGTCACACCAGATACTGAAAGCAAAGGGTCATATACTTTTGCCACTCACTTATATGTAATATTGGATTATTTTTCCTCAATAAATAGATGACCAAGTATAATATGTTTGTCTCGTTTGTTTAAGTGGGTTCTCTTGTGTGAAAATCTGATGAGGTTCTTTTCTTGTTCTGTTAGATTTAAGTGCAGCATTTGACACTATAGATCATGATGTTTTACTAAACAGACTAGAAAATACTGTAGGTATTAAGGGATTAGCACTTACTTGCTTTAAATCCTACTTAACCGACCGGTACCAGTTTGTTCAAATAAATAATCTAAGGTCTAAGCTCTCAAAAGTGAAGTACGGCGTGCCTCAGGGGTCAGCGCTTTTATTCTCTCTGTACATGCTGCCACTAGGCTCAGTTATTCGTAAACATGGCATTAGTTTCCACTGCTATGCAGATGATACACAGCTGTACATATCAGCCAAACCTAATGACAGCCTTACAATCAACAAAATCGAGCATTGTGTAAAGGAAATAAAAGATTGGATGTTATTTAATTTTCTCTTACTTAACTCAGATAAAACTGAGGTTCTATTAGTGGGACCCAAGGCTGTGAGAGACAGGTTGGCTACATCTATCCTAAATTTTAGATGGCTGTCCAGTATTGCCCAGTCTTGTCTGTAAAAAAACTTAGGTGTCACATTTGATTCAGATCTCTCCTTTGATGCGCACATTAGCAGCATCACTCGAATTGCTTTCTTTCAATTTACGTAATATCGCTAACTTAGAAATATCCTCTCTTTTAATGATATAGAGAAACTTGTTCATGCGTTTATAACCTCAAGGTTGGATTACTGTAACGCCTTACTTACTGGATGCTCTAGTAAATCTATAAATAAACTTCAGTTAGTTCAGAATGCAGCTGCCCGAGTGCTAACTCGAACTAGAAAAATTTGATCATATCACTCCTGTTCTATCATCACTACACTGGTTACCAGTCAAATTCCGCATTGGTTACAAAATACTTCTTATAACTTATAAAGCTCTACATGGCCTGGCCCCACATTATCTGAGTGAACTCTTAGAGTTTTACAATCCAACTCGTTCTACTTCGTTCGCAGGGGTACAGGACTTCTTTTAGTTCCTAGAATTAAAAAAGTCACAGCAGGGGGAAAGGCTTTCTTTCTCATACATGGCCCCACCAAACTATGGAATAAACTTCCCACTTTCGTTCGAGACTCAGACACTCTCCAAAATTTTAAGTCTAGGCTAAAGAACATACCTATTTGCGCAGGCTTTTGACTAGATTTAGACCAGGATGGCATGGCTTGGGTCACTGGGGCCGGAGTCCAGAGTCTGGAGTCATGTCTGGCTTGCCCTGCCTTGTCCGTTAGCCAGGAGTGTCAGGTGGGGGGTCTGGCTGTGAACTGGGCTTTGGTCCTCGTGATCTTGACTCGTGCATATCCTTGCCTTAGAATAAGGGCAGAGCTGGGGGTTCATAGTAAAAGAGTCTTATGTTTGAACAGAGACGTTGGGTTGCTGTCTTCTGCCTCCCGTGGGGTTGCCAATGTCTCATGTGTTCCCTCTTGGCTGTGTTACCTGCCAGTTTCTCCTCTTTCTAGCTATGCTGTTATAGCTAATGCTGCCGTAGGGTCTCATGTTAACACATGGCATCAGTGATTGTTAATAGACACTGTGCTCTTAATCCATAACTAATTACATTTTCTGTTTTCTCTCCAAGCTGTGTTCCAGTACCAGTTCCAGCCCCACACATGATGTTCATCCGCTGCAGCTTCACTCAAGCTGCTTCCGTCATCAGCTCTAGCCCCATCATACCCGGGCCACTTAATGCCGATGTGCATACTTCACATTTTATTCGAACTTTGACTCCATGACTTTAGTTTCGTTCTTAGATTTATCATCTACGCCGCCCAAGGAGGTTGGGTCCCTTTTTGAGTCTTGGTCCTCCCAAGGTTTCTTCCTCATAACACTCAGGGAGTTTTTCCTTGCCACTGTCGCCCTAGGCTTGCTCAATTTGGGATTGGACGTAGTTATTAGGAGATAATGTAAATTTGTAAAGTTGCTTTGAGACAATGCTCCATTGTAAAAAGCGCTATATAAATAAATATGACTTGACTTGACTTGAGGTTTTAGGTCATATTTATGAAGAAATATAGAAAATTCTCACAAACTTTCAAGCACCACTATAATGTTAGTTTAAATGGAAACACTTTTTTTAAACCACGTCACTTTTCTTAATCCAAAATCTGGTTCATCATGATAAAATGTGGTGGGACTGTGGTAGCCTAGTAATTAAGGTACTGGACTATGGAACAATAGGTTCAGGGTTCAAATCCCACCTCTGCCAAGCTGCCACTTGGTGGGTCCTTGAGCAAGGCCCTTAACCCACAATTGCTTGGATTGTAAGATTGCATCAATTGTAAGTCGCTCTGGATAAGGGCGTCTGCTGAATGCTGTAAATGAAAATGAATTAAATGAAAACAGAATTCATCTTAAATTCTGAAATAACACAAAGTAGCAAAATTCTGTTAACAAATCTTCACACGCCCACCAATGGCCCTTATGGGCTCCACTTATATGGAATGTTCTGGCTTGCCCACTTTTAGCCCATATATATTTTATTGGGCAGCCCACCAGGGTCCCAGTAGAATCCCATGTGTAAACCCACACAGAGCCCAGGCCCACCTGTTACCCAAAAAACCCATCCTCAACCCATGTGGGCTCCACATAGTTATGATGGTTGGGTTTGGAACTATAAGACTGACCTTCACAATCCATATGCTGTGCTTTTTAAGAAAGTCCAAAGCTATTTAGAGTGGGGGAAAAAGTATTTAGTCAGCCACTGATTGTGCAGGTTCTCCTACTTAGAAAGATGAGAGAGGTCTGAAATTTTCATCATAGGTACACTTCAACTATGGGGGACAAAATTTGAAAAAGAATTCCAGGAAAAGTATTTGTAGGATTTTTACAAAATTTAATTGTAAATTATGATGAAAATAAGTATTTGGTCACCCACAAACAAGCAAGATTTCTGGCTCTCACAGACCTGTAACTTCTTCTTTAAGAATTTCTTCTGTCCTCCATTCGTTAACTGTATTAATGGCACCTGTTTGACCTCATTATCTGTATAAAAGACACATGTCCACAGTCTCAAACAGTCAGAATCCAAACTCAACCATAGCCAAGACCAAAGAGCTGTTGAAGGACACCAGAAAGAAAATTGTAGACCTGCACCAGACTGGGAAGAGTGAATCTACAATAGTCAAGCAGGTTGTTGTGAATAAACTGTGAGAGCAACTGTAAGAAAATGGAAGACATACAAGACCATTGATAATCTCCTTCGATCTGGGGCTCCATGCAAGATCTCATCCCGTGGGGTCAAAATGATCATGAGAACGGTGAGCAAAAATCCCAGAACTACATGGAGCGACCTGATGAATGACCTGCACAGAGCTGGGACCAAAGTAACAAAGGCTACAATCAGTAACACACTATGTCGAAAGGGACTCAGATCCTGCAGTGCCAGACGTGTCCCCCTGCTTAAGCCAGTACATGTCCAGGTCTGTCTGAAGTTTGCCAGAGAGCATATGGATGATCCAGAAGAGGATTGGGAGAATTTCATGTCGTAAAATATCAGAACATTTTGGTAAAAACTCAACTCATCGTGGTTGGAGGAAGAAGAATGTTGAGTTGAATCCCAAGAACACCATACCTACTGTGAAGCATGGGGGTGGAAACATCATGCTTTGGGGCTGTTTTTCTGCAGAGGGGACAGGGCGACTGATCCGTGTTAATGGAAGAATAAACGGGGAAATATATCGTGAGATTTTAAGCCAAAACCTTCTTACATCAGTGAGAACATTGAAGATGGAACGTGGCTGGGGCTTCCAGCATGACAATTATCCCAAACACACCACTCGGGCAACAAAGGAGTGGCTCTGTAAAAAGCATTTCAAGGTCCTCGAGTGGCCTAGCCAGTCTCCAGACCTCAGCCCCACAGAAAATTTGTGGAGGGAGTTGAAAGTCCGTGTTTCCCAGCGATAGCCCCAAAACATCACTGCTCTAGAGGAGATCTGCATGGAGGAATGGGCCAAAATACCAGCTACAGTGTGTGCCAACCTGGTGAAGACTTACAGGAAACGTTTGCCCTGTGTCATTGCCAACAAAGGTTATGTTACAAAGTATTGAGTTGAACCAAATTTATTGACCAAATACTTATTTTCCATCATAATTTACAATTAAATTCTTTAATAATCCTACAGTGTGATTACCTGGATTTTTTTCCAATTTGGTATCTCATAGTTGAAGTGTACCTATGATGAAAATGACAGACCTCTATCATCTTTCTAAGTAGAACTTGCACAATCGGTGGCTGACTAAATACTTTTTGCCCCACTGTAGATGTGTATTTATTTTATATTTACTAACACAATCAGACTTTACTGTAGTATTTTATCAACAATAAATCTACATGTCAAAGTTTTCATTATAATACTTTTGTATTTGCTCTCTCAGATACAAACATTTTCAAGGAAGTAACCTAAATGGAGATCACATGTAAGGTTGAACTTCAGAAGAAATTTTTAACTGAATGTAAAAATATGTTTTGTTTTCCCTAAACTGAAAGCCAAATCCTTCCACATTTAAGTTACATTTAAATATTACTATTACTACATAGAGCACCTATGTAGCTTACTTCTTGTTCCTTATTGTTATTACTTATTGTTATTTACTTTTCAGGATCTATCCCCTCATTGTTTATCATTTGTTATATAATGGAATCAGCTCTAGACTATTCAATGACTGTGCAGACCTGCTCTGTTGGGTGGTTCTGTACATATTCAGTTTGCACCTTACTTGAAGACAGTGCCAGTACTGTGGAAAACTTCCTGTTGTCTAAGACTACGCACCCCAGGGAGCCAAACAACTTAAGACCGGTGTCCTTAACCTAACACCTAATAAAGTCTATGGAGAACACTGTACTTAACTACCTCCAACCCATCGTGAGAACTAAGCTGGACTCCTTGTAATTTGCTTACCATTTGTGTGGGGATGCAGTAATCCATCTAGATCCCTCTTGTACCTTGAGAACCATGGAAGGCTGTTAGCGTCATGTTTTTTTTTTTTACTTCTCCAGCGCCTTCAATATGATACAGCCATCTCTGCTCAGTGAGAAGCTGAAAGGAACTGGAGTTGACTGTCACCTTACTGCATGAACCACTGAACAAAGATAGCTGCTGCCAAGGTTTTTGGATGATACAGCCATCTTTGGATGTGTATCTGACGGAAATGAACAGGAGTACAGAAGGGTCATCAAGGACTTTGTTACATAGTATGAACTAAATGTGCTCCACATAAATGCCAGTAAGACCAAGTGATTCACTTCTGAAAAAGGTCACCTCAGACCATACCTGTGAACATCCAGAGATTTCACCTTGTCCCCATCTGCTGAGAGGACTGAGGTCCTTTGGTGTCTGCAGACGACTGTTGACACCATTTTATGACACATCAGGTATCCTCTATGCAGTGATGTGCTGGGGAGTTGGAATCTCAGAAAAGGACAGGAAAAGACTAAACTGGCTGGTTAAGAGAGTGAGCTCTGTCTTGCATGGTCCTCTCAAATTCATACTGGAGGTAGGAGAGAGGAGGATGACAGCCAAGCTGATATCTATTCTAGACAACAACACTACATTACTCCACGCAAGTACAGGTGTAGGTCGGGGCTATAAGCATCTCCTTCAACAACAGACTCCCCCACCCTCTGTGTAGGAAGGAGCGCTACCGCAGGTCCTTCTTCCCATCCAGCAATCACACTTTGTAACTACTTACTATAACACACTTTTATTCTTGTGTGTTCACCATCACCTCACCACTTCACATTATAGCTGTTTTATATACCCCAGGAGACAGTTTATAATTGTTGACACCTATGGATATTAGGTATTTTATTCCGTTTCTTATTTTTTCATCTTCTGTCACCATTTATATTTAAAATATCACTTACAATTATGCCACAGTTAAGATTACAATAGCTTTTTTTTTTCTGTGTAATAACAATAACACAATTGTAGAGCTACATAAAGCATTTTACTTTACTACACAAAACACAAAAATATGAGGGTTAAGCTACAAGTTTTTGTTCTGCAACAATAAGAAAAAAGAGAAAGTAGAGAAAAGAGAGAAAACAGAAAATTAAGAAACTAAAATCTAGGCTATAAGAAGTAAGAAATAAAGAAAAACCAAAAACAAAGAGGGAAACAAAAGTCACACAACAAGAAAAAAATATAAAGTAAAATGACAAAGTTCAGTCAAGGAAATTAAACAAAAAGCAAGGTATGTAGGGATAATGAGAAGACAGAACAAATGAGCAAAAATGAAAAAACAATAAATAAAAAAAACAATGTGACAAAATTTGAATCCAACAAATCTCAGAAAAGTTGAATCGAACAAATTTAGAAACAATTAAAGAAAGAACAATTTAAGAAAGAACACAGAAGAGCGATGATTAAACAAAAATAATTAGGAAAAACAGAGAAAGAGCAAATGCAAGAAATTGACAAAAGAAGAAAGAAACTAAAATTGTAAACTTCACACACTTAACAAAGAACAGATGAAGTAAGAAATAAAAAAGAGAAAACAAAAAAAAATACTTTCAGCCAATATTTGAAAGAAGGCAGACAATGAAAACAAAACAAGAAAAAACAAAAAGAAGACAAAGAAATTTAAAAAAGAGAAAACAAAGAAAGAAGTAAAAAAAAGTACAGAAGTATACACATACTGGCCACTTTTTAAAGTACACCTGTTCATCTGCTCTTTAACGCAAATATCTAACCAGCCAATCACACAGCAGAAACTCAGTGCATGTAGGCATGTAGACATAATCAAGATGAGCTGCAGAATCAACTCGAGCATCAGAATGGGTTGTTGGTGCTAGCCGAGTGTTTCAGAAACTCATCTACTGGGATTTTCACACACAGCACCATCTCTAGGGTTTACAAAGAATGTTTACAATAGGTTTACAAGAGAAAATATCCAGTGAGGGCAGTTCTCTGGGTGAAAACATTGCCTGGTTTGATGAGTCTTGATTTCAGATTCCTACCAAATCTCAATCCAATTGAGCACCTTTTTCTAGCACCTTGTTGAATCTATGCCATGAAGAATTAAAAGGGGGTCTAACCCAGTATGAGCAAGGTGTACATAATAAGGTGGAAGATTTCTTTTAATATTTAAATAAAAAATAATATTATACTTTGGATCAGAAAAACCTCACAGATCCATAACAATAAACCCCAATCCCAGCATAGAGGGGCTGAATGAATGTAGTTTGGACTCTGTGGAGGAGCCTCATTGTATCATGGTAGACGCTGTAGAAGGACAGAGATCCTGCACTGTGATCCACATACACTCCTATTCTGGAGGATGCAGGACCTTCAACTTCAGTCTGAATGTTGTTGTGATAAAAAGAGAGCGAAGAAGAAGGAGAATCAGAAGAATAACACAGCAGACTCCAGGACTGATTGTTGAATCCAAACCCACACTCTTCACCTCCTCCTTTCCTGCTGATCTCTTTGTAAGAGACTGATATGAACACACCAACATCACCACTCCACTCCACCTCCCAGTAACAGCGCCCCCTCATACTCTCCTTACACAACACCTGCCAGTAGAAGTCAAATCTCTCTGGATGATCAGAATATGACTGAGCTCTATTACTGTATTTCACAACCTTTTTCCTCTTAGACAGAATGAGGTTAGGATGTGCTGTGTTGGGATCCAGAGTCAGCTGACAGAAATCTAAACCAATGAAAAATGAGAGCATGTTGGGTATTAATCACAGGATTGATGTTAAGAGGAAGA
The DNA here is from genome assembly GCA_025084515.1 of Ancistrus triradiatus. Lineage (NCBI taxonomy): Eukaryota > Metazoa > Chordata > Actinopteri > Siluriformes > Loricariidae > Ancistrus > Ancistrus triradiatus. The sequence continues at coordinate 54,150 of JAJAGP010000449.1, read as the reverse complement.
TAGCTGTCTCTGTTAATATCCCTCCTAATGCTTCTCTATATGAAATCATCAAGAGAAAAATTCGCCTTATTGAAATGTGTATATGTGTGTTTGTGTGTGTGTGTGTGTGTGTGTGTTTTTACACTTACATTGCAGAAAATCTTCTCTTTGTGGTTCTGAGAGTAAACTCACATGAACCGCTGTAGCTGTGGAGACACAGAGGTAAAACAGTGATGGAAAAATAAGGTTCTGTACATTATGTAAACAGTTTAACCCTTACAGACCCACAAACACAATTTGGTTTATTTCCACACCCTCATTTCTCTATAGGATTAGATCACAAATTCAGTTACAAGCTCAACTGCCTTTGTTAAATTTGTAAATTCTGATCCCAAACTTAAATAAAACAATAGTGTTAGCTTCACTCAGGAAAAAAAATTACTTTTGCAGAAAGTTTGTAGAGAGGATCTGGAGGCTGTCATTATATGACTAAATGTTTGCATAAAAGTTTGGGTTTTTTTTTGATGATTTTTGAGACCTTTATCTTCTCAAAGTTCAACAACATTAAAATATCACAAATTTTAAAGTGAAAGTGAATTCCTGAATATGGTGTACTAGAAATTATCTCTAGATTATTTAATACATAATACAATATAAAAGCTATGTAAGCAGTTGTTATACTTAATTGTTTATGGATGAATGTATATAGCTTTGTTCCCTTCATTATTCGTATTCAGAGCATGGCAATTTCAAGTTTTGCTTTTTGGAAATTTCTGCAGTTTTTTTATATTTTCAGTCCACAATTGGTGGTACAGAGCACCGATGTCATTGGCATCCAATTGGTGTTTTTCAGCTGGATAATGGATAATGGATAATGGATAATGGATAATAGTTGGCCACACACAGCAAGAATTTCTCAGGAATGTCTCCTACTTCTCGTTTTAACTCCCTCTTTTTAGGTATTGTGAATTCCAATACACAAACTGAGTTTCCCATATCACATAACAGTGATCTTAATCAGTGACCTTAATGCTTCCCATTACTGTGCTGCACAGTGAGTGCAGATTTTCTAACAGGAAAACTTCCCTTACCATGTAGACAGATATTGTTGAATTCATCTTCACAGAATTTCTTAAGATGCTCCTTGAGGTTCGAGAGAGATTTAGTTACTGCATCAAATGAAAGATGTTGATGGACAGTGATGCTGGGAGAGTCCTCACATCGAGAAGCAACACAGAGAGATGGAAAACTCTACAGAGAGAAAAGCCGAATGTAGAAGGAGAACAGTGTACAAGAGAAGTGAATGAGCATGGTGTAAATGCTCAAGTACAAGAAAGTCAGTGTAGTTTAGACATAATTTCATGTAATTATACTCAATCTCAAAATGAGAGAAGCATGATGACATACTGTTTAGTGACTATTTGTGCTGATGGAAGACCTATTATTCAATTGAACAATGGTGCATTTTTTAAAAACTCAGTTTTACTCATTTCTATGACAAATAATCTGATTGGGCCAGCCAGAAAATTTTATTTAAAAAGATGCTTACAGGTCTGAACACAAATAACTTTCCACTTAATTGTATTTCTGCACAATGACTCTGAATCTCTAGCCCACTGATGAAGATCTACCCTGAAAGTGAGACTGTCAGTCTTGCCTGAAGGAAATTGATGTGATCATGTGTTTGTGAAAGCTTCTCCATCTCAGCAACTCTTCTTTTAACATCAGCAATTTCCTGCTCCAACTGGTACAAGAGTCGTTCAGCATGATTCACTTCAGACTTCTCTTGACTTCGGATCAGTTTTGTTACCTTTGAGCAATTTTTCTCCATGAAGCTGATCAGGTCAGTAAAAATCCTCTCATTGTAATCCACTGCTGCCTGTGCATGACTCTGTCAGGAAATGGAGAATGGAGTAACATTCAAATTTTGCTCCTCAGCACAAAATCATGAAAAAGCAATATTGAAAGTGAAAGTAATAATTTATTATATTATGACATTGTACTACAGTTTATTGTATAATACATACATATTCAATTTAACATGTTTCACTGAATTATATAATATGTCTGTTAACTGCTCTGTCCATCACATTTTCTAAATAAACTGTTCTTACTACATTTTGCTTAAAAGGTCCTGGTCATATTTTTTCTCTTGTTAAACAACCATGTCAAAAGACAGATCCTGTGGTCATGAAAAAGATGTTAATCTGTTTCAGAAGAGTCAAATAATTGCCATGCATCAAGCAGAGAAAACATCTAAGGAGATTGCTTAAACTACTAAAATCGGGGTTAAGAACTGTCCAATGCATTATTATAAAGTGGAAGGACAGTGGGGAAACATCATCTTCGAGGAAGGAATGTGGTCGGAAAAAATCTTGAATGATCGTGATCGGCGATCACTTAAACGTTTGGTGAAATCAAATCATAGAAAAACAACAGTAGAACTCAGGGATATGTTTAGTAGTGAAAGTAAGAGCGCTGTATACTGCCATGCTATCGCGAAGTTTGTATAGACTTTTTCTGCTGCGAGAATGAGGACTGACAGAACTTTTTGTCCCTACCGAAACCAAACGCCTCCACTCTAAGCTTAACTCCACCAAGACGGCGGGATGGGTCTGCAGGGCGCGCCGTAAAAGCTGCGAACATGGATGGCTGCTTGTCGTTTTGGTTACTTTTCCCGATACCCATATCCCTAACCAGTGGCTAGTTGTGTGTCTATGTTATGTTTATGCGCTTGTGTACTGGAAGGAGTTCTCCTTCTTTCCCAATGTGTTCATTATTTCTTGTTTCTTCTAAAAATGCATTTCGTTGCCTTGTACTTGTACATGTGTAATGACAATAAATTGAATACCATAACCAACCATACCATACCAAGAGCATTGTCACATGCAAAATGTGAAGGGAACTCAAGGGATTGGGATGTAACAACTGTGTAGCCTTAAGAAAACCACTCGTCAGTGAGGCTAATCAGTAAAAACAGCTTCAATTTTTTGGCCACGCAGTGTATCTTTCTACATAGTTGGACATTAAACATTCTGGGTAAGGAATATTCATGAAAAACAACAGTGAAATTGAAGTAAAGAGCATTTTAACAGCTGAAATAATATAATGAAGTAATTAGAATATTAAACCTTTTTTTACTTCATATATATATATATATATATATATATATATATATATATATGTTTCACTCAGTTATACATTATGCCTGTTAACTGCTTTGTCCATCACCTTCTATATATAAACTGTCACTACCTGCAATTTAGATTAAGTCTTCCTGGTCACCTTTTTTATCCTTGTGTCATGTACCTGCTGTTATGTTTGAATAAAACTGACCATGAAAATTTTGTTTCTAAAAGAATACATATACAAATGAAAGGAAGGAGGAGTCTTGTTTTAGCAGTGTAAGTAGATTGTGTTAGCTTATGACTGTGGCTTGTCTGAATCCAGCATTTGATGAGTAATGTGACTGTAACTGTAATGTGATCATTCCAAAGGGATCACAAATGTTGTTCAATTTGTGTCATGTCCTAGTTTTAATGTGCTGAATATTTTTAGTTAGACATGAAACATTCTGGGTATATTTCTGCAGTTTTTTCTTTTGCCATTATAAGATATGATAAGATAAGATAAGATGCCTTTATTGTCATTGCACTGTGTAAAACGAAATTGAGTTATATAAAACCTTTAAAATAAAGGATTTGATTTTCGCCAAATATTCTTGTCTACAATGAAAGATTAGTCAAAACTTTCTCTTATATTTATATGATGATTTTTAAGCTCATTAATCACAAATAATTTAACATCTGTTCTCAGTTAGTTTTCCTTGCCAGTTTTATCTTTGCTGTAGGCTTGGTCTAGACTCAGCTTCTCTAAATGTCTATTGTAAAAAGCGCTTCTCTGTTGATGAAGAAAATGTCAAGTTGGTGGACAGCTTTTGCCCACTTGAATCATTAATTAACATCAATGGATCCAGCAGTCAGGAAACACTTCACAAATTGGAACACAACAGAACAAGGATGAAGGAACTGGAAAAGATCTTCAAATGTAACAATTTGTCTCTCCAAATAAAGAGCAGAATTGTAGAAAACTTGGTTTTCTTTGTGGTTATTTATTACATCTGGACAATGAAAAAGTGAGACATACATGAGAATATCAGTGCATTTGAACTGTGCATTTGGTGTTGGTGAACGCTTTTGAAAGTATAGAACACTGTAAAGAAGACAAACAAATGGATCATTGGCCAGTCAAGCTTAAACTTTCAACTCAAACCCCAGTTAATCAATAATAAGCTCTCATATTTTGTACATATTATAAGAGGCACCAATTCACTGGAAAAGACAATTATGCTTTGGAAAAGTTGAAGATAAATGAGGAGGATGAAAAGAAAGAAAGTGAAGACCGAACCTTCTTCTTTTCTGAAGAAACACTATTCATATGTTCACCAGGAGTCAGAATCTACTTGACGGCACTTATATATTAATATAATATAAAAAGGACTATGCAAATATAATGAATTGAAAAAAATGTACCTACATGTTATAACATCTTTACATACAGAGGGAATGATATACTGTATGATTCCATAATAAAGATAAATACTGACATGTAAATATGTGATCATTATGAGCTCCACAGGATAAAAATCACAGCCATAGACGATTAATTGTTGATATTTTGTGTTTAGGAGAATTCAGTATCACTTCTCACCTTAATGTTATTGACAGTCTGTTTGAGTTAATCCACCTTATTCTGCTTCTCCTGGATTCGCTGCTGTAATTTCCTCTGTTCCTCCTTTAGCTCTCTCTGTGCTCATAGGAAACACATGGAACTTGTTATACTTTAACAGCGCAGTGGGTGAATATCAACTACAGATAAGGGTTAAAGTTCACTCCTGTACTACAGAGCATACACAATGTCATGTGTTCACTGATTGCTCTGACCTCTACATTGTGAAACATTTACTTAACCCTTCTTTCAGACAAAAACCAACAAATCCAATAACTGACTAAAGAAATTAGATTACAAATTGACTGCATCTGAATTAATTCAGAACATATTACATTTCCAGTTCTCACCTGTTTCTCAGATTTTTCTGTTTGAACTGGAACTGTTTGGTGTCCTTTGTGCTGATCCATCATACAAAAATAACAGATGAAGCTTTGGTCAGTACGACAGTAGATCTCGATCACTTTATCATGCTGAGAGCAGATCTTCTCTTGTAGCTCTGCACAGGCTTCCACTAACGTATGCTTTGTCAAACCAGGAACTTCATAATGAGGTTTCAGATGAGTTTCACAGAAGGAGGCCAGACACATCAGACAGGACTTGATGGCTTTGAGTTTTCTTCCTGTGCAGATATCACACTCCATATCTCCAGGTCCAGCATAACAGTGAGCAGGAGAAGCAGCTTGGAGTTCAGTCTTCTTCAGTTTCTCCACCACTTCAGCCAGCAAGGTGTTTCTGCGTAAAGCTGAGAGAGAGAGACAGCGGAGGCAGAGCAGCCCAGCAAAAGAAAGAAAAAATAAACTAAGTTGCCCCTGCCCTATCTAGGGCCCTGGTTTATCTAGGCTGCCTCCTGGCAGCTTCCGTCTGGCGACCTTGACGTCCCCAGATGTACCGCTGTCCCTAACAAAATAAAATAACAAAGAAATGAAAGGACTTGCTGTCAAAAAGCCATCTGACAGCCGGCATCGCAAGCGCGTGTGTGCGTCTGGTAAAGCCGGAAGCATGCGGAATGCAGCGACACCGAGCGATCCACAAGGGTGTGTTTATAAGGGCTCAGCAGCAGGTGTCGCCTCTTCATCGTAATAAGCCCGACAAGCGCTGACGCACGCGCGATTGCGCTGCTGCTACTCACGCCGCCAAACCAGGATAACTCCTGGCCATTAGCGGCCAGAGAGTGACCCCAGCCAGTACCCCCCCTCTATTCACAGCATACACCTCCCCTAGACTGTCTCACCTGCGTATGGCGCACAGGGAGGCACCAGTAGGCCAGAACGGCCGTGAAATAGGGGCTGAAGGAGAGGGTAGGGCAGGTCATCGCAGGAATAACGCTCGGTCTGGACTCAGAGACCAACCCGACCGGCTTAAGGGCAGAACTGAGTGCTGGCGGCTGGGGAGCGGAGCTCAGCGGCTCAGGGGCAGAGCCCGACGCCGGTGGCCCATGGGTGGGGCTCAACGACTGAGGGGCGGAGCTCATCGCCGCTGGCTCAGGGGCGGAGGCCGATGGCTCAGGAGCGGAGCTCAGCGCTGGCGGCTCAGGTGCGAAGCTCAGCCCAGCAAGACCCGCGAAAAAGGTGGGTGCAAGGCATCTGGCCGGGTGGACGAGGAAACACGGCCGCGCCAGCGATGGTGGTAGCCCAGGCAAGACCGCGGCATGCTCTGTTGCGGCACTGGAAGGTGTTAGAGGCCAGAATATGAGGCAACGGCTGCGGCGAGCTAAGGAATGGAGCTGATTTGCTCAGGTTCGAGGCTAGGCGGCGCCGAATGCCCAACTATGGAGCTTAGGGGTGCAGCAAGCTTGGGAACAGAGCTTAACTGCTCAGGTTCAGAGCTGAGCAGCGCTGAATGCTCAATCATAGAGCTTAGGGGCACAGCAAGCTCAAGTACGAGGCCAGGGGGCACTAAATACCCAGGCATGGAGCTTACTTGCTCAGATGCGGGGTTTGTGAGCACGGCAGGCCCAGGTATAAAGCTAGGCGGCGCTAAATGCCCAGGCATAGAGCTTATTCGCTCAGATGCGGGGCTTAGAGGCGTGGCGAGCTCGGGAACGGAGCTTAACTGCTCAGGTTCGGAGATGGGCGACACTGAATGCTCAATCATAGAGCTTAGGGGTGTGGTGAGCTCAAGTACGGGGCCAGGGGGCACTAAATACCCAGGCATGGAGCTTAACTGCTCAGATGTGGAGCTTGTGAGTGCTGCGGTCCCAGGTATGGAGCTAGGCGGTGCTAAATGCCCGGGCATGGAGCTTATTTGCTCAGATGCGGGGCGTATGGGTGCGGCGAGCTGGGGAACGGAGCTTAATAGCTCAGGTTCGGAGCTAGGCGACACTGAGTGCTCTGTTGCAGAGCTTGGGGGCGTGGCGAGCTCGAGTACGGGGCCAGACAGTGCTAAATAACCCGGCATGGAGCTTAACTGCTCAGATGCGGGGCTTGCGAGCGTGACGGGCCCAGGCATGGAGCTAGGTGGCGCCAAATGCCCAAATGTGGAGCTTACCTGCTTGAAGGCGAAGCATTCCGGCCGGGGAGTTTGTGACATGCAGCTGCTACACGCAACCTCTCTCTTTTTGGCCAGGTCAAAAAGTTCGACCAGGGAAGAGTGGCTCGGGAGGAAGCACAATTCGAGGTCCACTTGCTCAGTGAGACCTAGTCTAAAGTGCTCAATGAGGACCAGCTCGTTTAAGCCACTCACCTCAGCCAGGGCATTGAATTCAGCCACATATTCCTGCATCCCCCGGGAACCTTGAATGATGTTAAAAATGCTGGTAGGTTCCGGGGCAGAAATAAGTGGCTGGGGGTCCAAGTAGACAGTGGGCACATCCAGAACTACCTGAACCCCAGATGGAAGCCGACAGTTACGGCGGCAAGGGCTGGGCATTTTGGGAGGGTCAGGATGGAAAAATGGGGCTATGACTCGGCCGTAGTCACAAGATGGCCCCCCAAAAGCCAGCCGAGACTCGGGTAAACAAACCCGCCGACTGCGGCGACTGGGGACCTCCAAATTGGAGGTCCAGGAGCTAACGCTGGGTCCCTTGGCTGGTTACGGTTCGCTATATTAAAAGAAATGATGAACCGTGTAAACAACATATAAATGATTGGGACCCAAGTGCAGTTAGCTCCAGATGGTAGTTATAACCAAAATTAAAACAAATAAATGAAAGGAAGGGTGTGTTTATAAGGGCTCAACAGCAGGTGTCGCCACTTCACCGTAATATGCCCGGGAAGCGCTGACGCACACGCAATCACGCAGCCAAACCGGGATAACTCCTGGCCATTAGCGGCCAGAGAGTGACCCCTGACAAATATATAAATAAATGGAACATTTCCAATGTGCTGAATAAACTTTCAGCCCATTGAAAAGCTACGATTCTGCCCAGCAAATTCATCAAAACTAAAAAATCCATCAAAATCGAAATAGCTGAGGCATCAGTGGTGTTCCCTGCTGAATTCTTCCATCTTTCAGTTAAATTTAATTAGAACTGTTACTACACAGAGCAGCCCCGGTGGCGCTAAGAGCCAGCTGTTGCAATTCCTGATAACTTGTGTTGGAGTCCTGGTCTGGGCTAGTACCATGCAGGTCAGGTGGTGTGAATAGTGAGCCATGTGATGGACTGGTGCCCTGTCCAGGATGTACCTCTGCCTGCACCCACTGAATACCAGTTTAGGCTCCCGACCCTCCAACATGACCTTATTATGAGATAAGAATTAAAAACGTACAATAAACATATATGTAAATATGGGACTGTGGTAGCCTAGCAGATAAGGTAATGGACTATGGACCAGAAGGTCCAGGGTTCAAATCCCACCTCTGCCAAGCTGCCACTGTTGGGTCCTGGAGCAAGGCCCTTAACCCACAATTGCTTGGATTGTAAGACTGTATAACTTGTAAGTCGCTCTGGATAAGGGCGTCTGCTAAATGCTGTAAATGTAAATAGCCACAGTATATAAGATATGAAGAAACATAAAGCAGAGGAAAAATAGATGCTAACAATCTAAACATATCATTTTATATTTACTATCTTTTTTGTAGTAGCATTAAACATTTTTTTGCAGTTACTAAACTAAGCTTTCTTCTTGTTAATTCATTTAATATATTAATTAAGAGAAATGACCTTCAATAATGAATTAGAATGTTTTACATTTGCTTCCATTACAATAACACTTCACTGCAAGAGAAGCACAAGCTCACTCAACATCTTCTACTCCAGCTAAAGCTAATGGTAGCTAGCTAAACTGAGTCAGGTGATGCTGTTAGGAAGCTATATAGAGATTTCTGTCTTAAAACCAAAAACCTCTCAATAAATAAGAAAAATTATTCTAAACATTATTCACTTATATCATGTGATCAGAGTTAAGTTACGAGAGTAGTTCTGCAACAAAAAGAAGAAGAAAGTAAAAGGAATGCAAAAGCCCACTGAAGTCTAAAAATCTATACAAAGAAAGAAAGGAAATAAGAAGGAAAAACAACCAACAAAGTCATCCAAAACCTTCAAAAAGCAAGAAAATAAGGAAAAAGGATGGAAAAAACCCAAATAACGAAAGATAAAAGAAAGAAAAACCAAAAATGAAAAATAACAAAAAAAAAGAAATAAAGAAAAGAAAAAAGACAAAAATAAGAAAAATTTGAATCATTTCAGACGACAAAATGAAACTGAAAGAAGACAGATAAAAATGAAAACTGAAAAAAGAAAACAAAAAGAAATAAAGTACATCAACAAAAAAAGAATATGAAACAAAACAAATAATAAAGACAAAAAAATAGCAGAGAAAAACAAGCAATGAAAAACATTTAACCAAAGAAGCAAAACAAGTGAAACATGAAACAAAATCTTAAAAAGTAGAGTGAATAGAGGCAGAAATCAAAACAAACAAAAACAAAGTAACTACATCAACATTTAAAAAACACACAAAAGGACAAACTTGATATTTTAAAAGCTTAGAGTTAAGGAAAGAAGAAAAATCAATACAAGATAAAAAAAATGGAAAAATTAAAAATACAAAACAAAGAAAGAAGATAATAAGAAAGGAAAAAAGTCAACAAACAATCTAATAATTATAAAAAAGAAGAAATTAAAGAAGAACATGTCATTAGTATTTTACTTTGGATCACATAACCTCACAGTAGATCCCACAGATCCCCAAACCCCAAACCCAGGGATCATTGTCATGCTGGAAGCCCCAGCCACGTTCCATCTTCAATGCTCTCACTGATGGAAGGAGGTTTTTTGCTTAAAATCTCACGATACATGGCCCTGTTCATTCTTCCCTTAACACGGATCAGTCGTTCTGTCCCCTCTGCAAAAAAACAGCCCCAAAGCATGTGGTTTCCACACCCATGCTTCACAGTAGGTATGGTGTTCTTGGGATGCAACTCAGCATTCTTCTTCCTCCAAACACGATGAGTTGAGTTTTTACCAAAAAGTTCTTCCTTTTTTTCATCTGACCACATGATATTCTCTCAATCCTCTTCTGGATCATCCACATGCTCTCTGGCAAACTTCAGACGGGCCTGGACATGTACTGGCTTAAGCACTGCAGGATCTGAGTCCCTCCCGGCGTAGTGTGTTACTGATGGTAGCCTTTGTTACTTTGGTCCCAGCCCTCTGCAGGTCATTCATCAGATCCCTCTGTGTAGTACTGGGATTTTTGCTCACCGTTCTCATGATCATTTTGACCCCACGGGATGAGATCTTGCGTGGAGCCCCAGATCGAGGGAGATTATCAATGGTCTAGGATGTCTTACATTTTCTTACAATTGCTCCCACAGTTGATTTATTCACAACAACCAGCTTGCCTATTGTAGATTCACTCTTCCCAACCTGGTGCCGGTCTACAATTTTCTTCCTGGTGTCCTTCGACAGCTCTTCGGTCTTGGCCATGGTTGAGTTTGGAGTCTGTGGACAGGTGTCTTTTATACAGATAACGAGTGGAGGACAGAGTTTTTTCTCATTTCGTCTCTCATAGTTGAAGTGTAGCTATGATGAAAATTACAGACCTCTCTCATCTTTTTAAGTAGGATAACTTGCACAATCAGTGGCTGACTAAATATTTTTTGCCCCACTGTAAATGTTTAAATGTTTTATACCTCAATATTTCATCTTCACCTATTGTGTAAGAGCATGTCTGTGTCACTTCTCACCTTAATATTACTAACAGCCTGTTTAACTTCCTGCACCTTCTTCTGCTTCTCCTGGAGTCTCTGCTGTGATTTCCTCTGTTCCTCCTTTAGCTCACTCTGTGCTCATAGAAAATACATGGAACTGGTTATACATTAGGAGCTCAGTGGGTGAATATCAACTGCAGATAAAGAGTTAAAGTTCACTCCTGTACTACAGAGCTTTCACACTGTCATGTGTGTGTTACAAAGCTGTACATTTACATCATTTAGCAGATGCTCTTATCCAGAGTTGCTTATAACTGATACAATTTTATAATTCAATTAATAGTGAGTTAAGGGCCTTGCTCAGGACCCAATAGTGGCAGCTAGGAAGAGGTGTTTGAACCCTGGACCTTCTGGTCCTTAGACTAGTACCCTAACCACTAAGCCACCATGTCCCAGCTGTACAATAAGGTAAGATGGGTAAGATGGCTGTTTAAATATGCACTGGTCTGAGTTGTTCATGAGGACACATTTATTTGATCCTTACTTTTCAGGAAAAATAATGCAACTGTGTATTTTCAGTGTATTCCAAGACTAAAATTATATTTGAATCCAATAACTGACAAAAGCAACTAAACAAAAATATATGTATATGTAAATCATGTTCTGAAAATATTAGCGTTCCAGTTCAGACACTCGCCTGTTTCTCAGTTCTTTCTGTTTTAACTGGAACTGTTTGATGACCTTTGTGCTGATCCATTGTACACGAATAACAGATGAAGCTACGGTCAGTACGACAGTAGATCTCGATCACTTTGTCATGCTGAGAGCAGATCTTCTCTTGTAGCTCTGCACAGGCTTCCACTAACGTATGCTTTTTCAAACCAGGAACTTCATAATGAGGTTTCAGATGAGTTTCACAAAAGGAGACCAGACACATCAGACAGAACTTGATGGCTTTGTTCAGTCTTCTTCAGTTTCTCCACCACTTCAGCCAGCATGGTGTTTCTGCATAGATCAGGTCTTTGGCTGAAATTCTTCCTACACTGAGGACATCTACAAATCCCTCGCCGGTCCTCCTGATCCCAGCAGCCATTAATACACACATTACAGAAACTGTGACCACAGGGAGTAGTTACAGGATCTTTCAGGATATCCAGACAGACTGGACAGCTGAACTGATCCACTGAAAACTGATCTACTGAAAAACCAGCTTCTGCCATTTTGCTGCTCTCACACACACAGAGAGGAAGAGACTGAGTTTCGCTTTTTCTGAAATAAGATTCCTGGTTGTGTGTGTGTTGTTGTGTAAGAGAGAAAGTGGGTGTGGCTCTACTATGATGGCCCAATCACAACAGATGGAAAACGTCACCCCTAGTGGCCAGGAGCACTTCCGGTGTGAGCGAAGTTAATGCAGCATTCTGGTGAATGTTTTTCGTTTTGGTTAATGCTGTTCTGCGTTAATGTATTTGTGTTCTCGACATTCGTTTGTTTCGTAAATGCGGTTGTGATGTCACCCAGCGGGCCACCGTACTTTATAGAGAGACCTAGAGCAGGATTTAAACGAAAATGTGCAGCCACAGAACAATATATTCATGTTTAATTTTGTAACTACAAGCTTTAACTTTACAGTGCATTTGCTGCTTCTATGTAATTCAGAGTTTAGAAACATTGCTCTGAAGTCTATATAAAACAAGGAAAAATTATTTAATGACCCAGAACAGAGCTTCATTATATTGACACATGGTGACACACTGGAGATGATTTTTTATTACACAACAATACACAAAGATATGATTAAACGTCTGACTACATAAATTGTTTGTACCGACTCGTTACATAACATGGTTTCAAAACGTTTTAATGTTTCGTCGCTAGGGGTCCGACATTAACGTGATCTCCAAACTGAACCCATGCACTGCTGATCTCAAATCAGTTGTAATTGCTTAGTTGAATAATAAATCATTCAGAGATTTTAAAAAGTTTAATTTCTCCCGTCACTGCCAATAAATATAATGATCACAAGGTCTAAGCTCAGAACTAAAACTTCACCAGGACAGCAGTTATGAATGAATCCTTACAGGTGTGGCTGAAATGAGGATGATGTTACATGAGCAGCTGTTCAAATAATTCAAATGATGGTGACCTCTGCTGGTCATGAGATGTTATAGCAACATGAACCAGTTTGGAATGGTTTTCTACCTGAATCCTTGATTACTGCGATCAATAATCAGAATGAAGAACAATAGAAGCACTGCAGACTGAAGAGATGAAATTGGTGGTGGATTTGTGGTACAGTATGTACAGGTTCATATAGAGTTCTTCAAATCAGCAGCAGCAAATAGGAACAGACAGAAACTATTTTACATCTACACTTCACTGCAAGAGAAGCTCAAGGTCACTCATCATCTTCCACCCCAGCCCCAGCCAATGGTAGCTAGCTAAACTGAGTCAGGTAATGCTGTTAGGAAGCTAGCTGGAGATTTCTGTCTTAAAACCAAAATCTCTCAATAAAACTAGAAAAAGTTACACTGATAAAGAAAACTACAAATTCCAACCTGAACGATCTGATAAACATTATTTCATTACATCATGTGATCAGAGTTAAGTCACAACTGTTTGTTCTGCAAAAATAGAAGAAGAAAATAAAGAGAGAAATCAGAAAAACAAAGAACAGCAAAAATCTACAAAGAAAAGAGACAGGAACAGAAGAGTAAAATAAAGTGAACAATGAAAATACACAGGGAAAGTAAGAAAATACACAATACATAAAAATGAAAGACGCATAAAACAATATATTAAGAACAAACAAACAACAAAGCCTCCAAAAACTTCAAAAAACAAAAATGAGTGGGAAAGTAAGAAAATAATTTGAATGAAAAAAGAACAAAGATAGACAAAATCTTCAAGAAATAAAAAAGAAAAATGCAAAACATAAGAAAACATTTCATCATTTCAGACAAGGAAATAAGAGTAAAAGAGCTGAAGAATGACCTCAAAGTGAAAGAAACCAAAAATAAATAAAGTGCGTAAAGAGAATATGACACAAATGTAATAAGAAAAACAGAACAGAATAGTACAGAAAAACAGAAAATGAAAAAATTTACAAAAGAAGCAAAATAAGTAAAATAAAAAAAATACAATTAAAATTAAAAATGAAAGAAAAACAGACACATAAACCAAAACAAACAAAAAAAGGAAGGAACTACACCAAAAGTAAAAAAAACACAATAACTGAACACTGAAAAACACTGAAGAGAAGGAAAAATGGAAAACAAATACTTATAGCCAAGACAAATTAATGAATCAATTTATTAATTAATATATTTAAAAATACACTCACTGACAAAAAATAAAGCCACCAGATAGAAATGTGGGATTGCTGCAAACCCGGCATGCAGTTCTGTCTCAGGCAGATATATAAATGATTACAGGTGTGGTCTTGACACAAGAGATTGTAAAAGTGCTTCCCATACAGCGCTGCTCTACAAAAAGGCTCTCAGAGTCTACTTTTTGATAGTGTACCTCTTGGTGAGAGATTGTTGACTGCTAGACATGACTCTACGACGCACTCGAAAAATTTTGCCCAATTGGCAGACTGAGAGGTGGTGCACCAATGGACTGAGAGAAGCAGGATGGTCATGTCAACAAATTGCCTCCATCTGGGCTGTTCTGACCTAGCTGTTAGGAGGTGTTGGGAGCAGTGGTTTTATGGGGGCACACCCACATGGTGAACAGACCACCATTAGAGAGAATCGTTTGCTTCACCGACAAACACGAGCAGCTCCCACAGTTATTCACCATCCAGACACATGGGGAACCTTCACTACGCAGCACTGTTTCTGTCTGGACCATTTTCCAAGAGCTTAGCATAAGAAAATTTGTTGTAATGATGTGCATTATGTGTCCTATCTTTGACAACCAGCCACCGTCGCCTTAGTTTGCAGTGGTGTCGCGAATAAGAAACCTGGACTGCTATGGACTGGAACAGTATCACCTTTAGCGATGAATCCACGTTCTGTTCGGGATCCGATAGTTAGGTTTAAGTAGAGAGGTCTTGTAGTGAACGTTTCAATCCTGCCTTTGCTGTGGAGCAACACACTGCCCCAACCACTGGTGTGATGATCTGGAGAGCCATCGCTTACGACAGTCGGTCACGCCTAGTAGTGATACAAGGGACACTAGCAGCTCAGCGATATGTGCAGTACATCCTGTGGCCATATGTATTGCCTCTCATGGCAGGGCTTCCAACTGGCATTTTCAGCAGGATAACACCCACACACAGCAAGGGTTTCCCAGGAATGTCTCCACCAGATTATAACACTTCCTTAGCCACGTCCGGTTGCCAGATTTATCGCCAATCGAGCATTTATGTGACCAACTGGGACACCAGCTGTGGCAACAACATCTGTGGACAAATGTGGTACAATATACCAACAGGAACCTGTATGCCTCCATGTCCAACTATACATCATCTTATATCCAGGTTAGAGGCAGCCTAACAGGGTAGCTCAAGGCTCCTTTCAATTGTACAGCTTTCCACAATAAACTTATCCTTTCACTCTAATATTGTAATCACTTACATATATCATCATTACATTCACCCATATAAAGATTAATTTGATTACAACACCTCCTTATTGGTGAGGTACTCTTTGTCAATGAGTATACAACACAATAAAACAATAAAGAAGAAAGAGGAAAACAACAAAAGAAAGAAAAACTAAATACAACCAAAAAAATCTAAAAAATAAAGAAAGTAAGCAAAAGAAGGAAAGAACATGTTATTAATATTTTAGTTTGGATCACATAACTTTACAGTTGAATTAAAACGCAATCCCCAAAACCCAAAACCAGCATAGAGGGGCTGAGTGAATGTAGTTTGGACTCTGTGGAGGAGCCTCATTGTATCAGAGACGCTATAGAAGGACAGAGTTCCTGCACTGTGATCCACATACACTCCTATTCTGGAGGATGATGGACCTTCTAGAGCAGTATTAATGTTATTGTGATAGAAACAGAGAGAAGAAGAAGTAGAACACCACAGACTCCAGGACTGGTTGTTGTATCCAAACCCACACTCATTACCTCGTCCTTTCCTGCTGATCCCTTTATATGAGACAGATATGAACACACCACCACTCCACTCCACCTCCCAGTAACAGCGCCCCCTCACACTCTCCTTACACAGCACTTGATAGTAGTATTCAAATCTCTCTGGATGATCAGAATATGACTGATAGATATTTCTGTATGTCACCACTTTGTTCTTTTCAGAAAGAACAAGGTAACGATATGTTGTGTTGAGATCCAGAGTCAGCTGACAGAAATCTAAACCAATGAAAAACAAGGGCATGTTGGGTATTAATGGTATTAATTACAGGATTGCTGTGTGTGTTTGTGGGGGGGTCACTTACATTGCAGAAAATCTTGTCTGCTTTTTGGTTCCGAGGGTAAAATCATCTGAACTGCTGCAGCTGTGGAGACACAGAGATACAATGGAAATGGAAAAATCTGATGTGTTAGTAGGCCCCTTGTACTAATGTTTTTAGTACAAGGGGCCTGCTAATACATCAGTTGTTTTAAGTTCTGTGCAACAGTGGGCTGCTCATTAAATTCCTTAGCCACTTCAGGTGTTCCAAAGATGAAAGTTTCCCATTTAATAGTTACTTGATAACAGGCAGGGTGCAGCATTCAGAACCAAGTATTAGTTTGATAGAGAAATTCTTTAATTGCATTGTATTAATTGTATTTCCTGTCCATTTAACTCATTTAACCCCTTGACGTTTTCCAGTGCTGTGCTGCAAACTGGGTACAGCTTACCTAACAGGAAAACTTCTCTTACCATGTAGAGAGATTTTGCTGAATTCATCCTTGCAGAACTCCTTGAGATGCTCTTTCAGATTACTGAGAGATTTAGTCACTCCATCAAATGAAAGATTTTGATTAACAGTGATACTGGGTGAGTAGTCATGTTGTGAAGCAACACAGAGAGATGGCAAACTCTACAGAGAGAAAAACAAAAGGAGGCGAAAGGTGTATGAGTAAGTAAATGATTTGACATCAAATGACACCAACATAAACTAGATATAATTTCATGTAATCACACTCAATTTAACATTTAGAATGATTTCTTAAGGAGAGAAGCCATAATAACAGACATTTTAGTGACTGTGAATGTGGACATTTTGTCCTGGTGGAGGACCTCTGTTATGGATTATCTATTATGTAAACAAACACTGGTGTGTCTTTCCAAAACAAAGTCATACATGTTTATTATACATAATCTGAATAGGCCACATATAAAATGAATTTAAGCAGATGCTTACAGGTTTGAATACAGAAGATTTTCATTTAATGATGTTTCTTCTGAATGACTCTGAATTCAGTGTTTACTGATGATCTGCTTTGTACTTGAGACCGTCAGTTTTACCTGGAGGAAGTGGATGTGATCATCTTTGTGCGAAAGCTGCTCCAGCTTTGTAACTCTACTCTTAATATCAACAATCCCCTGCTCCAACTGCTGCATGAGTCGTTCAGCTTGATTCACTTCTGCCTTCTCCTGATCTCGGATCAGTTTTGTTATCTCAGAGCGCTTTTTCTCCATGAAGCTGATCAGGTCCGTAAAGATCCTCTCATTTTCCTTCACTGCTGCCTGTGCATGACTCTGTTAGAAAATGGGAGATGGAGGAACATTAAACAAAAAATCGATTCTAGGATCAAAGCTCTAGTGGTGCCCCCCTTTTTTGGGGGGAGCTCAAAAAATATAATAAAAGGCTAGAATAATAAACATGTTATTTATTTCATACATACTGCACCTATTCATTTTCATCTTTAATTGACTTTCAAATTATGAATCTGTTGACTTCCATAATTTTTTTAATATAAATAATTCTCACGTATATTTCAGGTTAAAACAGTCTGGTCATTTGTTAACTTATTGTGCCTAATGTTCATACTGTTATATTTAAACACACTTTACTGACGGTGATATTTCTTTCAGTATACAGGCCTTTTCAGACTGAATCCGCATTTAAAAAAGGCATGTCAAGTTTTGAAAAAGAACACACGTATATTAACGCCGTCCTTCACACCGAGTCCGAAAGAGACGAACCACGGCGCTGTGTAAAATTTTAATCAGAGCGTGTTCTAATTTCTGCATTGTTCGGATGCGTTAAAAATCAGGCTGACCAATCAGAGTTCAATTGTTATGGTTGCAGCCCAAACAAATGAGTGTCAAGATGGTGACGGAACAGCTCATGCTGCTTGTAGCAGAGCACAACAGCTTACATGACAAGCAACACGCTGACTATAAAAATGTGGATATTAAAGAAAAGATCTGGCGGAATATAGCTGTAAGGCAGGGGAAAGCTGACAGGGAGTACCTCACAGTGACTTTATGGAATCACTGTTGTGTTTATTAAAGTGCATTCTAGTCTGTTCATGCGCACAATGTTCTTGAATGAGTCGGTGAAACTGTCCGTGTGGTTGACTGTTCAGTAGAATTGGGTGAACCCAAAATAAGCGTGGTCAATATGAGTGTTTAAAAGAAAAAAGACCATTTCATAATCACTACTGCTGCTGCTCAAGGAATCCATTTCTTCCTCTTCAGTTGCCTTCCCGTGTTTTCAGAGAGTTTAGACAAAAAACACATTGGACTTGGTGTGAAGGTACCACTACGTTAAAAATTGCATCCGTTTCTTACATCCGTAAAAATCGGACTTGGTGTGAAAAGGCCCTAATTGTGGCTAAATACTAAAACATTTTTAACAAAGAAATATAAACATGAAAGGAGGTTTCTCTGGTATTAGCTAATAATTAATTCAAAATATTTAATGTGTTAGAGCATCTGTATTTCACTTCTCACCTTAATATTACTGACAGCCTGTTTCAGTTCTTGCACCTTCTTCTGCTTCTCCTGGATTCTCTGCTGTGATTTCATCTGTTCCTCCTTTAGCTGACTCTGTGCTCATAGAAAATACATGGAACTGGTTATACATTAGGAGCTCAGTGGGTGAAGATCAACTGCAGATAAAGAGTTAAAGTTCACTCCTGTACTACAGAGCTTTCACACTGTCATGCGTGTGTTATGAGGCTGCAGAATAGTGTAAGGTGGGTGTTGGCTGCTTAAATATTGGTCTGAGCTGCTCATGAGTATGCATTTATTTAATCATGCATTCTCAACTACAACACAATACACTACACTGTGTTTTCAGTGTATTTCAAAACTAAAATTACATTTTAATCCAATAATTGACTAAAGTTACTAAACAAAAATGAGAACAGAAATAGAATATGCATAAAACGTTTTTAGAAAATATTAGACTTCCAGTTCTCACCTGTTTCTCAGTTCTTTCTGTTTGAACTGGAACTGTTTGGTGTCCTTTGTGCTGATTCATCGTACACAAATAACAGATGAAGCCTTGGTCAGTACGACAGTAGATATCGATCACTTTATCATGCTGAGAGCAGATCTTCTCTTGTAGCTTTGCACAGGCTTTCACTAACGTATGCTTTTTCCAAGCAAGAACTTCATAATGTGGTTTCAGATGAGTTTCACAAAAGGAGGCCAGACACATCAGACAGGACTTGATGGCTTTGAGTTTTCTTCCTGTGCAGAAATCACACTCCACATCTCCAGGTCCAGCATAACAGTGAGCAGGAGAAGCAGCTTGGAGTTTAGTCTTCTTCAGTTTCTCCACCACTTCAGCCAGCATGGTGTTTCTGCATAGATCAGGTCTTGGGGTGAAAA
Source organism: Ancistrus triradiatus (assembly GCA_025084515.1). NCBI lineage: Eukaryota > Metazoa > Chordata > Actinopteri > Siluriformes > Loricariidae > Ancistrus > Ancistrus triradiatus. The sequence goes on along the minus strand of JAJAGP010000449.1, from coordinate 34,598 downwards.
TCTTCCTACATTGAGGACAACTATAAATCCCTCGCTGGTCCTCCTGATCCCAGCAGCCATTAATACACACCTTACAGAAACTGTGACCACAGGGAGCAGTTACAGGATCCTTAAGGAGATCCAGACAGACTGGACAGCTGAACTGATCCACTGAAAACCGATCTACTGAAATACCAGCCTCTGCCATTTTGCTGCTCTCACACACTGAGAGAGTGAGCTTCCTGGTTGAGTGAGTGAGTGAGTGAGTGAGTGTGTGTGTGGGGGGGGGAGGGGGGGTATTGTGTAACAGAGAAAGAGGGTGCAGTGTTAAAGCAAGAAGCAGTTCAGGGTGCAGCTGTAGAACAATAGCTTCACTTGATTTGCTGGTTTTTGCTAATTTACCAACCAAAAGAGCATTTCCCAAAAGCACATAGTTGCATCGCAACTCCTTGTTATAACTATGTTAATTTGCTAACACAGATAGCAATAACTGCAGCTTCTTTCATGCAGTGTTCATTCTATGTAATTGTTTCTCCTACTACTACCTCACTTACTTCTTTAATGTAATACAGATTTTCAAACAAGAAAACTTCATTTACTTTGTGGAGCAATATGCTGAATTCATCTTCACAGAATTTCTCAAGACGCTCTTTCAGTTTATAGAGAGATTTAGTCACTCCATCAAATTTTAGTTTTTGATTGACAGAGAAGCTCGGTGAGTCCTCACATCGAGAAGTACCACAGATAGATGGCAAACTCTGAAGACAGATGAAACAGAATGTAGAATGAGAAAGGTGTACGAAAGAAGTGAAGACTCTCCTGTCATCAATGCAAGATATCAGTCAAAAAACGACTCTGTATTAAAGATTCTCTTCTGAATTCAGTGTGCTTACTGATGATCTGCTTTTTACATGAGACTGTCAGTGTTACCTGGAGGAAATGGATGTGATCATCTGGGTGTGAAAGCTCAGTGACTCTGCTCTTAAGATCAGCAATCTCCTGCTCCAACTGCTGCAAGAGTTGTTCAACTTGATTCAATTCAGACTTCTCTTGATCTCGGATCAGCTTCTTCACCTTCAAGTGCTTTTTCTCCATGAAGCTGATCAGGTCAGTAAAGATCCTCTCACTGTCCTTCACTGCTGCCTGTGCACGACTCTGTTAGGAAATGGAGGATAGAGGAACATTAAACACCACCCTAGCTGGCGGCACAGGGCGAAAGGCAGGGACAACCATAGATGGATAAGTGCCATTGCATTTTTGCATTTAGTTATTTGTCAGATGTTATGTAGAACATGACTATAACTGTCAAAATATTCCATAGCATTGAACAATCATAAAAACTATGGATTGACAGTGCTGGGACTTCTTGTTAGCAGTAAATATTCTTCAACTAAAAAGTGAATGATACATGTTTAAACACACATTTTTTATCATATTGAGCTCTACATGCTTACAGATGATAAATTGTTGATATTTATCGTTTAAGAGCATCTCTGTGTGACTTCTCACCTTAATATTATTGACAGACTGTTTGAGTTCCTGCACCTTCTTCTGCTTCTCCTGGATTCTGTGATGTGATTTCCTCTATTCCTTCTTTAGTTCACTCTGTGCTCATAGAAAAAAACATGTAACTGGTTATATATTACTAGCTCAGTGGGTGAATATCCACTCCAGATAAAGAATTAAAGTTCACTCCTCTACTGACATGTGTGTTACGGAGCTGCATAATAATGTAAGGTGTGTGTTAGATGTTTAAAAGTGCACCGACTGGTCTGACCAGTTCATAACGCATTTCTTTAACCCTTTTTAAAGAAACATGTATGCCACAGTGTATTTTCAGTGAACGCTACAACTAAAATTACAAATTTTAATCCAATCATTGACTAAAGTAACCAAAAAGAAATGAGGTTAGAAATACAGTACAATGAGTATAAATCATGTTTAGAAAAAATTTGACTTCCAGTCCTGACCTGTTTCCCAGTTCTTTCTATTTTAACTGCATTGTGTCCTTGATGTTCCTCCATCAAACAAAAATAACAGATGAAACTTTGGTCAGTACGACAGTAGATATCAATCACTTTATCATGCTGAGAGCAGATCTTCTCTTGTAGCTCTGCACAGGCTTCCACTAACGTATGCTTTTTCAAACCAGGAACATCATAATGAGGTTTCAGATGAGTTTCACAAAAGGAGGCCAGACACATCAGACAGGACTTGATGGCTTTGAGTTTTCTTCCTGTGCAGAAATCACACTCCACATCTCCAGGTTCAGCATAACAGTGAGCAGGAGAAGCAGCTTGGAGTTTAGTCTTCTTCAGTTTCTCCACCACTTCAGCCAGCATGGTGTTTCTGCATGAAACTGGTCTAGCAGAGAAGGTCTCTCTACATTGAGGACAACTATAAATCCCTCGCAGGTCCTCCTGATGCCAGCAGTCATTAATACATACCTTACAGAAACTGTGACCACAGGGAGTAGTTACAGGATCCTTCAGGAGATCCAGACAGACTGGACAGCTGAACTGATCCACTGAAAACTGATGTACTGAAATACCAGCCTCTGTCATTTTGCTGCTCTCACACACTGAGAAAGACAGCCTGAGATTTGTTTGCTCTGAAATGAGATTCCTGGCTGTGTGTATGTGTGTTATTGTGCTACAGAGAGAATGGGTGTGACTTACAAACCTAATGTGGAACTACCCTGAGCATTTACCTCAGATATTATAGTACAGTTAGATTGACAATCAAATATTGTACTGTACTTAGCTTTTACCTCAGAGGTTTCACTTTAATAAGATGTGACATCACATCAGACATTTTTAAACAGTTACATTTTATCTCATGTTTTACTACAGTTAAGAATTACCTCAAAATCCTGGATAGTTTGGCTCAGATATACTATAATTATATTTTAGCTCAAATATTGTAAAATAGTTAAAATGTATCTCTGTTACTAGAGAGGTTACCGCAGATATTATACTATATATAGATTTTTACCTCAGATATTGTGCTACATTTAAAATTTACCACAATTACTACATAGTTTACCTCAGATATTATACAATAGTAAGGTTTTCCTCAGATATTTTACTACAGTTACAATTTACCTCAGTGACTATTTACCTCAGATATTACACTTGTTCAATCTTACCTCAGATATGCTACTATTGTTAGATTTTATCTTAGAGAAATTATACTATATTTATATTTGGTATTATTACTATATTTGATACTATTACTCAATTACTAGAGAGTTTACCTCATGTATTATACTATAATTAAATTTTACATCAGATATTTTACTACAATTAAAATGAACTTCACTTTTGCTAAATATTTTACCTCAGATATTACACTCTAGTTAGATTTTACCTAAACTATTGTACTAAACTATTGTACTACTTCTGAGATCCTCTCTAGGGTACTAGATAGTTTACCTCATGTATTATACCATAATTAGACTTTAAATCAGCTATTTTACTAAATTTAAAATGTACCACACTTACTAGATAGTTTACCTCAGATCAGATGTTTTATGCTAGTTACCTCAGATATAATACTATAGTTAGATTTTACTGTCACCTCAAATATTTTACCACAGTTAAAATTAACCTCAATTACTAGATAGTTTACTACAGATATTATACTAGTTATATTTTACCCCACATCTTTTACTACAGTTAAAACTTACTTCCGTTACTATTTACCTCAGATATTACACTATTGTTCGATCTTACCTCAGATATTCTACTATTGTTAGATTTTAACAGAGATATTATACTATACTTATATTTGACATATAATATTGTCAGCTTTTTACTGTATACTTTACTGTAGTTCGATTTGATCTCGAATAGTTAACTGCAGGTAGATATTACCTCTGATATTTTACTAAAGTTAGATTTATGCCTGATACTGTAAAAGGTTTATTTCTTTGTCAAAACCCTTGACTGAAGGAAATTCAGGCTACCGAATGTTTGTGGTGAGCGTTGACGTATTTCCGGTTTACACTATCCTAGCAGTCTGAGAAGAGGACGGGAGTGTCTGTGTTTCTAAAGGAAAAACTACAAATTATTAATCTCCTCTGAAGACTCAGGTAAGCGATTCAACATCGTCACGTTTTCGATAAGAGTTCTGCGTGGTTGTCGACGTTAGATATCGTCTGTTGAAGTCAATATCGCATTGTTTCCGTTTGTTTTGATAACGGTAGCGTTTACAAGATGGCGTTTCTTTCACCGCGCTTCTGGAGTGTATGCTTTTCTCACCCGTTTTCTGTCAGACCTTCCTTTTTGCGCGATGATTGGCTCGTACCGCGTCCTCTCTGCCCAGGGATTGGTGGAATATGTGACGTAGGCAGTAAGAACGCTCAACTTCCCGCGAGTGTACCGGGAAACAGCCGTCCAATTAGGTTACAGGGGCGGGATTTTCCCCCAAAGCGGGTGGGAGAAATATATTACGTTGCTTGTTACTGGACTGATTTAAACCAACATGAATTTCATGGATTTTGAACTCGCAAACCACCTCATATTTAAATAAAAAAATACAGTGTTTTCCAGTTTTATTTAGCACCTAGGTTGTTGAGGAATGAAACACACGCCATGTTTGTCTATAGAACGCAACGTCTGTCAGACAGCCATAGTTCCATGTTCTTGTTCCTCTCAGGAGAAATGTTTTCTGAGATCAGATATTTTACTACAGTTACAATTTACCTCAAGTACTAGATAGTTTACCTCAGACATTATACTGTAGTTCGATTATACCTCAGATATTTTACTACAGTTAAACTTTACCTTAAGTACTAGGTAGTTTACCACATGTATTATTCTATAGTTAGATTTTACTTCAGCTATTTTGCTAGAGTTTAAATTTACCACGGTCAGGGGACACAGGAGTTTCAACCAGTAGAGATCTTAAAAGGTTATTCACGCAATCTTTGTAATGCACTAAACATGGATCGTAATGAAGATGCTGTATGTCCAATAACGATTTGTTTGTTTGTTTCTAAAAGTTGTTCAGTTTGGTTGATTAACAGGTGTGCTCGTGTTTCCAGGTGAAAATGGCGTCCGGCAGCACGAGCAGCGAGGAGGAGAGGAGTCTGCGGGAGTGCGAGTTGTACGTCCAGAAACACAACATCCAGCAGCTGCTGAAGGACTGCATCGTGCAGATGTGCACCTCCAGGCCCGACCGGCCCATGGCCTTCCTGCGCGACTACTTCGACAGGCTCGAGAAGGTGCGAACACTTCTTCCCCCACTCAGTGATCAGTCAGGGCTTATGTAAGCACTGTTATCTGTCTGAGATTACAGACTAAAAGTGAACTCACCCCAGGGGCAGTTTGTCATTTAAGGATGTTTGATACTGGTACCGATCCGTTATATATAACATTCACCTCAGTTTGTGTAGCTAGAGATTTGTGCTGTTTTTCAAACTGTTAAAACATTCTCTGTTCCATCAGATGGTTCAAGTGATGCATGTTCTAGTTTATGCAACTGCTTCCCTAAGGCGTTTAAGCCAAAAAAACTGGAAAGTCAATTCAAGTCAAATTTTTTTATGTAATGCTTTTTACAACGGAGCATTGTCTCAAATCAGCTTTACAAATCTCTAGGGCCACAACCCTAAAGGGAAAACTCTCTAAACATTATAAGGAAGAAACCTTGTTAGGACCAAGACTCAAAAAGCGAACAAATGTCCTTGAGCAGCCAAGATGTTATATTTAAAAATTCAACTACGTTATCTAATTAATACATTTATAGTGATAGTTTAAATAAACATAAACTAAATATAAAAAATAAGAGAGAACATATATTTAAAAATGTAATAAATAAATGAAAATGTAATAATATTTAGACTGTAACAAATTAAAGCCAACACAATATTATGAAGAGTATAATAAAACGGAGATTATAAAACTATAGAACATAAGATAGTAGTGTATATAATAAATAAAATAGTACATTTTTATAAATAAATATGTAATAAAATAATTATAAGTAAATAATAAAATAGAGAATATAAAACGACAGAATATAAGACAATAGTTTATATATAGTAAATAAAATAATACATATAATAAAATAGAGAACTGTTGTCGTTTAGAGCTCTGTGATATTTACGCTGACCCTGCAGCAGAGACTTGGTAACATGCGACTCTAGTTTTCTTGTTTTTCTGTTCTGATGATGTTAGGTTTTTTTTTGTCTTGTTAAAAAAAGTTCTAGGAAAGTATCAAAAATAAGCACTGAATGCTCCGTAGTGCTGAGGCGCCTCCATCACTGGCTTTTGTGAACCAAATTTCAGTAACCAGCCATTTGATATTCTTAATTAGTACGTTTTTTTTTTTAAATAGAACTTTTATAGTTGTTGTAACAATGTCCACAAACATAAAACAAGCCAGGGGTGAAACCTCTGACCCCAGGCTAAAGCTGGCTGAATAGTTTCTGTTAGAGTGCTAAATTCATGGTTAGTCCTGATGCTTGCTTCACACCAGGAGGAAGCCAAACAGATGAACCAGCAGAAGTCGAGCTCTCGCTCTGACTCGCGTGAAGATGAGGTCTCTCCTCCCATGAACCCGGTGGTGAAAGGGCGGCGCCGCCGTGGGGCCATCAGCGCGGAAGTCTACACTGAGGAGGATGCTGCATCCTATGTCAGAAAGGTACTGGAGCCTCCCTACACACACACACACACACACACACACACACACACACACACACACACCCACCCCTAAATCGGTATCATATTCCCGAAAGCTGTTCTGAAGCATGAGTACGGCATCAAACCAACACGGGTACGTAGTGGATCCTTCAGTGTTTTTGTGCACAATAACAAAAACGTTTTTTCATTCACAGGTTATTCCAAAAGATTACAAAACCATGGCTGCTCTCGCTAAAGCCATTGAGAAGAACGTGCTGTTCTCCCATCTCGACGACAACGAGAGAAGGTGACCCATTCTTTGTTGAATTTGACATTTTCAGTTCCGATTTGGGCCACTTTTATACACAAACCAAGGATGCAAACCAAAAAAGTTGGGCGTGTCTGAATAAAGTGTTGTTTTTAATATGGCCATTAAAGAAGTGCCTGTTACTGCCACTGTGATTGTTTACCTCTGGCTGTTAGGGTCACGTGAAGCACCTTTTTCAGTTTAGGAACATGAATAGTTCTGATATAGATAATGTCTGATATTTGTCACATTGTGAGCAGCCTAAAAAAAATCATATTTGGTGAGAAAATCGGATTTGGGCCACTTGTACCTGCTGTGTGAATGTGGCCTATTTATCTAATAGTCGTCTAGTTTGTGTTAGTTGAGTTTTGTCATGTTTTGATTACAGTGTTACGTTTTTGTTTTCATTTTCAGCCTTAGAAATGGTCAACAAGTTAAGGGTTCAGATACAGCAGAAGTCAGAATTAAAAGGAGATGAAAGTGGAATTTGAGATCATTTGGAATAAATGTAGACCTACATCCTGTCTCCCTGAATGGGCGACATAACTGCAACTTACAAGCACCCATCAGCGATAATGAGCAACAATCCTGAAATTGCCGTTGCTGCTTTTCTGTTATGATAGCAACAAATTCTTCCTTCCTAATGTATGGTCAGCGATTCTTTGAGAAATCCACCAATGTTAACAGTAAATCTATTTTCATATTGTTAGACTATTTCCTTTGTACATATTTTATTAAAACTTCATAGAAACCAGAGCGTTTTTTGGATCTGAACGTGTTCAGAACTGAGAGTCTTGGGATAAAGTATCTCTGATTATACTCTAATGCAGTATGAGCATCACGGCTTATTTTAACTGTCTTTAACTGTGGATGTGTACTAAAATGTTTTTATTCTTTGCCCCGTAGCGATATATTTGATGCCATGTTCTCTGTGAACTACATTGCTGGAGAGACGGTCATTCAGCAAGGTCTGGGTTGTTTTAGGCTGTAAAACGGAAATGATTCCAGATGTGAGTATAGGTTATTAAGCCGTGTTCTTTCTTCCGGTAGGCGATGAGGGCGATAACTTCTATGTCATTGACCAGGGTGAAATGGACGTAAGTAACGCTCAGTGTTACGGAGCTTAATTAAGCTGTCCGTCTGTATGAACCGGGACGTTGGCTGTTTGGTAGGTGTATGTGAATAATACCTGGGTGACGAGTATCGGTGAAGGCGGCAGTTTCGGCGAGCTGGCTATGATCTACGGCACTCCCAGAGCGGCGACGGTTCGAGCCAAGACCAACGTAAAACTGTGGGGCATCGACCGGGACAGCTACAGGAGGATACTGATGGTACACACTCACATATCCTACAAATACCGATTACAGCCTGATTATTAGCCTTTTTTATGGTAAAATGTCTCTTTTGTCAGTTTTTGACCATTTTCTGATTAACTGTGGATTCATCTGTACTTTAGTGTTGTTATTGTTTTTTATTACAGTTTACTCTTAAATAGGGCGATCTTAAACTTTATTCGGATTGGATACGTTTATCAGAGGGATGCCTGTGATTTAGTTTTTACTAGTCTCCTCAGTGATCCAGCATCGACCGACTGCGCTCTCCTAGCTCAGATGCTGCGTTAGAGAGAGGGAGAGTCTAAAACGCTTATCGTGAACAAAGCTTAACGTGGTTTAATGTACTGAAATGATAGCCTTAAAACAAAAACCGAACTTCTCTCAGTTCCTACTGAAAGGAAAGGAATCATTTTTACGTTAAGCATTTGTTTTTCCCCCATTTAATCCTATTATAAGTAAAAAGCTTAAAGTGGTTGAACATACGATCTAGGAAAACCAAACTTCTCCGAGTTCCTACTGATCATAAATAATCTCTGCTGCCAAAATGATGCACCCTTGATCCAAAAGGAAAGGCATCATTTTTGCGTTAAGCTTTCCCCCCCATTTAAACTTAAGTAAAACAGAACAGGTGTTTTAAACTGAACATCTTTTTACAATGTGGATCTTTTTTTCCAGGGAAGCACTCTGAGGAAGAGGAAGATGTACGAGGAATTCCTCAGCAAGGTGTCCATTTTAGGTACGGCTCCCAATTTATGTTCTCCACCAAAACTCTGACTTTAAAGGATCCTTAAACCGATTTATTAATAACGAGGTTGTTTTTTTGTTTGTTTTGAATAAATAACCGCTGTATAGTGTTAGCTCTCAGATTTCGGCGTGCTCTGTGCAGAGTCTCTGGATAAGTGGGAGAGGTTAACAGTGGCCGACGCTCTGGAAACAGTGCAGTTCGAGGACGGGCAGAAGATTGTCGTCCAAGGCCAACCTGGAGACGAGTTTTTCATCATCCTCGAGGTACGCAGCTTCTTTTTTCAAGCAGCAGCATATCAGGAGAAGAAAATACAAAGACTTGCACCTGGCATCAGTTACTCACTTAACTCGTACTCATAAGTAGCGGCGTGTGCCGTTTCAGGCCAGTTTTAGGTTAGAAATTGGCTCAAAGCCTGCCCATTTGTATTCTGTTTCTTTTTTTCTTTTTTCTTTTCCAATACCTGGGGCCATATTCATAAAGTTTCTTGGAGCTAAGAGTTGCTATCTATTATCACATCCTGATTTAACATCTCCTTTGCCGTTGCCTTGGCAGGGGTCAGCAGCAGTGCTGCAGCGACGCTCCGAGAACGAGGAGTTTGTGGAAGTGGGTCGCCTCGGACCCTCTGATTACTTTGGTGAGCGATTTCTGTTCTTCGGTTTCACCTCGTGTTTTATCGCTAGCTTAAGTAGGTTATTATTGCTGTAGTATTGTTTAGTTCCATTATTAGTTAGGCTGATCTTTATATGCTATCATTTATGGTTTGTTATTAAATAAATAAGAGTCTGACTTGTTTCTAAATAAAATTTTAAATATTTTCTAAACTACTTAATGCTTTATTCAAGGAAAATAAAGATTATTTAATGCTTTTAAGAAAAATTTAATGAGAAGCCAGTACAAGGTGCTATGTTTATAAACGTTCTTCCGTCCTTTATTCATTTACTTTAAATTTTTCGTTTTGTTCTTGATTTGGTTTTGCGGTTTAACCTCCTTCAACGTACCCCGTGTGTTCAGGTGAGATAGCGCTGCTGATGAACCGGCCCCGCGCTGCCACCGTGGTCGCACGCAGTCCCCTGAAGTGTGTGAAACTGGACCGTCCACGGTTCGAGCGCGTGCTCGGCCCCTGCTCCGACATCCTGAAGAGGAACATCCAGCAGTACAACAGCTTCGTCTCTCTGTCTGTCTGAGCCTCCCTCTCCCTCCCTCTCTCCCTCTTCTGACCTCTTCTGTTCATCGCAGGGTCCAGCAACGCTTTATTTTCCTATACTTTGCACGTGTGTGTGTGTGTGTGTGTGTGTGTGTGTGTGTGTGTGTGTGTGTGTGTGTGTGTGTGTGTGTGTGTGTGTGTGTGTGTGTGTTGTAGACTTAACCTCCTGTTCCTGAATGTAGAGATGAACCTGTAGGACGATCAGAAACTTAAATACGCTGTCGAGGAAGACGTGATTTTGACATATCTACAGTTAGTTTTCTCCCAGCCCTTTGCGTTTGTGTGTGACGTGTGGAACAGGAAGCCAGTCAGACCTAGTGTGGCGTGTTTTACCATTCCTTTGCCCAGACCCCAATCAGACCTTTATCTGCCTTATTTCGTAAATCGTTAATCAGCCAAACGACTAGCAGCGCAGGACACAGGTGATCCATTGATCAGGCTTAGTTATAGGCGGTCGGAATGAAAATCAGCCACAAATATCCTAAAACGCTGCAGTTAGGGGTGTAACGATACACTCTGATCCACGATTCGATTTTCACACAGTTACTGATTTTACATTTGATAACAGACATTCCTTTTTATTTCTGAAGCGTGAACAATGCAGTTTTTTAAACAAAGAGAAAAACTTTAGTTCTCTGCATTTAAAAGAAATGACTCGAAACAAAGGTTTAAAATTGTAAGCAAAAATGTCCTGTTGTAGCTTAACTGCGTCTTAAGTAACCAAATACTCACAATAACGTGTACTTTTTTTGTATAAAAAAATGTTCAACTAAAATAATCTTTAGTAACTCGCCCAAAAAAGAATCGTGAGTTTTAAATAATGAACTGTGCCCATTTAAATCTGAAAATCAAAGTAAACAAACAGTAGGTAGCTCGGGTTTGAGACGTCTTAAGTCTCATGTGGAGGATATGATTGCAGCCTCTGGTGTTCAAAAAATGCAGTTACATACAATTACAAACACAATTCCAGTCCAGCTCCACCTTGCACATCACCTTTTTGCCTGGCAATGAATCGTGTCACCAAGTATCGTCACACCTCTATGACAGGTACAGGTGCTCCGTGTGATAGTCTGACTTGCGCCGGGCGTCCGATATCGGACATAAATACACATTCAGCAGAAACCTTACTGGGTTTTTTTCTCTGGGGCAAGAGATGCGCAGTACGATACTCTCCCGCGCCAAATGAGGAAGTCGGCAGTGCGGAACGTAGAGAGTGATGAATGCTGGGAAATGTAGTGAGGAAAAGCTGCGGCTGTGCAATAATGGTTTATGAGTTACATAAGATGTTCCGTACTTTATTATAAAATAAGCGTAACGTTAATGATTTTGCCCAACTGTACTTTAACGTAAGTGTTTTAATCATGTTTAAGGTAGACTACCCTATGATGTGTACATTATATATTAAACTCCTCGGTTCATGATAAATTTAGCTTGTGATGGATTTTTATCTGGACGCAACCCCATCATAAATCGGGGAGCACCTGTACAGTCAATCCTCTTTTAATTCCATTCCCGCTGTAACTTAATGGGGCGGGGTTTATTTGGTTTTTAGCCTCTGCTAACCTAACGAACGAGGAACATAAAAGACGGATGATGTTCTGCTTAGTGATGATAATTGTTGTTTCTATGGTAGTGCTTTAACAATCCCAGCAATTTTCATGTGTTTCCTCCCCTCTAGTTTGTGCAAAAGGAACCGGTTTAATTCCTAAGGGTACGGTTAGAGCCACTGGTGGCTGCCTTTATCCGTTCTTCGTTACACTGGCGCCCCGAACTCGTCTCGTCTCCATGATATTCTCCTAGGGTTAGGTTCAGCTCGAACCGGGTGTTGTTCCAAAGTGTTTACAGTTTGTTTAACCATAGTTAAGCCAAAGCCAGGTGTGTGTCACGTGTGCGTTTTACTCTCCGTTCCGCCGATGGTACTGAAGATTAGGCGTCGCCCATCCGTCCCGCGGCGTCCGCTCTGCTCCTTGGTGTTCCGGTTGCACATGTAACCGGATTTATTCCATACATGCTCAGTGATCCAAGTTTTGCACAGCTCGCTCCGAGTGAAAACTGAATTCCACAGGCTGGAGAGATGAAGCCTCGCTGATGGCTTTTGTTGTGTGAAGACTCCTGTCATTTCATCCCAGCCTCGTGTTCCAATTCGCACCCCGCTCACTGCGTAGTGCACAACTGTCTGAAAAGCATAATGCAAAATCCAGTGCACTTAAAGAATACCCAGAATGCACTGCGAGGTAAAGACCGCGTCATGACAAGCCTGTGTAGTGAATATGAGGTGATTTGGACACGTCCATGGTGGGCTGGAGTTTTATAGGCAGCCTTTATAGTGAATAGGGTGTGTGGCTTGGGACATGTCCGTAGTGGAACGGGGATGATGTTTATGTGCCCTATATAGTGAATATAAGGTGGTTTGGGACACGTCCATAGTGGGCTGATGGTGATTATGTGCACTATATAGTGAATAGGGTGTGTTGTTTGGGGAATGAACGCCAGAGGTGTATATGCAGCCTGTGTAGTGAGTTTAAGGGGGGTTGGAGTTTTGTAGGCAGTCTATATAGTAATTAGGGTGTGTGGTTTGGGACACGTCCATAGTGGAACGGTGATGGTGTCTATGCGCACTATATTAGACTGCTTAGAAGGAAAGAGAGTGAGATTGTGTGTGTGTGTGTGAGTGTGTGAGGCGCTTTGGGAAAGTGCCTGATTTCTTAATTAGATATAAAAGTTGCCATCTGAGTTCATTGTCTTTGCTTTGGTTGAGAGAGAAGTGATGTAATATAATGATAATATTAATTCTAATCATGGATGAGGTACAGAGTTATTATAATCGATCACTGTAGAGTCGCTTTAAGCCAAACAGCTGCTGGTTTATTGGACGTGATGTGTAAATAAGCAGGATGATTCTGTAATGGATAGCAGTTTATTTTTCTCTCTGCTTTGCAGTATTTGATTGGTGTGCGTGCGTGTGTGTGCGTGCGTGCGTGTGTGCGTGCGTGCGTGCGTGCGTGTGCGTGTGTGTGTGTGTGTGTGCGTTCGTGTGTGTGCGCGTGTGTGAGAGAGAGATGTCATGGCTGATGAGTTGCTATAGAATCTCTCTTCTCTTAAGTATCAGAGGACCATATCTCTCCGTTTCTGTGACGTACGCTGATTTTCTTTATTCCTTTTCCTTTTTAACGTGCTGATGTAATTCTTTTTGGTATCGACCATCCCGACGGCAGGCCGAGCAATAAAAAAATTTAAAAAATCAGAAACTTGCCTTACTTTCTTGTGTTTTATTTATTTGCGCTGCTATATTGATTAGGATGGTTTACGTCTCGTTCTTGTGCTAACCACACTAGGAGACTAGAAGCAGTTTTACTAGGCTAAAGTCTGACGTCCTCCTACAGGAGCTCTTAGTCACAGACTCTGGTTTTATTAAGGCTGGAGACCTTGGATTCCTTTTGAGATTATTTCCCATCATGCCTCTGGTGCAGTTTTAAGTAGAGAACCTGTTAATCAACAGAGCAGAAACGGAAGCAGATTTTCGCCCCACAGCTGAGTGATTTGCTCAGTAAAAACAACCAAAGGAAAATGACAAGACGCCTCAGAATGTGGACAAATAATGACTGGAAAAATACATAAATAATATATAAAAATAAAATACAAAAATAATTTAAAAACAACAATAAAAATACAACCAATAACAAATACAATTTAATACATAAAATATTAAATAATAAGTACATAAATAACCATAAAAATTACAAAAAATGCCAATAAAATAAAATGAATTACAAATAATAAAGACAAAAGGGACGACATGTCAAAAAGACACTGGCTCCCCAGAGTCTCGCCTGTGTCTCATTCCTAATTGATAGAGACGTTCCTGTACTCCTTTGCTGCTTCCCGTTTCATGCCTGAGAGAGTGAGCGCCACCTATCGGTTGTCGATGATGTTCACGTCGCTATTGGCATGACCCGAGACTTATGATATTAAACATGGTCAGATATTAAACATTGATCAGAAAGTCAAGTCGAGAAGAAGCCTGACTTAAGACAACGATCCTGATCATCCTTAGACCAAACGATCGAGATGCCGCGAGGGCGCCGTTGGAAAGAGACGGTGAAATCGCTTGAAACGTGACAAACTGATGCTAGACCAGGCCAACACCCATGTTCCTCAAACCATTGTGCCATCACTGATTACGTTGTCATGAAGGGGTGTATCTGGTCCAGAACAATGTTTAGGTAGGTGGTGTTTCAACCTGAGGCTGTCCCAGCAGCACTCTGCCCTAGAACCTCATATTAATCGTAACCAAGATCTTTAAATATTTGTTTGTTCTCCCCTTTGAGATTTTCGCCTGTTAATAAAACTAAAAGCATAAAATCAGCAATAATAATACGAACACCTTTCAAAAAGGGGTACAAGCGGGTGGCGGCTCCTTTAAATCGGCCCCGTGCTGCAATTCGGCCTACGCTTAAGGTTGCCAGATTGAACAGTTTAACGTGTCCGTTCGGAATTTTTCATGGAGAATGAAAAGCAGATGAATGAATAAGTCAAGTCAAGTCAAATTTATTTATATAGCGCTTTTTACAACACAGCATTGTCTCAAAGCAGCTTTACAAATATATTAGATCAAAGCCCTAATTATTGAAGTAATTATTAATTATTTTAATAACGCGAATCTACCCTAAGGACCGCCAGAGGGCCATCTGCATTGGGTCATGGATCGTTCTCAAGTGTTTAAGCACTGACACCGAACTTTTTCATAATTAATTAGAACTTAATTAACACGTCATTTAAAAATTCAGTATGATTTCAGTATTGAAGAGGTATTAACAGAGGTAGCCACTGCTATATTCAGTTATTCTTTATAATAATCTAAACTTACATTTTCTTATATTAATGCATACATTAAATGCAAACTAAAAACAAGTTTAGTAATAAAAATGATTATTTTTAATTAATTAATTGCTTGAATGGTTCAATTAAGAGTTAACAGTGAGATTAAATGCCACAGATTAAACAGCCATTAAATGCTTTCTTTCTCAAAGCTTCTATATAATAATGTTTGTTTTGTGTTTTAACCCCACTAATGTCTGGTCAGCGTCGAACAGATCGTTTGTATTTAATTAGAAAAGACGATGTTTTTGTGACTTTCTAAGTAATATTTTAGGAGGCGAACAGATATTAGAGCTGAATCTGTTGTCAAATATTTTATAGAGATCTCACATGATATATTTATTGTACTTTATATGTCATTAATATTTTAGAACTGAAACAAACATCAATCCAAGATCGTCAAATCAAAATCAAAATAAAAAAATTAATACAAATTGCAGTTTTATCTTCTATTATCTAGGGCCAATCCCAAACTGAGCAAGCCTAGGGTGACAGTGGCAAAGAAAAACTCACTAGACATTATAAGGGAGAAGCCTTGCTAAGACTCAAAAGGGACCTGACCTGCTTGGGCGGCTTAGGTGTTATATGTAAGACTTAAAACTAAGTTACCTAATTAATAAGATTATAGAAATTGTGTAAATAAGTGGAAGCCAAATAAATATTAACAGAGAGAATATGTTTAAAAATGTAATAATTCAAATTAAATATAATAATATGTAGACTAATATTTGAGATAAAATGATATTTTATGAAGAGCATAATAAAATACAAGATTTAAAACTATAGTGTATAAGACAGGAGTGAAAATGGAGTTCATGTCCAGTTTATGTGAAAGTTTTGGCACCCCTGAACATATGAACTGACGAATTAAAAGTTTTATAAGGTAAAAAATTCAAACACACTGTAAACAATTAAAGAAGATACACAGTGAGTGTAAAAAGTACCAGATTCTCTACATTAAGTGACGTCTCAGGACTGTGTATCGCTGACTGTGTGTGTCACTCCAAAGATCCCAGGTTTGATCCTGACCTTGGACTCCGCCTGCGACGGGTTTGCATGTTCTCCCTGTCCCAGAAGTTGAACATGTCCAGATGAACAGATTCAACTTCTGGGATTTTCTTGCCTGGATTATTGAGCATGCATCAAGATGTTCTCCCTGTGTTTCCTTCCACATCCCAAAGACATGCATTAGGTTAAGTGGCTGCTCTAAACTGGCCCCGTTTTCAAGCTCGACTCTCAGGTGTCGACTCACTGCTGTTGAATCGATTACTCACTGCTGTTGAATCGATTCGTCCCTGATTCCTTCCAAACGGATCCCTTTTTTTCCTATCTGGCAACCCTGTTTACACTCCACTATACAATCTCCTCTCTCATCCTCTCCACCATCTCACATCCTGCTGCTCCACCTCGCTCCTGTGGATTTAAAGCTTCTCTGCTGTCCAAATGCAAGCCATCAAATGCGTGGTGGTGGGCGACGGGTGAGATTCTGCGCTTTGTTATTGATTGAATTGTGATTTGATGTTTTGTTTGATCCTGCAGCCGGAGGGGTGAGGGGGTGCAGCTGTTGCAGGAGAGGGGCTGCGGCTGCCATGGACGGTTTGCCAATGCCCATAAATATCTAATCCGAGGCCGTTCCATCAGGGCTGTGCAGAAAGCACCGCTTTCTCCGTTATTATCCCGGACAGGGCGTTGTTCGCTTGTTTATTCGTATGTTTGTTGTTTTTTTATCGGATTTAATTAATCGTTTTTTTGCGTGCTCTGCGTATCGTACCGCTCGTATTCTATAACAAGCTTCGGCCTTTTATTGCGTTATCGCAACCGAAATCGTTTAAAACATCTCAATAGGTGTGCTGTTTGTGTTTTCTAAGGAATCCTGACACTGCTGTCCTCCTACCCGAGTTACAAGGCGCATGCGCGGTCGAGCCCCTCCGTGTACAATGACGTAATGGTTTTACACACCTTAGAGTTTAGAATTTATTCCTTTAATTCGTCTTATTTAATCTTAAACAAGCATGCAAACCATATATAACCAGCATACTATTTAGAAAACAACTAAACCACTCTCTGGTTCCTCCATATGGTTCCAAACCTGGAGCTACAATTATTCAGAACAGTACTTTACCAGTACTTTACAGTTGGACCATGGCACAGTCTCCTAACCTCCACCAAACCCTTTGGACCATTGAAACCTGATCCATGGAGCTCTTGATGAACAGTTCTGGTTCTTGGTCTTTTCGTTGTTCTGGTTCTTGTCTTATTCAGGTTGTGGTTGCTAATTTTTTTCTTTTTTTTTTTTGCTCTGCTTTCAATGTTGATACATTAGAACTCAGGTGTGTTAACAACGGGGTGACAAACAGATTCTGATGTGGTCTTCTGTTGTAGCCCATCTGCCTCAAGGTTTGATGTGTTGTTCATGCTGAGATGCTTTTCTGCTCAACGCAGTTTTACAGAGTGGATTCTGAGTGCTTATACTTGTTCTGATTTTTGTTCTTGTTCTGGGACCACAGAAGTGTCTTAAGAAAGGAAATCTTCTTAAATGTGTGCTTTTTCTTAACTTCATTCTTAGGCAAAAAAGTTATCCTTCAAATAATTGAGCATGTGGTATTCTTGGAAGCATTTTGGTCTGAAATGTTTTCTTAACCTTATGATATCCTTACACTTGTCTTAGGCTGTAAGAGTTGACAAGGTAAAAATCAAACTTTACTGAATTTAAAACAGTTTTGTTATTGGGAATATCATCCTCGTCTTTTGTTTTACACCATCACCCCACAGTTATGGTATTTTCCAAGGAGGATTTTTTTCTGTTGGTTCCAATGGTTTTGCTTAAGAATCCAACAGTTTCGGCTTGGAAGAGGTGGGATTTGAAAGCTGGACCCTTCTGGTCCAAAGCCCAGTACCTTAACCTTAATACTGCATCAAATACAGAGAAATTCCTTGGACTCGCTGTGGCTCGCTGTGGCTCGCTGTGCCTCTTATCACTCTCTGCTCACTCTTCCTTTTCTTCGTCCCTCACTCTTCGACTGTCCATCAATCCTCCTTTATCCTCTATACCACAATCCCACTTCCTTACAACATGACCTCTTTAAAAGCTCTGTAAAAGTTCTGTACTCTTTGTACTGCTCACATCATTTTACGTTACCGAACAGTTTCATTCTTTATCTTAATGTTGCTGCTGCATAAGTTGTTGAAGGTCTTTACATTTAGAAAGTTAACAAAAGTCAAGCAAGGAGTAAAAAGCTGCTGTATCCCAGCAGCAGACCTCAGACCTCTTATAAGCACTTCTAATCACATTTTACATTTACAGCAATTTAGCAGACGTTCTTATCCAGAGCGACTCACAGAAGTGTTTTGTATTCTTCTTAGTAGACATTACCTCATGTTAGTACAAAGAAGTAGAACCCAAGAACAAATCCAACTAAATCCTGTCAGGAATTGATGTAGGTAAATACACCAACAATCATAAAGAGGAACCATTATTTAAATTAAATATGCAAGCACAGTTTGAGCCTTCACTTAAGTGCTGAGTCTTAAATCGCCGTATGAAGGCAGCATCCAGTGGACGTTCCACCACCTGTGGGCAGTATGGAGAACAGTTTCAGTGTGGGGTACAGAGCAAGGTTAGATTAGGACCTTTAGGTAAGAAGGTGCTGCTGTAGGCGAGCATCAGGGGTTGAATCCGATGCAGCAGCGACAGGGAGCCAGTGAAGGGAGCGCAGCAGTGGGGGGTCAAATGGCAATGAATACAAACGAATGAATGAATTGACCAGGGGTCCTCAAACTTTTTTTCTCTTAATAACTGTTTATTAACTTTTTATCATACCAAATACACAAACTCACATCCTCTGCAACAAGACAAAAAAAACCGAATGCAGACACACAGGGGGATCATATCCATGTCATACCAATAAACCAGCTATTATACCGTATTTTCCGGGCTACAAAGCGCACCGGGTTATAAGGCGCGATATCAGTGATCGACTGCTAACGGATCTATTTTCATACATAAAGCGCACCGGGTTATAAAACTCTTAAGTTCCCTCGGAAACTCAGTTTGGTCTTTACCTGGCTCAGGGCGTCTTCTTGCTTCCTCCACTTCCGTACCATTGATTCGTTAATGTTGAATTCTCTCACAGCTGCTCTATGTCCATGTTGTACTGCGTGACTGATGGCGCTGAGTTTGAAATCCGATTCGAAAATAAGTGAATGACTGCACACACCGTAATGCTGAAGCACATACCATATTACTCCGCGATGCTGCGCACTACGGTTGCCGTAAGCTTCGTAACTTACCAAGGCCGTGCTAAAACATTTTGACAGATTTATGAGCGCCGTGTACCATCTACAATCGGTTGTAGGTCAGAAAGCTCAACCAGAATTAATTCATACATTAGACGCACCGGATTTTAAGGTGCACTGTCGATTTTTGAGAAAATTAAAGGATTTTAAGTGCGCCTTATGGTCCGAAAAATACGGTAATATGACCATAAATCATCTTAAAATACTAAATGAATATTAAAACCATCCAGCCCTACAGGGCCTTAACGAAGGCAATAGCTAAATAGAATAGGTTCTGAATTGTTGCAGCCTTTGCCTTATGAAATCTAGCTGTGGACCGCTCCAAAATAAGAATATCTAAAGAGCGACACCAAGATAAAGATAAATGAATATCTGGCACAAACCAGCCCCTCAAAATCGACTTCTTGGAGGCTGTTGGAGCTGCCAGTAACACTCTCTTTTGCTGTGAAGTAAAAGTTACACTAGAATCATCTCCCCAAAAAAAAAAAAACCCTGGACAAAAAGGAATATCAGCATATCAATAGGGGCTGAATTACACCTTGTACGTGCCTTTTCACTGCATAGTTTCATCAGAAAAGCACGACAAGGTGTTACATAAACCCTGTGAGCTAACTTAAAGTGTATTTATTGGTGTGATACATTTTTAGAAGAAGTAAAAATATTATGCCAAATCACCTCCCAATCCAGGGTTACATTTAGAGCACTCTATTCCAAACAGAAACGGATGCAATAGGGTTTTTAATTTTGATTAACAAGCCATACAAGTATGAAACCAGTCCATTATTGGAATTAAAGTTGCTCAAGTGTTCAAGTAGGGGATGTTCAGCTAACTGGGAATCCCAAGGTTCTCCATAGTTAAACTAAGTCTCAGATACAAAACGTAGGATGTGCGGGTCCTCAAACTTTTCATGGAGGTAGTGTGTCTGCTTTTTTTTTGTCAGTGTCAAATGAAAAGACATCACACAACCTCTGCAAATAGGACATCTCACTGCACAGTTTACAGAACACAAACAGTTTCTGAGAACTAACGTTTACGTTTAGTTGTTTGACAGACACTCCTATTCATAGCAGCTTATGAAATCGATATCAGTATGTTTTGCAGAAATGTGTCCGATTGAACTGTGTCTGCAAAGTTTGTGTGAAGTCTTCTCTGCTTTTGCATAAAACATTAGTCCATGTGTCTGCACTTTCACCAAGAACATTCGTACAGTGTTCTGACTCAGCACTGATACATGTGTGTGTGTGTGTGTGTGTGTGTGTGTGTGTGTTACAGAGCCGTTGGTAAGACATGTCTGCTGATCAGCTACACCACCAACGCCTTCCCCGGAGAGTACATCCCCACAGTGTGAGTATTCATACCGTTACATACACACACACACTCGTGCTCGTTCCAGCATTTCTAAGTGAACTTTATTACCCAGGTCTTGTTAGGTGAGGGTACAGCAACGGCAGTTGGAGGCATTTTGGCATTGGGGGGTGCTAAGATGTTATAAAGAACACGTGATCATATGTCATATAATTACTAAACCAGAAATCTTCTTAAATCACTTACAGCATTACAGCTTTTCATTCAGGGCTGAGCAGCTAAATGAATGTCTCAAAACCCTAATAATGCTGATCGTGATGCTGATTCGATTCCAATAGAGCCGAGTCACAGCACGTCTCCCTCTAGTGGATGAATAACTAATTGCTTTCTTGTTATGATGTTGACATGCGTGTTTAAACAGAAATGTTTCCTTTATCTGTGATATTTGCACCGTGGGTTAGGTGAGTGACAGCTTTGGTGTTAATTCTTCATTAAATATAATTAAAATCAGACTCATGTAATGATAGAGTGTCATAGGTATGAATTTACTGGAACAGACATTGCAGTTCCACAGTCTGAACGATAGAGGGAGCATTATCACATCCCTGCAGTCACCAAAGGTTTCATTTCTATTTTCAATAGTTTGTGCAAAACAAAACTGTAGCTTGTTTTAGCTAAATTTGAGCTCGGAATAGACCCGATTAATGGAAAGATAGGACTAAGAGTTAACATGTTTATACAATATGTGTGTTATTCAGATTTGATAATTACTCTGCAAATGTGATGGTGGATGGGAAACCCGTGAACCTGGGATTATGGGATACGGCAGGGCAAGAGGACTACGACCGACTCCGACCGCTCTCCTACCCTCAGACGGTAACCCTGGATTTATTTTAGCAAGTCATGTAGTACTGTACATGTATTTGTAATAAGTGTTGAGTGCGATTTGGCGACCTCTCTGGTGGAAAAGTGTTACTACAGAGCCACATAGTACAGTATGTTTGATTTTGCTGCGATGTTTTCATCTTTATAGGATGAAGCAGCAGCACAAGAACGCTATGTTTTTAAATACAGGCTAACATATTTTTTTTGTTTCAACCTAACACATTTCTGGATATTTGACTGAATCGCTAGTAAGTTCAGAGACCTTATAAATACCCAGGTTCATCTGGAAAAGATTCACAAACTTCTGCACATGATAAAACTATGCTTCGTTTGAGAAAATATGTTCAATGTGTGGAAATGTGTCATATTTAGATTTGTGGTTGTGGTATTGTGTTTTTTAAATGCAATGTCAAATAGACTAGGGGTGCCAAAACATTTGCATACGGCTGTAGATTTTATAAATATGATATTGGCAAATTTGTAATAACTCTTTAATCATTTTTTTACAGGATGTGTTTTTGATCTGCTTCTCATTGGTGAGCCCGGCCTCATTTGAAAATGTCAGAGCAAAGGTTAGTTGAATTAATGAATGAATTAATTGTTATTATTATTGGTAACAATTCTACATTTCTATAATTCTACATCTAATTGGCTGGGAGGTGTCTCTTATTTTTATTTTTTTGACGTTCTGAAATCCATGCACCATCTACTTGTAGGAATGTTATTCATCAAAATTTTAAATGTGGATTTATGTATAGGAGTGAAGTTCAGACTGTGGTGCGCCCCCTGATGGAGCAAATGAGAACTGCTAGATTTGAACACATTTGTTATTGATTATAGACGTCAAGACAAGTCAGATTTATTTCCGTAGAGCTTTTAACAATAGAGCATTGTCTCAAAGCAATTGATGACCCTAATTCAGCAAGCCTATGCTGACAGTGGCAGGGGAAAAACTCCCTAAATGTTATAAGATGGAGACTTGGGGAGGACCAAGCCCCAAAAAGGGAATGACCTGACCTCCTTGAGTAGAATATAAATTAATATAAATCAGCATACTGTAGATGTGTCGTGTTTTATGTATGTACAGTGGTATCCTGAAGTTCGTCACCACTGCCCCAACACCCCCATCATCCTGGTTGGAACCAAGTTGGACCTGCGAGATGATAAGGACACCATCGAGAGGCTGAGGGACAAGAAACTGTCGCCCATCACCTACCCTCAGGGTCTGGCCATGGCCAGAGAGATCGGTAAGAGCGAACCACTTTTAATTATTGCGACCTGAAGATCTGATGTAGCTCATTCAGCATGTAGCTCATTAACAAAGATCGTCATTGAGTAATGCCAGAACTTGCTATCAGCCAGATAAGGTTCTGTATCTAGAACTAAAATGGCTAAAGTTAAAAAAAAATTAAATAAAAAATCCCCACTCTAGGAATTATGTAGACCTTTATAGTTATAAGTCGTGTTCTGTATGTTAACAAAAATAATGAACTACACAAATATGTTTTCATATTTTGAACAAGGCTAATTTACTAAAATGAAAAAAAAAGATTAACTCTGGATTATTAAAATTGAATTCCTTTAATGTTATTGATGTTTTGTAAGTTTTATATGTTAGTTTCATAACTAACATTAGGTTACACAATAGAATAGTTAACATCGTGTCGGGTAGCTAGCTATTGAGAGGTTACCTACCAAAATACTATTTTCCGTAATATAAAGCTAGCTGGCTGCATTTTGATAGCTGGTTAGCTTAGCTAATGTCGCTGATCTATTACGTTGTGTAATTAAAACCAGTATTTTATGTTCACTGTGAAGAAACAGCGGTGGCGCTTTTTCAGATCACTCAAATGCTGATTGTGCTTCTACTACAAAATATCCTTCCGTCACGAAACAATGAAATCGTTAAGTGCGAGAGTGGATTCCTGGTGTCTGATTGGCCGTTCTGTCGTTCAGGTGCAGTGAAGTACCTGGAATGTTCCGCGCTGACCCAGAGGGGCCTGAAGACGGTGTTCGACGAGGCGATTCGCGCCGTCCTCTGCCCCCCACCCGTCAAGAAGAGGGGCAAGAAGTGTACGGTGTTCTGAGAAGCCCCTGACGCACATTCGCACACTCGCACTCACACAGTCATCCAGCCGAGAGTTTCCACGGCAACACACTCATAATCAGTTCCTTTTGGCTGGTTCGTAGTGGAACCACGTGATACGTCACTGAATTACCGGGGTAGCCATGGCACGAAACGCGCCGGTGAGAACTTACCCCAACCTTATTCCCTTATTGCCTTCTTACCCCTAGAATTGAATCTCCCTAATTAGAGGATTAGGCTCCCTAGGTAGGCTCCATAAAGAGTGTTTCCCATTCAAATAAAGCCCTACCCTGTAAAGTTTCATACGAAATATAGTAATAATATCGTATACAATCCCCGATACAAACTTTAATCAGAGCGATTGACGTGTGTCTCTGGACTGGATGGGCGGAGCTTAGGTTACATTTCACCAGCCAGTCACGTCACAGTTGTTAACCTAACATCAAAAACTCAGCTACTCATTCTCACTACTACAACGTTACGAATATTTTGCCCCACGTTAGTTAGATTATGCAACAGCACAGCAGCCTGACGATTAGTGCTAGAGATTTTTTATTTTAGATCACGTAAGATTAGTTAGCTTGCTAGCAATGCCCGCTAATAATTTTGTTTACACTTTGTTTTTGGTTTCGGTTATCTAACTTGTACATTTTTTTAGTTAACGTTAGCCAAGTCAAACGATTGAAACAGCTTCCCGATGTTTAGTGGGCTTGATAGCGAACATTGCTATGTTTTTAAAAAAATTACATCATATATGATTAGTTAGCAAAGCCCGCTAATAGTTTTGTTTACACTTTGTTTTTGTTTTTGGTTACCTAACATTAGACATGTTTAAAGTAATGTTAGCTAGGTTATACGATTGAAACGGCTTCCTGATGATTAGAGGGCTTGCTAGTGCATTTAATACTGCAAGGTTAGTTAGCTTGCTAGCAAGAAAAGCAGTTTGTTTTGGTGATGTAATGCAATAGTTTTCCTAACTTTAGCTAGGTTGTTAGAACCATGTAGATGATTTTGTTTACCTGATTTAGCTAACATTAGCAATATTTTACAGTTACTTAACCGACAGCTACTACATATAGCTAGCTAGAAACATTGCTGATCTAAAATCTGTAATTAAAACCCGTATTTTATGTTTGCCGTGCAGAAGCAAAGCAGTGCACGGATACTCTAGTAATGTCGTACAGTTAAGCATACGATCTGATTGGCTGATCAGATTTAACATAAGCCCCGCCCCCCCATTGGCTAACAATGGGCATGTGTGAATGTCAGAAATCTGTAAATATGAATAAGTTTAGTATCAATCTCAATCTCTCTCTCTCTCTCTCTCTCTCTCTCTCTCTTTCTCTCTTTCTCTTTCTCTGTCTCTCTGTGTTTGTGTAGCTACTGTACGTGTTGGAGTTTTTACAGCAGAAGCTAACACGCTAACAAAGTGACCGAAACTTGTACATTAAAAGTCTGTGGAGCGTCAGATTCAGAGCGTGAAATGTACCTAAATGTGAAACGTACACGATGTAAACCTTACCGCTGATGTGGCGACGAGGCTAATGTGCTAACCAAGTAACGAAAGCTCACCGCTTACACGGAACTAAACACCGAAGTAGCGGCATTAGCATCTTAACACGGAATCTTTGCATGTCTGATGCCTTAGATGAGTATCGTAATATCTGAAATTGCAAGGCGCTTTGTCTGACAAATTTGTCTTTAATCAGACAATCAAAACTAGCACAAGGTGAGTTAGCGAACCAAATTTCGTATGCAGAAAAAATTACCTGCCAATAGCAATAGTTTGTGCAATTTTTAGCTAGCTAGCTTGCTAACAATCCAGCATTAACATTAGCTAGTTCACACAGTTTACCGAATAGTTCACCAAAGGTTACCTAACTACTTTGCAAACTTGGCGACTGGTTATAGTACACAACAAAGCAACTTACCTCATGTTAGCCAACTTGCTAGGATTTAGTTACACAGCAGTTTACCTAATTATAGCTAGCTGGCTAGCCACTTGTATATATTAGAAAGTAGTTTATAGCATGTTAGCTAGCTTTTGGATTTATTTGCAGAGTAGCTTACATAGTTAGAGCTAGGTTGTTAGAAAGTTTCAAGGCCTAAAATAATTTACTGAATGTTAGCTGAATTTGGCAGCTGGTTTTAGTTATGCAGGGAAATAATTTACCTCACGTTATTTAGCTAACTAGCTGCCTTGCTAGCGAACCTGGACTACTGATTTCTGTTGCGAAATGGTGTGACTAATGTTAGCTCGCTTGCTAGTGGCTGTTGGTTCTGTTTACCGAGTATTGTAGTTTGGCTACAATTAGCAATAGCTTAGCCTAGCTACTGATTTTCATTACACTTCATATATGGTACAGACAAAGCTTGCTAATCAACTTTACTACTGTTTTTTTTTATTTGCAACAAAATAATTTACCTCATGCGATGTTAGCAAGCTGTATATTAAACTTGGCCAACTGTCGACTTCAACATAAATACAGCTAACGTGTTATTGAATTGGCTATTGTTTAGTTTCACCGGAGAGAAGTTAATCTTACATTAGCAGTATTTTTCTGAATGTTAGCTAGCTTCTGTGCTTCTGTTAATGTGAGCTAGCTTGCCAGCCAACCCGATTACTTTATTCGTTATACAATAAGCCGAACATCAGTTAGCTTTGCTATTTACCTTTACTTATATTGTACATAACATTAGACCATTTTCCTAATTGTAAAATTATAGCTAGTTTGTTGGCGAACTTTTGCGATTGGTTTTGTTTGGTTGATACATTAGCTATCTTTATACTGAACCTAGCTACTGATTTTCATCGTACAGTCTGACATGAATTACGCCAACTCTTGATATATTGTTAGCAATATTTTGTTACACAATGGGTGTGGATCAACGTTTCAAACATTATAATAGTTTACAGAATGTTAGCTAGCTAATAGTTATCATTAGTTGTTAGCTAGCTTTCTATCAAACAAACTGCGTTCACGTTATTACAAGAACCTGCTGGTTTTCGATATTTCAGCTAGCGTTACGCAATAAATTAGACCTACATTAGGAGCGCTTTAGAAATCGTTCCTAATTGATACAATATGAATCGCTAATTTTCTGATATTTCACGTATAGGGTCACAGTTACTCGTGTTTTGTATAAGCTTCCGTTATTTGCTATCTCCGTTAGCCTCAGACGCTACACATCGATTATACTCGTGGTAACATCGTGTACATTTTTTTTTAATTAACTGTTCCTTTTTACATCGCAGTATTGTTCGCATATTTAACGAAAACTTTATTTTGTTTTCTAAAAAAGCAGATCTCCATTGTTTTTTCGCTCATTTTTTGCAGTATACTAGCTGAACGTGCCATGGTGGATCGTTTTCTGTGCGGCTAGCATGCCAAATTTTTAACTTTTAGACCGAACATGCATCTAACTCTAACTTCATACCATTTATTTGCCTTCTGGTCGTATTGAGAGCAAGTTTGTGTGTGTGTATGGTGTGTGTGTGTGTGTATGGCGTGTGCGTGTGTATGTCTGTTGTTACGCGTAAAATATACAGTGTGTTTCTGTGTCACGACGTGACGGTGGTTGGCGTTTTGCGGCTAATGTGAACAGAACGACCTTCTGCGTTTGGATTGTTACTAAAATACCGTGTGTACGAGTTTAAAATGTATGCATTAATAAAAGCAAGTCCTTGGATGTATTCAGACACGTCTGATATTTCTCTTTAAATGAGAGACTGGTTTTGAAAAGATCATTGTTTATCAAATGTTAGTAAGGGTGATCTTGATCTGGGGCGAAGTGGGTGGTGACCAGATCCTTATCAGTATCCAATTTTCACAGATGCAAGTTATGACCCCACCTTCCACAGCGGAAATGAGATCCTAATGATTCAAAGACGAGGTCGAGCTAAACCTATATACAGTTAATGTGTTACTGAATTGGCTACTGTTTTATTTTCTTCAGAGAGAAGTTAGTCTTACATTAAGGTGCCAGACATTATAAAAAAAAGTATAATAATTGAGGATTATTATAAAAAATTATCTACCTGCACCCCCTACACATTTCTGGGCTAAGCTCATCAAACCACAGAAGCACCCCTGATACGAACTGTCCGAAAGTGGCAGTGCATCGTTTCACCAGTATCTAGTTCTGAGGTAAGAATCAGCTGCTGAGAAATAAACACAGATCGGGCTGCTATAATCTCAAATGTATTCATGATTCTGTCCTGTTAAATTCTATTTCTCATGAGAAATTTCTGGGATTAAGTTGATACGTAAACGAAACATAAATGAGAATCACGATTATGTCTCCTGAGGTATGACGGAGCAACCACTGAGCACTAAAATATACTGCTCAAAAAAATAAAGGGAACACTTAAACAGCACAGTATAACTCCAAGTGTTCCCTTTATTTTTTTGAGCAGTATATTTCTGGGGGTTATTTAAATGTTAGTATTAGTAAATATAAAATGATTACACAACTAAGCCTCTAACCGAATAACACACACGCACAAAAGCTCAAAAAGTAAGCTCATACTCCAGTCCAGTAGCTGTATGGACTTGATATGCACCTAAAGCTGGTCTGCTAACCGCCAATTAAAAACGACAAAAAAGAAGAACACTCATTTGATAGGCCGTTTCTCAATATGCGTACTTCTCTGTGCTTGTGTTCTCGTGTAATTGTGAAACTTCATCAGTCGCAGCCCAAGTACTGTCTCCATTTCCAAGTTCGCATCTAACCAAGTACGCTCCAAATCCCCGGATGTGTTCTTGATCCGCCCACATTACCGAGGATGCATCGAAGCAGACTTGTGCGGACTTGAACAGCGAAATGTCCCACAATGCATTGCCAGCTCGGTAATGCCAATGAGAGAACTCCCTACTGGATGTATAATTTCTAAAGTAATACTGTTATTGTGTCACGAAATGAAGTTATAAAGTTTTTTAGGCGAGAAATGTAGTTGTTTTAAATTCAACTGTGCGGTCAGTTTTATCAAGATAAAGCTTACATAAAAAAATGCTCAAACGATTTCGGAGATGTGACGGGAAGCTATTAACGTATTTATTATGCATTATATGTGTTATTTGTTCAGCCTGTATTCTAAATATGAACTGTCTGATATAAATTGAAGTTCATAATTAAATTCCCTTCTAAAATCAGACTTGTTTGGTGCTGGCGTATGTTTGGGAAAGTTTCCATTTTATGCTTAAATGAAATCGGTCCGTTGTTACACGTAGATGAAACTGTTTAATGGAAAGTAAAAGAACTAAGCACTTCTTCCACCACTGACAGGCTTTATAAAACATGTTTTAGGATTTTATCTAGGTGTAAAAAGTAAACCGTGTTGTCTCCATAGCCCAGTACGCTGCTGTTCCAATTGTAGAATAACCGAACTGCGTTCTCCCGTCCTCGGGTGTATGTACTCAAGTCGAACTACCTAGTCCAGACTTAGGAAGTACGCGAGTCCGTACTTTGCGTACTTGGTATTGAGAAACGGCCAGTGTGTGAGAGCAGCAAAATGGCAGAGGCTGGTATTTCAGTAGATCAGTTTTCAGTGGATCAGTTCAGCTGTCTAGTCTGTCTGGATCTCCTGAAGGATCCTGTAACTACTCCCTGTGGTCACAGTTTCTGTAAGGTCTGTATTAATGGCTGCTGGGATAAGGAGGACCACCGAGGGATTTATAGTTGTCCTCAGTGTAGGAAGACTTTCACCCCAAGACCTGATCTATGCAGAGCAACCATGCTGGCTGAAGTGGTGGAGAAACTGAAGAAGACTGAACCCCAAGCTGCTTCTCCTGCTCACTATTATGCTGGACCTGGAGATGTGGAGTGTGATTTCTGCGATTTTTGTTTATTGGTCAATGGTGACGTTATGTGATACAAAATGAAGTATTAATAACACGTCCTTCAGTTTCATTGTCTTGTTTCTTTTTTGTTTACATTCTTGCTTTTATTTTTATTTTATTAAAATTTTTATTTTATTTTTTTTCTTTTGTTTGTTTTCTGTTTTATTGTTTTTATTTTTTCATTATTCTTGGTTGTTATTTTTATTTTGGTTTGGTTTTATTTCGTTATTTTGTTGTCTTTTTTAGTTTTGTCTGCAGTTCCTTAATTTTTTTATTATTTTGTTTAAAATTTTTGTGTTATGTTTTTCACGTTTCATTTTCTGTTTCATTTTCTGTTTCGCTCTACAACTCTTGATATACTTATTTTCTTTCTTGCATTTGCTTGTTTTGTTTTGTGTTTATATTTTTCATGTTTTGCATTTTTCTCAGATCTTTTTATTATTTTCTTGGCTGAAATGGTCTAAAGTTTGTTTTGTTTGTTGTCTTTTTTCTTACTTTGTGTTTTTTTAATTCTTTTTTTCCTCTGTTTTCATTTTATTAAGAACTCTGCATCAACCTGAACAGATCGACGCGATTATATTCACACCTGCTTTAACATTATCTGACTTCTGAATGGCAACTGATTTAATTACACACTTGGGCCTCAGTATTTATTCATTCATTCACTCATATCTTGTAATTTCTGAGTTGAGATATTGTGATTATTAGAGTTATTAGAGTTTCCTGGGTACGTCATCCTCCAGTACTTATTTATTATTTTGTTTTGTTTTTGGACTCCACTATATCCTTTGTTTGCTGAACCCGGACCTGTGACCACATCCTGTGTGATTATAACTAAATAAACAGTTGATTCGTTATTTTCGAACATTTTAAACATTCTTAATTTAGTTCTCCTGTCTGTAGAATTTAGACTTTGTATGTATGTGGTGTTTGCAGATAGTCTATGATAAAATAAAATAGATAGTATAATATAAATAAATAATACAAATGGATATTTTGGTTGCCTCTTAAGTACACTTATCACACAGGCTACTTGCTGAATGCTGCATTTAGTTCTACATTGACATTAAGTAAATAATTGGTCACCACATACAAAATATGATAACAAAAGGGGAGCTGCAATGCTTTTCATTCATTTTGTTCATGTGAAATAAATTTCATTTACTCAGTATACAAGATCCCTGGTGATCCCCTCAGATCTCATGGTAGCAGATTTAGACTGTTTTTCAGTGTTCATATTGATTTTCAAATGAACTGGTTTCTTTTGGTTCTCCAGTTACCCAAAGGGATCGAGTGGTACCCCAATTATTCATTACAATAAATCAACTTAAAGGTAAAGTGATAACCTGCTATATCATCATTCCTCTACTTTGTAACTTGGTGTTTAGCTATATGTTTGTGTGCACCAGTCACGTGCACAAAGGTCATTGCAAACCCAGCAAAAAGGGAAAGCATTCATCATCATTTTTTGTGTCTTCACACTGAATTTCTGAAATTAAGAAAAACCAAATGAAAGCACTGTACAGCACTGTGAAAGTCAATGTTCAAGAGGTCATTCAGGTTGGAATCTGCAGTTTGCTTTATCACTTTGACTTTTTCTTGGTTTATTAAGATGGGTTAAGTAAGGTTTGGAAGCATGTTTAATGTGCATTTGGCACTGTTTGATGAAGAAAAAAAACAAAACATTTTTATACAAAGCACAAAAAGGAAAAACCAAATAGGAGGTATATGGAGCCACACCTGAATAGCTAGAACTACCCAACATGCCTGCTACACCAACACACCTGCCCTTACTCGCCCTTTTTCACACCACAGGCATTTCATCACAAAGGATTCAGTGTCTTCACAACAATTGAAGTTTAATCATTTTTAGTTTAAAAAAAAAAGAGCAATCTAATAGTAAAAGTACAAGAAACATGAAAACAAGAAAAAGGGGGTATCAACAAAAAAATGTGTATAATTTCTGTTAAAATGTTGATGTTTGTAATCCAACATGATATGGCTATAAATTAGTACTATTGCAATTAGTAGTATGTGTGTCTTAATGGTCTAAAGCAGAATTTCACTTTCTTTTAATCGATTTAGGATCAGTAATTCAGATCAGGTTGTTCATTGTTTCAGCAGTATCACACTTGAAAAATAGCTGCTTCGTTGTGACTTTTGTAAGTCTAATACTAATACTATTATTTATCACCAATTAAGCATTTATATTTTGACATATTTTGAAAGTCAATTAACCATAATAGTAATATAGGCACAGTATATATGAAGTAAATAACATGTTTAAGATTCTATAGGTTCATTACATTACATCCCCAAAATGCTCTTAATTTTTACTTGTTTTAACTGGGTTTCTTGTCATGGATATTTTTCCAGACGAGTGATGTTTAAGGTTTCTCCATTTCCTAACAGAGTCGTGCACAGGCAGCAGTGAAGGACAATGAGAGTATCTTTACTGACCTGATCACCTTCATGAAGAAAAAGCGCTTGCAAGTAACAAAACTGATCCAAGATCAGGAGAAGGCTGAACTGAATCAAGCTGAACGACTCCTGCAGCAGTTGGAGCAGGAGATTGCTGATCTAAAGAGAAGAGTCACTGAGTTGGACAAGCTTTCACACACAAATGATCACATCCATTTCCTCCAGGTATGACTGACAGTCTCACCTACAAAGCAGATCATCAATACAGTAGTGCTTGAAAGTTTGTGAATCATTTGGAATGTTCTATATTTCTGCATAAATATAACCCAAAACATCATCAGATTTTCACACAAGTCCCAAAGTAGATAATGAGAACCCAGTTAAACAAATGAGACAAAGATATTATACTTGGTCATTTATTTATTGAAAAAAAAGATCCAATATTACATATTAGTGAGTGGCAAAAGTATGTGAACCTCTAGAATTAGCAGTTAATTTGAAGATGAAATTATAGTCAGGTGTTTTCAATCAATGAGATGACAATCAGGTGTGAGTGTGCACCCTGTTTTATTTAAAGAACATGGATCTATCAAGGTCTGCTCTTCACAACACATGGCATGAACAAAGAAGATTTCTGAGGACCACAGAAAAAGAGTTGTTGATGGTCATCAAGCTGGAAAAGGTTACAAAACCATCTCTAAAGAGTTTGGACTTCACCAATACATAGTCAGACAGATTGTGTACAAATGGAGGAAAGTCAAGGCCGTTGTTACCCTCCCCAAGAGTGGTTGACCAACAAAGATCGCTCCAAGAGCAAGACGTGTATGTTGAAGAATGTTTTTGGATGGATAAGACCAAAATAGAACTTTTTGGTTTAAAAGAAAAGCATTATGTTTGAAGAAAGGAAAACACTGCATTCTAGCATATCATGGTTTGGATCTGTTTTGCTGCATCTGGCCAGGACGGCTTGCCATCATTGATAGAACAATGAATTCTGAATTATATCAGAGAATTCTAAAGAAAATGGCAGGACATCTGTCCATGAACTGAATCTCAAGAGAAGGTGGGTCATGCAGCAAGACAATGACCCTAACCACACAAGCCGTTCTATGAAAGAATGGTTAAAGTATAGTAAAATTCATGTTTTGGAATGGCCAGGTCAAAGTCCTGACCTTAATCCAATGGAAATGTTGTGGAAGGACCTGAAGCAAGCAGTTAATGTGAGGAAACCCACCAACATCCCAGAGCTGAAGCTGAGGGAATGGGCTAAAATTCCTCTAAGCTGGTGTGCAGGACTGATCAACACATTAGCTGCAGTAATTGCTGCACAGGGGGGTCAAAGCAGATACTGAAAGCAAAGGTTACATACTTTTGTCACTCACTGATATGTAATATAGGATCATTTTCCTATTAATTTCCAATTAATAAATGACAAAGTATAATATTTTTGTCTCATTTGTTTAACTGGGTTCTCTTTATCTACTTTTAGGACTTGTGTGAAAATCTGATGATGTTTTAGGTCATATTTATGCAGGAATATAGAAACTTCACAAAATTTCAAGCACTATTGTAAGCACTGATTTCATCATTCAGAAGAAACACCACTAAATGGAAGGAAATCTTTAATTACACTTGTAAAGGACCTGCTTAAATTCATTTTCTGGTTGGCCCATTTCGATTATTTGTAATAAAGATCTGTAAAACTGGGTTTTGGAAAGATGCACCAGTGTTAGCTTGAAAAATAGATCACCCATAACAGAGGTCCCCCACCAGCAAAATTATTACTAAAAAGACTGTAATTATGGCTTTTATAAATTAAGTAATTGTGCACAATTTTTAATTTTTTACAAGAAAATGTGATTTCATGAAATTTTATCTAGGTCATGGTGTGAGATGTGAGATCATTCACTTCTCTCATGCATCTTTCTCTGTCTACATTCTGTTTATCTTTCTGTAGAGTTTGCTATCTCTTTGTATTAGGGCTGCAACAACGAATCGATAAAATCGATGATAATAATCGAATTTCATTATCGATTCGTTGGGTCGCATGATTTATATGTCCCTCCCCTTGTCATATCCGCTTACGGTCCTTGAGGCACTTCGTCAACGCGGGAAAAAAATACGAGCGATTGAACGGAGCGAGGCGGAGCGGGCGCGGAGGCGGAACATTCAAAGTAAGTTAGCATTATGAACAGGGTTGTCAACCGTCCCGTATTGTCTGGGACATCATGATTTATGGGCAATTTTGACTTGTCCCCACAGCCTCATTGGCCAATAACGCGCCAAACTGATACAACCTCCTCGGGTGTAGTAGCTACGGAAAATGATAACACGCGAAATAATTAAGCCTTTAATTTAACTCCCCATAAACCGTCCAAGCAGGCCAAAGAACTTCAGAAAGTGATCATATAGAGAATCAGCACAGTTTAAAGTTACCCTGTATCAGTTCTAAAAACTATCACAGATATAATTGTGTCTAATAGGCAGTTATTTACATACTGTGTATTATGTGTAGGCATTTTCTGATTTGTGAAAGCTTTCTCAGATATAACTGTCTTATAAATTGTTGTAATGATATTATTTATTACTTTTAGGCATAATGTGATTTGTTAAAACTTTCACATATATAAATTTGTCTAATAAATATTTATTATGATGTTATTTATTATTTTTTATAAGTTATTTATTTTTAAT